>JAQNBH010000017.1:10995021-11474521 GCA_028752905.1 Cladorhizidae sp. MBARI D1340-BT2
CTGCCTCAGATTCAGAACTATCTAACAGAAGCGTGCTGCTAGGAATAAGGGGTAGCTAGCAGAGATTTCCGATTTGCTATATATCGTACGCATGCGTATGGCTAATTGCACCTCGCTTCAGCGCGTTTGGCTGTTGGAATGTATGTAAATATTATGTCGTTGCCATTTTTTCCCCTAGCCTTATTACTTACTCTAACCTTATTGCGTTGGCCCTAACTTTATTAGCCATTTACTTTATTAGCCATTTACTTGGTTCTAATCCCAGAATCTACACCTATTTAAAAATGTGCATCCTCAGGGGAGACAGCACTTGAAGGGGGGGCCTCACCATTCATAAAGGGGGGATTATGTATAATAGTTGTCATGTACTTGAGAATATATTTGAGAATATACATAATACAATTGTATATACTGCAGCCAAAGTATTATATACGTTCATCATTTCTAAGCTACAGATATTAAATCTAAATTATCAGTTTGTTTTTTTATGAACGTAGAGTAATATAACATTGTTTAGCCTCTGTTCAGTCATTGATGACCGTGAATATGCTAGAATTTGCTTGAGTGCTGAAAACGCTTTTTCGGCTGTGGCAAACATTATTGGTATTGTCAAATACAGGCGAAGCAACTTGTGTACAGCTGAGTTCTTTGAAAACCTCAATGGTATCCATAGCATCTCATATAGTGTGTATTGAAGTGACACTTCTTACCACTGGTTTGGCTTTCTTGATAATCTCGTGAAGAAGTGGCAGCTGTATGTTCAACCCAGACACATCTAAATCATCTTTGAAGTATGACTCTCCAACTTTTTTCAATTCAATTTGGAAATCCACCTTATTTGCTTCCTTGATTAATGCTTGCTCAATTGATACACTAATGGAATTTGTTTGGTTTCAAATCGACGTTGGAGTTCACCAGATAACAGGTCACAGGCTTCATAGTAGATTTTTCTGTAATAATCTTTCACTGAAGAAAAATGGTGAGGTTCACTTCCAGTGTCGTGTCGCTGAGGTTGCCTTCTGCACTGGTTGCTCAATTCCTTTTCTTCTCCAAATCTGAGTGCTTTCTCGGAGAATCCATTGAACTCCTCGTCTGACCTTAAACGTTTGAAGTGTTCCTTTGCTACTTCCACTGCTGACCAAGCATCCTGAATGGCTATGTTCTTCTTTTGGAGACAAAGTGGTAACTGTTCAGCTGCACAAAGTAAGAGGAACTTAACTACAGCCCAAAAAGTGTATTAAATTTCTCCAATTAATGTAGCAAGCCTGAAGCTTTTGTTCCGTAATCATCCGGGGTAGTCTCATGAATTTCTTCCAAAACTTCCAGTAGAACATTAGTAGAGCATTGATTGCTACTGTTCGAGCTGTCTATCTTATTGGGCTCAACAACTTTAGGCTCACTCCACTGTCAGATGCTTGTTGAAGAAGAGAAGAGATGAAGTCGCTTTGGAGAATATAGAATAAGTTTACCAACTTCCTTGTGCACTATTACCTACATCAGTGGCTTTGTCTGAGAACCATGCAGGATTATTTCCTCGTAAAGAGTACGCAATAAATTCTGACCCATAATTATCTCATTTACCGTTTGATGGCAAGTGAACTTATTAGATTTTAAGTTCCTCAACTTCATGGTTCCATGTAAGCAGTTGTTGCATAAGGTTACCTTTTAGCTCAGTGTGGCCTTCAAAGGCAATTCCCTGGCGAGCAAGATATTGTACTGCCCTCAGTTGACACAGAAGACCTGATCTTCTTGTCTGCTGAACTTGCAATGTTTGGGGCCAGTGTGGCCCATTTTTTACTTAAAAAAATCTTACCTCTTTCAAGGGCCGTAACTCCTGAACTACACCCCTATGCCAGTGATTTTATGCCCAAAAGATAGATCTCTCTTAGTGCTTCAAAACAACATAAAAAATTGAGGATAGGATCTGTATACAGTGTGTGACATGCAGAAAAGCTGGGGAAAAGTGAGAAAAATCGACCTTAAAACCCTACAAAGCCTAGCTCAAAAAATAAAACAGCTATGGCTTCCAAAACTCTTGGTAATATTGCTTAGACACTAATAAGTGATTTAATACAGTTAAATAGTGCTTGCTAAGTGCACTACCAGCTGTAGAATTGGCTGCTGCCAGCGCTTTTAATTGCCACTAAGGACAATTGTGAATAAACTTATAACTTGTAAGTGCTTATAGCTACTACTTAAGTAACTCTATCAAATCATAGAGCAAAGACAGAGCTATAAAATGATATATAATTAAGTAGGTATACACTAATTTTTCTTAGAGATATCCTTTTTTGAAATTCAAAAAGGCTATTTTTTTGGAAATGTGGGAAATCGCTATTGAAGTTGGACTATATACTTTCAAGGGGAGACAATGGTATTTTTAATATTTTTTTTAAACTTGTGATTACAACTTTAGAGCTCCGTAGATTCTGTAGACTTCATGGTATAGACTTGATATATAACTCAAAAGATAGGTCTCTCTGTGTGCTCTCTTTTGATACTAAAATATATTTCATAGGCATAACTATAGGCAAGTTACTAGACCCAAAAGTGGAGGGACCTCAAAAATCTCATCCCAAATTGCTAAGTGCTGAAATTGGTAGAGTGGGCCCCAATGACATTTTTCATTAGGCGTTAAAATGACATTTTTCATTAATTTTTGTACGTGGTCAAGCGCGGGGGTGGAAAATTGAGGGCGTTGATTTTCAACGTAATTTTGATTACTTTGGTTATCTCATCAGTTATCTCATCATGATAATTATATTGTTCAAAAATAAAAAATAAATAAATCAATCAATTTTCCATCCGCTCGCTTGACCACGTACTTATATTTTAATGCCTAATGAAAAAGGTCATTGAATAGAGGCGGCCACTGGTACCAATTTCATCTTTGGCACTTATATAGCAATCTGGAGGATGAGGTTTTTGGGATGTAGGTCCATCCACTTTAAGGTCTAATAATTTTCCTATAGTTATACCTATGAAACATATTTTAGTATCAAAAGAGAGCCTACAGAGAGACCTATCTTTTGAGCTATATATCAAGTCCATACCATAAAGTTTGCAGAATCTACAGAGCTCTAAAGTTGTAACCACAAGTAAAAATTAAATAAAATATAAAAAAATGCCCCCCTTCAATTTTTCAGTTGAATGAAGTGTAGGCCTGGATAAAATCCACCATAACTTGAGACTTGTGCTTCCAAATGTTTTCAAATTTGAAAGACAATTTGTACAGATGTTTAGAAATGATATAAGCACACAAAAAAAAGGTCAAATATTGGGGGGGAATGGGCCACACAGATTCCCTTATAGTATAATATACTTCCTTTCGTCATCCATTTCACCTTTGCTTCCCTGTGGGATTAGAGAGCCTTCATGACTTCAATAGCTTTCTTCCAATTTTGGAATCCTTTTTCAGTGAAAGTATTCCCTCCCATTTGAGCCAGTTGTGCTAAACAGCATATCGACAGTGTAGGCAAAACACCACTTTTCTTTGGATGCAACACTTAGCCACATGGTCTACTGCTTATACCAACTTGACTGAAAATTTCGATTTTGGTACTTAACAACTGTAGTGAAGGCTTATCTTTAGGCTGAAAAGTCTTTACCACAGCACTGAGATGAACAACCTGGAATTGTATCCAAGGTGTCTGATGTGCCTACCTCATTCTCATCTTCAACTTTCGAATCTTCTAGTTCAGATACTGATGAATCATTGGTAGCATCGATAATAACCTCTTCAGACACTACTTCCTCACTTTCTCTTCCTCTCTTGGGCTTTGGAGCTGACACTAAATAAAGTTGCCTGTCTTTTTGCCATTGTGGAGTCTGGCTTTGCTCACAATGCAGCAGCTATTCTAGGCTTGGTTCAAAGTACAGCAGCGAATTATATCATGTGTATGTAATGTTATCTGGTAGTGGTGTTAATGTTTTTACAAAAGAACAGAACAGAGTGCTAAGGTATTATTTTAGAGCACCCCTCTCAATCTCAAACGCTGGCATATTTGTGTTGATCCTCGCTGTTCCCTGTGCATGAATCGGTCTCCTACTGTGCACCACATCCTATCCAATTGTCCAGAGGCTCTGAAGCAGGCGAGGTAGACATGGAGGCACGACTCTGTCCTGAGAGTGGTGATATCTGGGATTGAGAAGTTCATGGAGCCTGATGCCTGCTTTGCAGATCTTCCTGGCTACAGGGCCAGTGACAACCCCCCTGCAACTATCCCTGCAAATATTCCAGACACCTCAGCTAGACCAGACGTGGTAGTAAGGAGGAACAATGAAATGTACTTGATTGAACTGACCATTCCGTTCAATTCACCGGAGTCCATCTTAAAGGCTAAACAACGAAAGGAGTCAAAAGCGATCTAACCAACTGGCCCTAAGTGACCTTGAGGCACAAGGATTCTACTACTCCTTGTACACAATCAAGATAGGAGCTCTAGGTCACTTGTTGTCATCTAGCCGACAAGCCCTGATGGCAGTTTTTCCCTCTATCTGAAAACGACAAGCATCCAAACTGCTAGATGCTGCTGCAAAAGTGGCAATTTAAGCCTCTAGCCAACTGTTTCGTGCGAGACTGGATATGTCATGGAACTCTTCTTGACCACTGGTTTAATTTAACTATTTACTATTTATTATTGTGCTGTCATTATTTGTTTATTGTCTCACAAGCCCTTGCCAAGCCCCTTCTCTAGGTACTTCCTAGAACCAGGACTCCTTGTGTTCTGGGGTCATGATACATTACTGCTGTGTATGTATTCACTTTATTTGAATAATAAAGTTTGTTTTCACACATTAAGTTGCTATCCAAAAAGTGGGGGGCTCCAGCCACCCTGCCCACCCAGGTTCTCAGCCACTGTTCCTGGACGGAATCATGTGGAGAATCCAGTCCCGTTCCCCTTATATACACCCGACTTGGTGATCACAAAGGTGTCAACCACAGCTTATCTTGGCCTGGGATGCACTTTTTTCAGCTGCTCCGGGCGCCCAGAAAGGAAATGCCTGCCATGATTACTGGTTCCTTCATCCACCTTGGCAGATGTGTGATCTCCCTATCTGGAAGAGAGGTTTACCAGTTTGAATACCACTAGTGTTATCTACTCTCCAGAGATGGATCCTAGAAGGGTCGGCCATCACTCACCCAGGGGCATGCTCTCTCTGTGTGCCATGAGATGAAAATGACCGCCCATGCTGAGGCTTGGTGCTCAGTTTGGCTATCCATTATCCCAATGGTAGTTGAATCCCTTGGAGGTTAGGGGGGAGGGGGTTGAGTCTACCAAAGTTATCAGGACCATTGAAAAATCCCTCCTGAAGAGTGCCCCAGATTACATGGAGAGAGCTCACCTATTTCCAGCTTAGGTCTGAGAATGGACGACAACACCGTGCGAGTTGCTTCAGGGCTTAGACATGGACTTAGTTCAAGAAAAGTGAAGGGCGCCATTGTCGTCATGGGGCCAGAGCTCCAACTATAGCATGCATCCCCCTTCTAGGCTAGACCCATTAGGTCTACAGATGGTAGGCGACCGGACGGGGCAATGACAATCCCATGGAAGAATGTCAAGCTACTAGTATGGGTGCGACTTGCCTGGACACCTTTGCACAGTCCTACCGACACAATGCCACCAATAATGTTGGAGCAGTTGCTGATCTTGCTGACGAGAGGAAGTCAGCTAAGTACACCACCTTAGGGCCTGGCTATTACTTCACCCCTGTGGCGATTGAGACTTTGGGTGCCATTGGGAAGAGGTCACTGGCTTTTATGAAGGAGCTGGGCCACAGAGTGGGGCCATGTACTGGAGAGGTGAAGGCGAGAGCGTACTTTCTTCAGCATTAGCTGTACAGAACCCATCTGTGGTAATGTCAGTTGGGGGCTGGACTTGTTAGAGTTCTTGTCTTATTCTACAGTAAAGCAACCTGAATCTTTTGTGTTGATGGTTATGATTCAATATGCACAGTGATAGGGAGCCATGGTTGAAAAAGAGATAAGGTAAACAAGTCTTACGAGAATGTGCCTACGTCAGGACCACAAGTCCACAAGTCTATCCAATAGACATTGTTTTTAAGTAAAAACACTTTTGTATCATATTTATTTTGTAATTTACCAGTACTTTTATGTTCCACCATTTCTACTACTAGGCCAGGATCCCCTACAAACTCCCGAAATGAAATTAGATGCTTCAGGTGCAACAAACTTGGGCACTTCAAAAGGGACTGCCAGGTGAAACTTGAGAGAGCCCAATTCACCGATGACTCGAAAGCCCTGTCCCCCAAGAATCCCTGGATCAGAGAGGGAAAGCTGAATGGACAGCCAGCATCTCTCTGGCTCGACACCGGGTGCACCAGATCCTTGGTCCATCCATGGTGTGTATCTAAGAAGCAGAGGCTCGGCTGGGAGATACCTTACTCTACATCCAGTGCCAGAGAGGTATGGTTCCCAGCTGCACGGGTGATGTTGGAAGTGAAAGGTACTCGACAACTACTCACGGTGGGTGTGTCTCCCCACCTCACTGTCGACATGCTGGTCGGCAGGGACGTAACACAGTTGGCCAAGTGGGTGGCTGAAACCCCACCAGATGAAGCAGAGGTGAACCCCAAGGACCCTCTGGAAGTGGCTAGCATAGCAACACGCAGCCAAACTAAGGAACAGAGTCGAATGGAACAAGCAGACCAGGAGCAACAGACACAAGACTTGGTAAAGCTCACGGGTCCGGACCTGGATGAAACCGAGGACACCCACTCCTCTGACAACGAACTACAGCTGCCCACACCCATTGACAGGATACCAGAGGAGGAGTTGATGTCAGAAAGGTCGCCATCACCACCACCTCCTCTGGGACCGCCGCCAAAACCAATGGGGGGGCTGAGAAAACCTGAACCAACCGAGGCAGAAGTGTGTGAAAGTGATAACCCCTTTCCCTTCTCCTTCGCTGAGGACTTGTTTGCCCAAGAAAAGACTGAGCATACACAAGTGGCAGATCGAACCACCCCGTGGTGGCCAGAAAGAGTCAACCCAGGAGAGCTGCGAGCGATGCAGATGGCCGACTCGACACTAGAGAAGGCAAGGCAACTGGCTAGCTCCAGTGATGACCGGTACACCGGGGAAAAGGGATTGTTACTGAGGCAACCACTAACCGAGGAAGGACGAAAGCTGATTATGGAACCCACTCGAAACCGGAATGAGATACTCCATCTGGCCCATAGTTCCTCAACTGCTGGACATTGTAGACAGGAAAGGACCATGGAAACCATCCGAAGATCAATGGACTGGCCGTGTCTACACGACGATCCATACAAGTACAAGATCTCTGGACCTGGATCTAAGAATGCAAATGCTGCCGGACTAAGCAGAGAGCATAGCTCTCGTCTAGAGGAGGTGTCAGGGAAATTAACAGGACCACCCCCTGACTTTTCAAACAGTAACCCACCATAACCACAACCCACAGTCACTACTACCACAAGCATTGGATACACCCAAGACTAAGACTAACTAAAAGGGAACAGCCACAGTGAATACCACAAGTATTGGATACACCCAAGACTAAAAGGGAACAGCCACAATGAATACCACAAGAACACCCAAGACCAAGATTACAGATAGAATGAACTATAGTATTTGATTGGCTATCATTATCATGTGACTGAATGTATGTATATAAGGAGAGGTCAGAGAGAGAGAGGTTAGACTATACTCTGTATGTGTCTTTGGCATTGACTTGTATTTAATCAAATACTTATCTACCCAAGTGTTGGGTAGGGAGCCAAAGGGGCAAGACCGTAAAGGGCCTAGAGAGAGGCGGAGGTACGGCTTGTCCAGTTAGGTCTAGGAGGGGTGATTGGTGGTGTAGCCAGTACCCTGAGCTCCTAGGCGTCGCGGTGGAAATTACCAGAAGTAGTCTCTGCTCGGACCAGTGTTATTCATTGAGGCAGGAAGGCCTCAGGAGAGGGTAATTTCCCCGACATTGACAATAAAATGTTGAAACTTGAAATGCAGCTAGTTTAATAGTGAAGGTATAGAATGATGGTAAAAAATTTAAAAAAATTAAAAAAGGAAAAAATGGTCGACTACCTCCTTAAGTGTCACAATGAAAGTTCACCCACCAGCACTCAGATCAATGGAGCCAGATCCAGTAGGTATATATAGTTCATCTGACTTGAGCCACACTTAACTGCCAGTGGCATCATGGCATAGGTATGGACATGTACTTGATCCTTACTCAGGATCCTCTAAATGAACACACCAACTAGCTATAGCCCTAGATTTGACTGAAGTCCAAATGACTTGGGAGACACCAATTCTATAAATACATGACCATTCTGCACTCTCACTGGTCCACCTACAAGTGCAGCTCTGATGAAATAATTATACTCCCTTCATCTCTGCACTTGGAAGTTCAGTCTGGCCTTTAATTAAGATGATCTTCCCATTGGTATATAAGAACTGCAGGACAGTCATAAGTATAATATACTGAGGAATGATGACCTGACACGATCAGAATTTGAGATCCATCACTTAATCAGAGGAAATGGGGACACATCATTGACCAAGTGCCGAGAGCATATAAATAAATTTTTTAAAGTGAACAAGCAAACAAGGAAGAAAACATGCCTCCATATTTGCAGGTGAAAGAGAAGGCAACTAAAAGCAATATCATGTCTTCAACTAACTTTGGTGCAGACCAAGACCAAGAAAGTGCAATTTTTTAATTCTTATTAAGGTATATAGTGTGGCTAAGTGAAATGTAGTATGTATGATTTCAAGTAGTTGACAAGCACATTACAATACTACTTTTGGTAATTCAGCAAATTCATTCCCAGTCATCTACATGTGCAACATGTGTATAGATATTACGTGTGCAACATGTGTATAGATATTATACCTTCCCTATAAGCACAAACCTGCTTAGTTTGTATTATGTCTTAACTTTTGGAAGAAAATAATCTGTGCGAAATATGAGTATACAGTGAAGCAACCTGCGAACATTAAAAAAAGTAGACATGTAATCGTTCATTGAATGATTTAGTCACATGAAAAACAGAAAAAAATGGCAGTTAGCCCTACACGTATTATATTTATCACAAATGTAATATATAACTATGTAGACAAACTGAGAGTGAACAGGATATGTCCCTGTAGATGATAAATGAGGAATATCTGTAAAAGTGTATTAATAAACTAGCATATATACACAAACCAATGCTCGAGTTACGTCCCCTTGTTCTTGAGATGGCTGAAGTGTTCCAATGTCCTTGAAACTGCATCGTCAAATCCCACCACAGGCTTGTAACCAAAGTCCTTCTTAGCTCTAGCACAGCTGTAGTAGTGGTGAGTTCCTGCCAGAGCAACTCTCATGGGAGAGAAAGTGGGGTTGATGGTGACCAGCGGACTGAGCAGTGTGCAGAACAACTGTACTATCACGGCAATCAGGTAGACCAGCCAGTAGGGGAGGTGCCAAGTAGGAGCCTTATAGCCAAGACCTACCACAATGCGCGACATGAAGTCCCAGAATGGCAGTGGGGCATCGTTGGTGATGAAATAGCTCTGCAAAACCATTTTGGACTCTCTAACTTGCTAAGAAAACTACATACATTATCCTTGTTATTGTTATTACCTTCCCACAGATCACTGAACCAGTCTGCAGGTGCTCTGCAGCAATAATGTGGCCATGGACCACGTTCTCGACATAAGTGAAATCGACAATGTTCTTCCCATCACTATAGAAACAAAAGTGGAAGTGAGAGGAAGTGACCAAAGGAAGGAGATGATGAAGTCAAAGAGAAAGAGAGAATGAAGAGGAAATTGAAAAACATGGAGTGGGAGGAAGTGATATGATAGACACCACGCTGAGATCTTGCCTTACCCGATAATGCACTTCATTTTACCAGCTTTAGTAGTAGCGATTATTGTTGGAACAGCTTGGGGGTCTCGGGGCCCAAATATTCCATGGGGTCTTATAGCCACTGTCAATAGGTTCCCTAACCCATTTGCTGCCAAGACAATCTGAAACGCAAATATATAAGTTACTTACAAACTGCATTGTTGAGAGCATCTCTGTTCACTTTGGCTGTATTTTTGTCGGTCATCTTTTGATTAGACTGGTGGCTGGCTCACGATATAGAAAATGAGCACACAGCATGACACCTTTAGAATGCACACTCAAGTTCTAAAAAGCATGTTCTGGGAGGTACTGCTGCATTGCAAAAGCTTAAACTCTTGATATTGCAAACCAGCCTTTACTTTACTCTACTTATTGCATATTAGCACTAGTAAAATATAAGCACATATTTATTTATAAGTCTAGAGGAAAACGGTCGATCCTTACCTTGTTATACAAGGACCTATACACTGCATATGCGCCATTTATTTGCGCCATTTATTTACTGACGGTCACTTAGATAAAACTCTCAATGAACTCTCAATAGATTACAATGACTATATTTTAACCTTCGGATCAAGGCTAAAGCATCTAGCCAAAACGTCAAGAAGAAGTTGATTATCGAGAAAGTTGTTGTAAGATACTTATTTTTTGCCGTGGTATTAACTTGAAAAAGATTGAGCTTTATCTTAGCCAAAGCAACTATGCGAGGAAGAACGGAAAAATAGCAATAATGAGTGAGAATAAGTGGCAACAGCAAACTGGCCTTGGTCTTCAACTTGAAAATATGAACAAGCGCATGGTCAATTGGGGCAGCCCAGGTCGTTTTCATAGGCATGATGTCTCCCTGACTAGACACTCTCAGAGTGTTCCTCTCATGTGATCTTTATCACAAACTTTAATAAGAGCAACTGCTATATATATATAAGAGGAAAAGGTCCCCTACTCCACCGCCACATAAAAAATAGATATCATTTGCAGGACTTTGGTTTGGAGGTAAGGGGAAAGACTGAATTGATTTAGTTTTGTTTATACAATCACATGCACCTTCCAGATTGTAGCAATAAACACAGTAAATGATAACATCTACAAGACAAGAAAAATTCTTTAAAAACAAATATATATATTGGATTGACAGGAAATGTAACCAATGTCATTCACATGACCCTTCACCATAATTTACAGATTAAAAAAAAAGGGATTAAAGTATTCGTCATCATGATATTAATAAATAATAGAGTTCGTTATTTAAATAAATTAAGGATGCTTCATCTATATTGGTAAATTCTTACTTCAATTCAATTTTGACAAGTCAATCGTCAATCCAATATTGTTATTAAAAAAAAAATTGTCTCGTTTCTATTTTTTGTCACACAGGAACCTACAAGAAGCTACTCAGTATAACAACAAAACTAACCAACCGTAATGTTATGTTTAGTACTACAAGTGCCTACACCATACGGCCACATTATTAGGCACACCTCACTTATAAGTGATTATTCACCATTAGGAACAGGTCTATTCTATCCCAAATTCTTAAATGATTCCACAACCTAGACATCCTTTTTCCTTGCTTCATGCTCAGTTCTACTGCAGGTCTTCAAATAAAGCACTCTAGAACTGAATTATCATTGGGCACCTCACGGTACAGAGTTTCCAGTTCCTAGATCCAAGAAGCAAGTAAGGGCATTCCTTGTACTTACAGGCTATATAGATGATTTCATCAAAGATATGCAACTATAGCTTACCCTTTAAACTGACCTACCAGAAACTAGAAGCCTAATCAAGACATATGGAATGAACGATGTGTCAAGCGCTCTGGTGTAAACTGAAGGATCAACTTACTCATACTTCAAGCATCTGATTGTGGAGTGGGTGCAAGTTAGGGCAAAGATGAGAATGCCTATCCACTTACCACAGCCAAGGCTACTACCATGGGAGAAAAATTAATCCACAGTATTTGAAGGAATGCCTGCAATAAAGCTGGAGGTACGTATCTTTCATAGGCTTCCTGATCTAGACAGACCATAGGTCACAGCAGTGGCTCAATAGCCTGAAGGAGAGTTACTCATGCCTTGCTCGGTGGAGCTTGGCTCTACAATACAACCTGACGGAGAGTTACTCATGCCTTGCTCGATGGAGGTTGGCTCTTACAATCTGAAGGAGAGTAACATACACTTTCGATGGAGCTTGGCTCTACAACTGCACCAATTCAAGGTAGAATATCATGCAAAAATAAAGCAAATCCTCTCTCTCGAAATGATCAACCAAGATGGTGGGGGAGGGGGAAGGAAATGTGCAGGATTGCTGACTTTATCTACATTATACTTTATTACTATGACCTTCTCAATAATCAACTTAAAATTTACTCTCTGAATGGTTGAGGAATAATAGCCTCCATCAGGAATAATGAAATGCTCCAGGTATAATGAAATGCTCTAGCCTCCATCAGGAATAATGAGATGCTCTAGCCTCCATCAGGAATAAAGGCTCCAACAGGAATAATGAATTGCTCTAGCCTCCAACAGGAATAATGAATTGCTCTAGCATCCATTAGGAATATTGAAATACTCTAGGCTCCATCAGGAATAATGAAATGCTCTAGCCTCCATCAGGAATATTGAAATGCTCTAGCCTCCATCAGGAATATAATGAAAGGAATAATGAGCCTCTATCAGGAATAATGAGATGCTCAAGCCTCCATCAGGAATAATGAGATCCAAAGATTCGCATGAGCGGGATTTATATAGAAACTATAGTATTGAATGTTTTGAACATTTGCAGTATAAGGTCAAACCTGCTGGTTGTTTAGAGCCTCCGCATATGTCCAGACCTGAAGAGTGCCAAACAGCAAATAGGCACTTGCAAAAGAGTTTCTAAATAGCACTGTTGTAGGGTTCTTCATAAAGTCTGGGCAGTAACTAAGGACGAAATGAGATTACCCTCTATCTAACTAGACCAGCTATATTCAAGTTCACATTATAGTCAGTAAAAGCTAAGTTCACTCATAGCAACAACACCCCCAGTGAGGTGGCTAGCTCTCCTTTATAGCCAGCCACCAACCCACACAAACATGTAATAATTGTCCAATCAAATACAGCCAACAAGTACACGTAATTGTCCAATGAAATACAGCCAGCATGTACACGTAATTGTCCAATGAGATACAGCCAGCATGTACACAGTAATTACTCCTCTAAGTGAGTGTTACATATCAATCTTGAGCCTGCAGGCTCCTGTCTTGTGCTTGCAGGCAGGGATAATGCCCCTGACGTTCCCCTTCTCCCATTGAGCTGGTAACTCGGTAATCCAACCTTGTCTTGAGAAGCCATCAGCATTATCATTTGCCATTCCAGGGCGGTATGCCACGTTAAACGAATATGGCTGAATAGCTAAGGCCCAGTGGGTGAGGCGACCGACCATTTGCGTTCCTCATCTGGTTCAGATATTCAGATCAGATGGTCCATTTGAGTAATGAATTTTCTTCCCGACAAACAAACAGCAAAGTGTTTGAGAGCCGCTACAATTGCCAGACATTCTTTCGCCACGGTCGAGTACCGTGTCTCTCTTGGATGAAAAATATGCTCATAGGTGCTCCTCTCCTTCATCTGTGTCCTGGCTGAGCACTGCGCCGATACCCCTCTCAGATACATCTGTCTGTAAGTAAAATGTCTTTGTGAAGTTTGGGCTCTGCAACACCAGGGTTTGACTGAGTTGACTCTTGAACTTCTCAAAGGCGATCTGATGCTGGTTTGTCCACTGTACTTGTGTAGGTGCTGTTCCTCTAGTAAGATCTGACAAACATGAGGAGATTGCTGCAAATGATGGAACAAACCTTCTATAGTAGCCAATGAGGCCCAAGAATGCACAAACATCTTTCTTGTTTGACTGCTTCCACTTTACAATGTTCTGGGGCTTAATATGTCCGAGATATGAGCATGTCGCCATGCCTAACTGGTATTTCTTTGCTTTCGCTATCAGCCCGGTTCTGTTAGTATTTGGAGAACTTCGGTCAAGTATTGCATGTGGTCTATCCAATTATTGCTGAAGATGACAATCTCATCGAGATCAGCTGCTGTGAATTGTTCGAATCCATCAAGTGTGGAGTCCATTCGACGATGAAAAGTAGTAGGAGCTCCCTTGAATCCAAATGGTATCGTAACAAATTCATATTTCCCAAACGGTGTGATAAGCGCTGTTATCTCCATATGTTCGGGTTTCACTGGTACCTGATAATAACCTTTAGTTAAATCAAGTGTGGATAAGTAATGAATCTGTCAATCAAATCGTCCACTCGTGGCATCTGATATGGGTCATCAAGTGTTATTCTGTTGATCTATGCAAATTCTCAATCCGCCGTCCTTTTTCCTTACGATGGGGGATGCCCATGGGCACTTGCTTGGTCGGATGACTCCAGAATCTAACATGGATTTGATCTCTGCTATAGTTTGTTTTTCCCAGGCTTTGGGGATGTGGTAGGGCATTAGACGAAATGGAACTGCATCACTGTCTCTATGAGTCACCCTTCTCTATGCGTCACCTGTCTCTATGCATCACCTGTCTCTATGCATCACCTGTCTCTATGCGTCACCTGTCTGTATGCGTCACCCGTCTCTATGTGTCACCCATCACCTGTCTCTATGCGTTGCCCGTCTCTATGCGTCGCCCGTCTCTATGCGTTGCCCATCTCTATCCGCCGCCCGTCTCTATGCGTCGCCCGTCTCTATGCGTCGCCCATCTCTATGCGTCGCTCATCTCTATGCGTCACCCGTATCTATGCGTCACCTGTCTCTATGCATCACCATGCATCACCTGTCTCTATGTGTCACCTGTCTCTATGTGTCAACTGTCTCTATGCGTCACATGTCTCTATGCGTCACCCGTCTCTGTGTCACCCATCACCCGTCTCTATGCATTGCCCGTCTCTATGCGTCGCCCGTCTCTATGCGTTGCCCATCTCTATCCGCCGCCCGTCTCTATGCGTCGCCCATCTCTATGCGTCGCCCATCTCTATGCGTCACCCGTCTCGATGTGTCACCTGTCTCTATGCGTCACCTGTCTCTATGCGTCACCTGTCTCTATGCGTCACCTGTCTCTATGCGTCACCTGTCTCTATGCATCACCTGTATCTATGCATCACCTGTCTCTATGCGTCACCTGTCTGTATGCATCACCCGTCTCTATGTGTCACCCATCACCCGTCTCTATGCATTGCCCGTCTCTATGCGTCGCCCATCTCTATGCGTTGCCCATCTCTATCCGCCGCCCGTCTCTATGCGTCTCCCATCTCTATGCGTCGCCCATCTCTATGCGTCACCCGTCTCTATGTGTCACCTGTCTCTATGCGTCACCTGTCTCTATGCGTCACCTGTCTCTATGCGTCACCTGTCTCTATGCGTCACCTGTCTCTATGCGTCACCTGTCTCTATGCGTCACCTGTCTCTATGTGTCACCTATCACCCATCTCTATGCATCACCCGTCTCTATGCGTCGCCCGTCTCTATGCGTTGCCCATCTCTATCCGCCACCCATCTCTATGAGTCGCCCATCTCTATGCGTCGCACGTCTCTATGCGTCGCACGTCTCTATGCGTCACCTGTCTCTACGTGTCACCTGTCTCTATGCGTCACCTGTCTCTATGCGTCACCTGTCTCTATGCATCACCTGTCTCTATGTGTCACCTGTCTCTATGCGTCACCTGTCTGTATGCATCACCTGTCTCTATGCGTCACCTGTCTCTATGCGTCACCTGTCTCTATGCATCACCTGTCTCTATGCGTCACCTGTCTCTATGCGTCACCTGTCTCTATGCGTCACCTGTCTCTATGCATCACCTGTCTCTATGCGTCACCTGTCTCTATGCATCACCTGTCTCTATGCGTCACCTGTCTCTATGCGTCACCTGTCTGTATGCATCACCTGTCTCTATGCGTCACCTGTCTCTATGCGTCACCTGTCTCTATGCGTCACCTGTCTCTATGCATCACCTGTTTCTATGCGTCACCTGTCTCTATGCGTCACCTGTCTGTATGCGTCACCTGTCTCTATGCGTCACCTGTCTCTATGCGTCACCTGTCTCTATGTGTCACCTGTCTCTATGCGTCACCTGTCTCTATGATTCACCTGTCTCTATGCGTCACCTGTCTCTATGCGTCACCTGTCTCTATGTGTCACCTGTCTCTATTGCATGTTCAATAGCTTTGGTCCTTCCAGGATAGTTGCTGAATGTACCCCGCATGGTGCTGAGTAAGGCTTCTAAGTCTTTTCGCTGGTTTAGTTTGAGCGATGGGTTTATAACTGCTTCTGCTGCTGTGTGAAGGGTCACAATCTCACCCTCATCGTTACTATCATCAGGTTGAGGAACTGCCCACTCCTTTAGCATATTTATGTGAAACTGCCTTCTCCTCTTTCTTTGGTCTACCATGTCCACTTGATAGGATACTGGTGACACTTTCCTTGTAATGACGTATGGACCTTGCCATTGTGCTGATAGCTTGTGAGTGTCAGCTGGCATCAGTACTAAGACCTTCACTCCTTCCTTGAAAGAACGTTCCATGGCATTATGATCATACCACATCTTGGACTCGTTTTTTGCTTTTGCCTCTCTCTGAGTGTGCTCATGTTCGATAGGCTTTCTCTCATGTTGAGTACATACTGAAGAACTGATTCTGGGGTTTTCGTGCTAAATATCCATTCCTCCTTCATAATATCTAGAGGTCATCGCACATTTCTTCCATACAAGAGTTTGAATGGCGAGAATCCTGTAGCTGCATGGGGTGCTTCTCGATATGCGAACAATAGAAAGGGATCATGCTATCCCATTCCTTGGTGTCTGGGCACAACTTTCGAATCATATGCTTCAAAGTTTCATTGAACCACTCAACCAGACCGTCAGTTTGAGGGTGGTATGGCGAGGTCTTCAGGTGTTTAATCCCCAACATCTGTAACAGCTCTTCAACACTGAGGTGAAGTTTGAGCCTTGGTCTGTGAGCAATTCTTGAGGTATCCAAAGCCTTCAGTAATATATCTGCTACTGTTCTTGCATCAGTCTTGCGTAGAGGTATGGCTTCGGGATACCCATCAGTGTGAGAATGAACTTGTTACCTTGTCTTTCTTGGTAAGGGACTGAAATATCCATCGCTATCCATTGGAAAGGTTCACTC
Source organism: Cladorhizidae sp. MBARI D1340-BT2 (assembly GCA_028752905.1). Lineage (NCBI taxonomy): Eukaryota > Metazoa > Porifera > Demospongiae > Poecilosclerida > Cladorhizidae > Cladorhizidae sp. MBARI D1340-BT2. Next base: position 11,012,060 of record JAQNBH010000017.1, read on the forward strand.
ATAACGGGTAGAGGCACTAGAGGAGCTTTGTTCCTCGTAATTTTGGCTGTCCTCTGGCATTCGATGCAGCTTCTATACATATCCCTAAAGTCTTGATGGATCCCTGACCAAAAGAATCTACTGAGGAGTCTTTGGGTAGTCTTCTGTCGGCCTAAGTGTCCAGCCATGGGCAAACTATGTGCCACTCGCATTGCTTGTTGTCTTCTGCTCCTTGGTAACACTAGCTGTTGTATTTCCTCATTGTCCACAGTCTTGTGCTGGTGGAATAACACTCCATCCTGCACTTCATATTGGGACTCTGCTTTCCCAACTAGGCTCCAGGCATTCGCTAAGGTGGAGTCGGTGGACTGGACTTGTCGAAATTCTTGAGTTGCTACTTCTGACTCATCAAACTGTGTGTGTCTCCATCAGTCCTCCGCAATTCTTCTTGCATCTTGTCTCTTCTGCTTCTTGGACTTGACAGGTCTCTCTTGGACATCCAAAAACAGTGATTGGTCGAGGTCAAAAATATCTCCAAGTTTTGTAGGAATGACACCGGATGTTTGAGTCGCTCTCTTGTCCTCTTTTTCTTGATTCTGTTGCTTCTTCTGTTGTGCTCGAGTTGAAACAGCTTGTGGGTTGACTTAGATTGGGATCGATCGGTTGTGGCTTGCCTCAACAGGTAATTGGTAACAGGCAAGTCAATGCCCAATAGCATATCTTCGTCCATCTGTTTTGCGACTGCTACCGTACAATCCAGGTTTTCTTCACCGAATTGTAGACATACTATGGCTAAGGACATCTCTGTGATATGGCTGTCAGCCACTTTCAATGGGATCGTTTCTCCAGTGTACGCATCGTCACTGACGAGGGCGCTGTTGATGATACTCTGTTGTGTTCCCGAGTCCAGCTTGATGAGGTGTTTGGTAACTCCATCTATCTATGCTGTGACATAGTAGTCCTGAGTTTGGTGCACGGTCTGAACTTTGAATGCTTTCTTTGGACAGTTAGCCTCCATGTGTCCCCATTCACGACAATTGAAACACATAGCTCCACGGTTTGGGTCAAAGTACTTGGACAAATTTTTCTACTCGGTTTCCACACAGGGAATTGGGTGGGAGGCTCCCTCCTGTTTGCCTGTGATCAGTCTACTTTCTCAGTGATTCACAGAAGCATGCTTTTGTCATGGTCGGTTCTGACGGCTTTGGTCTGTCTGCTCAGATCTCCATTTCTTTGGTCTATTGAGTTTGGACAGGCCAATATTCCCTTCTCGAATGTAGTCATCCACGAGAACTCCTACTTGACCAATGGTCTTGGGTTCATGGTCACGTATCCAACATGCTATGTTGTTGGGCAGGAGATTGAGCACATGTTCTATGACGAACATTTCCACACATTCTTTGATCACTTCACAGCCTTCGACGTATCGCTGTTCTATCGTAGAGTTTGTGAGCAAACTGTGCTGCTGATTCTTTAGGCTTAAAGAAGATCTGCCACCACTGTTTCCTGTAGCTGCAGCTACTCAGGCCAAATCGTTGACAGAGTATCACCTTAATCAGTTCGTAGTCTGTCGAAGATTCTGGTGGGACAGACTGGAAAGCCGCTAGTGATTCTCCTTCTAACAAAGGTCTAAGATGTGATACCCAATGATGCCGTGGTGTAGTGTACGCTTCCATATGCGTTCAAATTTGAGAAGGTATGCATCCAGGTCTTCCTTCTTTTGCAAGGGTGAGATGCGTGGAGGTTGCAATTGTAGGGTTTCACGATCCTTGCAGATGCCTCCATCATCCTAGCCACCTGCTGTTGCTGATCCCCGCAGATGCCTCCATCACCCTAGCCTCCTGCTGTTGTTGATCCATGCAGATGCCTCCATCACACTAGCTTCCTGCTGTTGCTGATCCCTGCAGATGCCTCCATCACCCTAGCCACCTGATGTTGCTGATCCTTGCAGATGCCTCTATCATCCTAGCCTCCTGCTGTTGCTGATCCCTGCAGATGCCTCCATCACCCTAGCCTCCTGCTGTTGCTGATCCTTGCAGATGCCTCTATCATCCTAGCCACCTGCTGTTGCTGATCCTTGCAGATGCCTCTATTATCCTAGCCTCCTGCTGTTGCTGATCCCTGCATATGCCTCCATCACCCTAGCCTCCTGCTGTTGTTGATCCCTGCAGATGCCTCATCATCCTAGCCTCCTGCTGTTGTTGATCCTTGCAGATGCCTCATCATCCTAGCCACCTGCTGTTGCTGATCCCTGCAGATGCATCCATCACCCTAGCCACCTTCTGTTGCTGATCCCTGCAGATGCCTCCATCATCCTAGCCTCCTGCTGTTGCTGATCCCTGCAGATGCCTCATCATCCTAGCCACCTTCTGTTGCTGATCCCTGCAGATGCCTCCATAACCCTAGCCACCTTCTGTTGCTGATCCTTGCAGATGCCTCCATCACCCTAGCCTCCTGCTGTTGCTGATCCCTGCAGATGCCTCCATCACCATAGCCACCTGCTGTTGCTGATCCCTGCAGATGCCTCCATCATCCTAGCCTCCTGCTGTTGCTGATCCCTGCAGAAGGCCTCCATCACCCTAGCCACCTGCTGTTGCTGATCCCTGCAGATACCTCCATCACCCTAGCCACCTTCTGTTGCTGATCCCTGAAGATGCCTCCATCACCCTAGCCACCTGCTGTTGCTGATCCATGCAGATGCCTCCATCACCCTAGCCACCTGCTGTTGCTGATGCCTGCAGATGCCTCCATCATCCTAGCCACATGCTGTTGCTGATACCTGCAGATGCCTCCATCATCCTAGCCACCTGCTGTTGCTGATCCCTGCAGATGCCTCATCATCCTAGCCACCTTCTATTGCTGATCCCTGCAGATGCCTCCATCATCCTAGCCACCTGCTGTTGCTGATCCCTGCAGATGCCTCATCATCCTAGCCACCTTCTGTTGCTGATCCCTGCAGATGCCTCTATCATCCTAGCCTCCTGCTGTTGCTGATCCCTGCAGATGCCTCCATCACCCTAGCCTCCTGCTGTTGCTGATCCTTGCAGATGCCTCTATCATCCTAGCCACCTGCTGTTGCTGATCCTTGCAGATGCCTCTATTATCCTAGCCTCCTGCTGTTGCTGATCCTTGCAGATGCCTCATCATCCTAGCCACCTGCTGTTGCTGATCCCTGCAGATGCCTCCATCACCCTAGCCACCTTCTGTTGCTGATCCCTGCAGATGCCTCCATCATCCTAGCCTCCTGCTGTTGCTGATCCCTGCAGATGCCTCCATCACCATAGCCACCTGCTGTTGCTGATCCCTGCAGATGCCTCCATCATCCTAGCCTCCTGCTGTTGCTGATCCCTGCAGAAGGCCTCCATCACCCTAGCCTCCTGCTGTTGCTGATCCCTGCAGAAGGCCTCCATCACCATAGCCACCTGCTGTTGCTGATCCTTGCAGATGCCTCCATCACCCTAGCCACCTGCTGTTGCTGATCCCTGCAGATGCCTCCATCATCCTAGCCACCTGCTGTTGCTGATCCCTGCAGATGCCTCCATCATCCTAGCCACCTGCTGTTGTTGATCCCTGCAGATGCCTCATCATCCTAGCCACCTTCTGTTGCTGATCCCTGCAAATGCCTCCATCACCCTAGCCACCTGCTGTTGCTGATCCTTGCAGATGCCTCTATCGTCCTAGCCACCTGCTGTTGCTGATCCCTGCAGATGCCTCTATCATCCTAGCCACCTGCTGTTGCTGATCCCTGCAGATGCCTCCATCACCCTAGCCACCTGCTGTTGCTGATCCCTGCAGATGCCTCCATCACCCTAGCCTCCTGCTGTTGCTGATCCCTGCAGATGCCTCGCCTCCTGCTGTTGCTGATCCCTGCAGATGCCTCCATCACCCTAGCCACCTGCTGTTGCTGATCCCTGCAGATGCCTCCATCACCCTAGCCTCCTGCTGTTGCTGATCCCTGCAGATGCCTCGCCTCCTGCTGTTGCTGATCACTGCAGATGGCCTCTATCATCCTAGCCACCTGCTGTTGCTGATCCCTGCAGATGCCTCCATCATCCTAGCCACCTGCTGTTGCTGATCCCTGCAGATGCATCCATCACCCTAGCCACCTGCTGTTGCTGATCCCTGCAGATGCATCCATCACCCTAGCCACCTGCTGTTGCTGATCCTTGCAGATGCCTCCATCATCCTAGCCTCCTGCTGCATGTGCTCTTTTTTCTCGACTTCTCTTCGTATACGGTCTTCTTCCCGTTCGTATTCTCGTTTTTCTTTTTTGGCTATTCTCGCTTTCTCTCGCTCTGTTGCTTGAAGCATCAGAAGCTGGACTAATTCGTGGGTCGCATTATGTTGGACTGTTTTTTCACTTTGAGCCATTGTAGAACATCTCAAAATTCTATCAAATCCAGTGGTCAAAATAGTTACTAAAGTTGCAAGTCTAGTCTAGTCTAGCAGTCTCAAGGATATCTAATTAAATCCCAATCTAGGCCAATTTGATCAGAATTGAAGTCAAATAGTAATTAACTAACTACTAAGTTCACAAAGTCTATTAGCCAGTCTAGTAGTCGAGGATAACTAATGAAATCACAATCTAGGCAAATTCGATCAACATTGCAGTCAAATAGTACTTAAAGTATATTAGCTAGTCAAGTAGTCTCAAGACTGTCTACAATCTAGGTACACCGCTGCTACCATGTTGTAGGGTTCCTCATAAAGTCTAGGCAGTAATAAAGACGAAATGAGATGACCCTTTATCTAACTAGACCCCAGAATAAGTTGAATAAAATGATTTTTCAAGATTCAGATACAGTTCACATTACAGTCAGTAAGAGCCAAGTTCACTCATAGCAACAACACACACCAGTGAGGTGGCTAGCTCTCCTTTATAGCCAGCCACAAATCCACACAAACATGTAATAATTAAATACTGCCAACAAGCACACGTAATTTTCCAATGAGATACAGCCAGCATGTACACATAATTACTCCTCTAAGTGAGTTTACATATCAATCTTGAGCCTGCACATCTCCTGTCTTGTACTAGCAGGCAGGGTCAATACCCCTCACACACCATTTCATTCTTCTATATGAACTATGAGAATACTGCGCATTATTTTTTAGGCATGGCAGAAAAAGAAGGAGGTGTACACAAGCCAAAGAGGAAAAATGGAGCCAAGAGTCTCAAATTACAGTCTGCTGTACTGCTTCAGCCATGAGTCATAACACACAACCTCTCAAACTTTTCCCTGGATATATAGTAAGTATAAGCAGCAGTTAGTCGTCTAGTAAGTGTTCCTTCAAAGGTTGCCTCTTCACCATTGGATTCTTAATAAAGAAGATGATTTAGAACGACCAGCAACAAATGCCAACGACTGATGGATGCTAGTCATCCCGAGTAATAAACAACTTGATTTACGGTATATTATATTATTGCACATGCTCAATAGGACTGGTTATTTAGAGATGGAAAGAGAGTTTTCAGAGAGCCTGAACTAGTTACACACTAGTACACTTGGTTAGCTTGCTAAGATTATTCTGCTGCACTAAGTATTCCACCAGCTAATAACTTTAGTAGTTAACAAATTCAGCTAAGTTGCCACTTGGTCCACTACAGCAGGCAAGTTGTGTGGGGAAAGTTGATAGATAGATAGATGCACGATCTTGAAGATAATTACCAGGGGGGGGGTTGAACTACCAGTTTACTACCTTCGTGAAAGATTCAAGGCACGCTAGAAGTGTTTTAGGGTTCAAAATCAGCCGAAACCACCGTTTACGATACTAAGAAGCTTCCAAAGTGAGTTTTAGCCAAGATATAAACGTTGTACCATTGTCTGCTACTTAAAAATGGAGTGTTACTGCACTCCCCGATATAAATCATTATATATACCTTCTCTTGCAGAATCTTGGTCTGAGTGTAGTAGTCTATTGGTTTTGAGGCATATGGCAGCTCTTCAGTTCCATTCTGTATGTCTTTTCCTTCATAAACCACACTAGCACTGCTAGTCAAAACCAGTCTCTGCATGCAAAAATATTTCCTATTATGCATATGTGAATACAACAACAACAACAACAACAATTGATAATAATGCACCTTGACACCTGCATCTCGACAAGCTGAAATTAATGTCTCTGTCCCTTGCACATTGACTCGCATAAAGAGTTCCTTATTGTTGCTGGAGTACGGAGGTGAGGCACAATGGAACACCAGACTAACACCCTCCAGAGCTGGACTAAGGTCCTACAGGAAACATACGCATTTTTTATTATTCAAACAAACATATAAAAAAATATTATTTTTTAAGCACAGAAACATGAAAGCCAACAAAAAAAGGTACGTGCTCAATGAAAAGCACTTGTACATAAAGGTAGTTCATGCTTCTTTCAGATTATAGAACTTACACACTGCTTGCATTAGTGAATTATTCTTGTTTTTTGTTTTGTCATATGCACATAGTATAGGTGTGTATGCATTATGATATACACTGTATGTGCAATGCCCTATCTTTGGCAGACTCTGCACACACCTCCTTCTCCCCCTTTCAGTTTGAAGGCTGCATCCAGACAACTCCTTACTTCGTTTAGGCCTGTCCACACTGCACATTGAACACGCACTAGTTCTCAACGAATGCGCACCCATTGTGTCCCATTGAAATAATGCGTGTTAAAACGCGCATCGTTCTGGTTCACCTCGATGGGTGGTTTGAGTCAAATGTCAAATTAGAACAATAATGTTTGAGTAACAATGCAAGAATGTGTCAAAAAAAGAATTATTTACTCGCGCCTTCATGACGCTGCAGGTTGGACCTTTGGGGATACTCTAGTATAAGGGGGGGCATGCTGGTTGTGTTTATTTTGAACACACGTACAGGCTTACCATTTCGCTAACTAACGATTACTGTTCACACGTCCATTACACTTTTGGTCATAGTGCTCAGCGCTGACTTCTAAAGGTCAGTGCGATCTGCGTGCCAGCCTTCCTAAGGTTACCAAAGTGCACTCAGATTTGTGATACGTGGCAAATTATTTTTTCACCGCTGGGACGCTTCTTTGCTTTGGGCTTTTGGAGGGCAGATCATCTTTGTTATACAACTCCTATTCTAACAGCACAACTTGCTGATGCTCATGGTGAAGGAAGTAGCTGTGCTGTGGTGCCCTCCGTTGTGGTGTGGTATAACGCTTGCGCAGTGCCCTCCATTGCCGTTTGTCTCTCCAGAGGAAGAGGTTGAAGAAGAGAGAGAGCCGGTAACTAGGGCAGTTCGGTAACTGACTGCTTATAGCTTAACCACTTAAGCATAAACAAAACACAGCCACAATGGCTCGTCAAAAATATATATATTGTGCTAGTGCAATGCCCTTTTGCTTTAACAGATCAGAGTCAAGAAAAATGGATATGCTCTGCCACAATCATGCTCTTGATACAAGCTGACTAGTAGCTTCTGCAATGGCTGGAACAGATGAAAACAAACGGAAAGCTGATGTGCAGGCAGAACAGCACAAAGTAGACCACTAACCACTAGGAAACTAAAACTAAACAAAAGAGAGCTAATAAGACCTGAACAGAACCAGAATCTGACACAACAAACCATTATTTATGTAATACTAAGTCATTGTCCATTTATCTAATCAACTTTAAATCTACTCCCCCAACTCGTATTCACTGCTTTCCCATCATTACCAGATCCCACATTTAGTTGATGTAGACTCGCATGCAGCCAGTTCCATCCTGTCCTGTGCTTGCTGTTCAAGGAAGTGGCAGCAACAAGAGGCACTCCATCAAGGAATGGTGCTCTTACCTTGCCAAGCTCTTCTTCGACAAAATCGTACACCTGCTCTCAATAATTGTTCCCACTTTGTTTAGACCGACTTTCATTTACGAATCCGGTCACATAGTTTACCACAAACTTTGCTAACGATGATAGGGCGAATCCGGTCACATAGTTTACCACAAACTTTGCTAACGATGATAGGGAACATAACTGGTTGACAGAATTATCACAGAGCACCAAAGGAAAGGCCATGCAATAGCCAACAATCACTTCAGACATAAGATATCTTGCACTCTGGATCTGTTTATTAGCTGCACTGCCTGATGAACTAGAGTATCAGAAACTCTTGTCAGCTTCTGCATGGTCTTGCATTCAGCATTCTGACAATTTTTATCCTGCAAAGCAAAGCCTTAATGCAGGGGTCGATCCAGGGGTGGATCCAGGGGGGGGGGGGGGGGGGGTTCTGGGGTTGCAACCCCCCCATAACGTTCTAAACACTAGCTCCACCTCCAGTTTCTTTGTTAGATATAGACAATTTGTTAGATATAGACACTTGTTAGATATAGACACTTGTTAGATATAGAGATATAGACACTTTGGTTAAACTACAAACTGTTAAATATGAATGAAATTCTAGTAAACCCACACTCCTGCAATGTGGCTGTGCATGATAATAGCTATATTATAGTTATATAGTCATTCTGGATTCATTTTGCATCTGCCATCAATATTGCCATGTCTGGAAGTAGAAAGAGGCCAGCACCCAGGGATTGCACCCAGCTGACCACTGTTTTTAAAAGGTAAGATACAATATACAGCACAATAAGGGTTAAGAGTTGAATGCTCAATTTATAATAGCCTTCTAATTAATGTAGAATCGAGTCTGGGTCCCATATCCCTGTGTCAATGACTGCTGATGATGGTAACTCTAGTGCATCAACTGATATAGATTTATTTGTTCAATCACCATCAATGACAGTCATAGTCACTACCACTACATCGAGCTCTTCCTTGTCAATGCCGCCAACTACTGTTTCTCAGTTATGCTCAGCAACAATTGATACGATGACTACATCACTCAGTGTAGTTCCGTCAACTAGTGGACAGGTGGACTTAGGGACAATAGTTGAAGCCGCTCAAGGTAACTGGGATAAGCTTAGGTCATTAGCAAATAATATCCCAGATGATCGTAAGAAGCAATATCTTTCTCATCATTCCAAACCTTCTTCTTCTGATCATCTTCATTCGCATCAGGTTACCAAACTAGGAAAAACCTGGAGTGTATCCTTCCAGCTTGTATAGCACACCGCTTTTTAGCTCACAGCCCTAAGAGACAAAACCTTTTTGAACTTACAGTCAATGAATTCTTGCCTTCTTCAAAAGCAAGAAAGCTTCCAGGAATGTGTAAGACAGGATGGGTGGAGAGACATACAAGCTTTGAAGTGTTTCTTGAAATGTATGAGCCACTTATCACTTTCTTAGATGCCATTTTGTGTCCTACTGATTACCCAAATTTAGGCTCATCAGATGGGAGCTGGAATTGGAATACTGAGACAAGAGTGAAAAATCAAGGTCTTAAAGCTGCTCTCTCTTCTTTTCAAACTCTTGCTGTTTTTATAATCACCAAGAATGTTCTTGATGAAGTGAAAATACTTGGCTGCTTCAAAACTTCAGAAACAGGATCAAGAATTAGATATATATAACAAAGTTACTGAAGTGATTGAATGCTTGAAAAACCCCAGAAAGACTATTGACACCGTTTTTAGCTTGTGGTATTGTGAGGTACTTGAACTGGCTGAGTCAATTGGTGTGAGTGAGAGTGTTCCAAGAAAGACAAGCATTCAACGGAATCGAAGCAACACTCCAAGTCAATCAGCAAAAGAGCATTACAAGAGAGTCATTGCTATACCAGTGCTGGATTCATTCATTAACCAGTTGGAGGAAAGATTCAAGGTGAGGGAAATCAAAGTCATATGCTTTTGTGCCTTGTGCCTTCAGTGCTCAACTGCAATCCGAGTGTTCAACTATCGATGACCTTCTGTACTGGGAACAAGATCTTCCATGTTCCTTGTCTCTCAAAATCTCAAAAGTGAACTAAGAAGATGGCAATCATTGTGGGAGCATAAGCGAGACAAAGATGAGGCTACCATCCCCAACAATCTTCTCCTAGCTCTTAGCTCTTGTGACTCTTTCCCAAACATTCATTGCTTACTAGTCATTGCTTGCACTCTGCCTATCACCAGTGCTGAAGCAGAACGATCATTTAGTTTGCTCAGGAGGATAAAGACATATACAAGGTCGACTTTGACTGAACAACACTTTTCTGATCTTGCTGTAATAGCCATAAACTATAGAATGAGAGTGTCAGTTGATGATATCTGCCATGCTTTTGTGCAGTGTCACCCGAGAAGGCTCTTTCAAGCTTCACTATTTATTAACTGAAAATAGTTTCCTGTTTATCTTTAGTTGCCGCCTCTGATGGCTGCCATCTATTGTGAGTAGCTTGCGTTATCTCTCTGAGCCTCCCAGGCGTTAGCTGTTCTTTTAAGCTGATAAATATTCTTATTCATTACACAGTACAGTGTGCATGGGCTAGTTCCCCTGCACACCCCACCCCCTGTACCTTTCTAAAATTCCTCGATCCACCCCAACATCTTCCTTAGGTTGTTAGTAGGTAGGCAGCCAGGACCATAGCCAGGAATAATTAAGGGGGGTTCCTGAGCACTTGCACTATCACTCACAATTTTTTTAAATGATCAATTTTACATTTCTTGTTATAATAATGTTGGTGATGATGTCTTGTTATATAATTGCCAAGAGAAATGCAGGACAGTGCTTTCTTGCAAAATGATTAATGATCTGATCATGATTCAGGAAAGAGGGGGAAGGATTTCCGGGCAGCATGGAAACACCCCTGGCTATGGCCGTGAGTAGTTCATCAACCCCCCCAATCAAAAATTCCTGGATCCACCCCTGTAATGACCTCACTATTGGTGAGCTTCAGACAGGGGAAGCTGCTTCAAGTTCCTTCCTAACAAAACCTTCATTGTGTTGTAGGGCATCACAGTTAGGCAGCCATGCTTATAAGTTGGGCATCTGCGTACCAATAGAAATAAGGCGTGGCAAAGTGCATAACTCGCCACACAATGCCGTACACGCATTTCTACTTATCTGATTGAACGCCGACTTGATTTTTAGATTTTTTGATTTTTTTGGTATCAATGAACACTCGGTTGATAAAGTGAAATTACAATGACCTTCTAAACAATCAACTTGAATTTTTTTCTCTCGATATTTCGACTAGATGCTCTAGCCTTCATCATGAATTGTAAGAATTAAGTTCCCAAACTGTTCACAATGCAAACACAATAAGCTGCAGTAGTTTGGTATAAGAATTAGCTCCATTGCAGTGAGCAAACAAAAGCTACGCAGCGCTATGTCTACAACAAAACCTCATCAAAGAAATCCATCCAGGAGTGCCTCCCTTGCTCAAAAGAGAAGGAATTCAGAATGATTCCTGGTGAGCATAGGTGCCTTGCTGCTTTCCACCGAAGAAGAACATCAGAACCAGTGGCAGAAGCCAGAAAGAAGACCGTTCACAAAGGCAGTTGCGATCGTCAGACATTAATAACATCGTTGTCATTTTGCTCGCATGTCCTGTCTAAATTTTTCTAAACTAAATATTCGTTTATTGGACACGTGCATATGGAGAAGGGGCACCCAATACAAAACAGTCAAATTAATAATTTAAAAAAATCACGACCAAGTCCGTGTTTGCCCCATATGGCGCTTAATCGGTTAAGGGGAATTACCCTTAAAATTTAAAAAGGAGCTGTCTATAATAAATTAATTAATTAAATTTATTGTTATTGTTATTCTATAGCAAAAAGATAACCTTTTTTCAAGAGCATTCCAACAACTTACTTTATGAAGGCTAGCAAGTCTGTACAGTGAAGATACATACGCTCTCTTCAAAACTGTCACCTGATCACCTCAACATTCTAAAATGACAGAATGCCTGTAACCACTTCCCATTCACAGGCTGTGTAAAGGAACTACTAAAGTGCGTCACAAGCAAGAATTTGTCAAAAGTTTTACGTCAATGCCTGCCACTGATTCCTGTTTTAAAGTTAATTTATTGATCTTCCATTTCATTGTGTGTGGTATTTTGAAAAACTTCCAGCTCATAACTTGCTTGTGTGGTTCTGTTACACAACCTGTGAATAGAAAGTGGTTACAGACACTCCGTGATTTTAGAGGATGATTTTAAAGGTGATCCGGGTACAGTTTTAAAAAGAGTGTAGATATCTTTGCTCTGTACAGACTAGTTAGTCTTCATAAAGTAGATCATTGGAAAGCTCTTGAAAAAGCTAATCTTTTTTGCTATGGAATGACATTAGACAACAAAAACATTATGACAGTTGCAAAGTTCAGGTCTTCAAAATATATATAAAATATTTTTAAGAATGGGCGACCTTCCTCTACGTCATAACGGTCCAAGAGGCAGCTGAAATATATAGAGGCAGAAACTTATAGGAAACCTCTGTCTGGCCATTGATACTTGATAACATAGAGGTGTCCACCCTAACTACCGTGAGTTTAACACAGATAATTCTTAACTCAATCAGGGGACCCTAACATGGACATCACAGGGTATCAATGGGGAACCCTAACAGGTTACCCAAAGTAAAGGATCCTAACATAAGTATGACAAACAAGTCCCGGTCCATAAATGGGTGACCATAACAGGTTACCCTAATTAAAGTGACCCTAGCAGAGGTAACTAACTCAAGTGACCTTAACATAGTAAATCTAGCACAGTGCATCAAGTAGTTCCTGAAACTGGAAGACTATCAGTGGGCATGTGCATAAGGAAGGAGTGAGAAAAGTGTGAGTAGCTATGTCCGTCACAAACCTTGCTCTCTTTGCAAACAGAGGTGCAGACTTGGGATTGGCCAAAATGGCAGCTGTGAAGTGTTTCATCGCTCCGTCAAGGTCACCTGGGATTCAACAAGCACGCCCACACATAGATTAGGAGATGAGCACTAGGCAATGTGCATGCATACTAGGGGAGCCAGCAAAGTTCATCATAGTAATGTCATTCAACCGCACACAAATTCCTTCAAATCTGGCTTCACAAAGACACTACCAGCTATGGCCACCCTTTCCCATTGTGATTAGATTGCATATATAAAACAAGCAGTGATTTAGAGAACAAACCGGCTCAGACCACTAAAACAAAACACTCGGCAGATGACTTGTGCACCTCTCCTCCGCTGGAGGTGACATCTTTTTACAGACCCTAGCACGCTTGATTGAAACATCTAAATGGTTTTTCAAGGTAACGTATGTGGCTGCTAAATTCCATAAAAGCTTCCCAGTTGTCATTTGGGGCAGCAAGCTAGAGGTCAAAACCCTTTGAGGTAGGCAAACCAAAACTATTCTAAAACTACTTGTAGATAAAGAAATTCATGAAAGGCAAGGAATTCAGAATGCTTCCTGGTAGCTATGGGTGCCAGTAAGTATTTAACAGCAGAAGGGCTTCCAGAAAAGGCAGAATCAGGCTGTCTCCCACCATTAAGGGAGAAAAAATTAATTAGTCTTTATTTTTTAGTCTTTATTTTTATACCTCAACATTATCAAATTTAGAGAACACTATCTGACATTATTGTTAATGTAAAGAATGTAGTAAGAGTCTACAGGAACTTAACCTTTCATCCCCCACCCACCTTCAAATCTTTGCCACGTGTAGAGACTGTGCTGGCATAATGCAGTAACTGCCTGCATAATGCAGTGACTGCCTGCATAATGCAGTGACTTCCTGCATAATGTAGTGCCTGCCTGCATAATGCAGTGACTGCCTGCATAATGCATGACTGCCTGGGGACTGCCTGCATAATGTAGTGACTGCCTGCATAATGCAGTGACTGCCTGCATAATGTAGTGACTGCCTGCATAATGTAGTGACTGCCTGCATAATGCAGTGACTGCCTGCATAATGTAGTGACTGCCTGCATAATGCATGACTGCCTGCATAATGCAGTGACTGCCTGCATAATGCAGTGACTGCCTGCATCATTTTAAAGCAATCAAAGAGCATGCTATAGCTTCCATGTGCTCTCCAGACAAACCTAGCCCACTGCACTTAGTGTTATTGGCATATTAAGAACCACGTGTGGCAATTAACACATTTGTCCAATCCCCCCCAAAACAATATCCCCAGATAAAACCCTGCACCCCATGCCCAATATAACTTTACACATTTCAACAAGTGCCACACCACCCTCTACACATGCTATAGCACACACTCACAAAGGCTAGAAAGCATATTAAACACATCAATCTAGCATAGAAAGGCATTTTACCATAGAACCCTAAAATATGTAACTTCCTCTCAAATCAATCTGACCCCAAAGCTCTATGAAGTGAGTGTGTACCCGTTGCTTGGATATAGTCACAAAGAGGTGGAAATCTATACCTATTCGATTACCTTGGTAGGCGAGTCTGGCTTAGGAATAGTTTCGTCTTCAGGTTCTTCATCTGCAGCGGTGGCATAAGCTTTGGGGTCTTCTTCCATTGCTAGGCTGTGGAGGAGGTGCAGGTTCAGGGACATTTGCATCAAGACTGAGAGCAAGAGGGTGGGAAAGAAGGTGAATACAGAGCAAAACCATGAAAAGAGCCGTAAATTGAGTGAGAGAGAGAGAGGGACTAATCTAGCTTTAGCTACATACCAGGTTATACATACCTTAGAAGCCACTCTTTCAAAAAGAAAGCTGTGGGAGATGAATTAAGCTTGGATTATCCTTGTACAGATCGATGAACTGCTTCAGCTGCTCCACATGGCTATGGTCAAGTTTTGAGTCCATTGTGATACTCGGGGAAACTACTCGACCTGTTTCAGCACATGTACACCACTTCTACAATTTCATGCCACGTTGATTCAATGCGCATGTCCTAAACCAGGTAAGGTTACTTGCCCCAAGTAATAAGTAAGCCTTTACCCATAATGCGACCACTTTGCCTTCATAGTACTAACTAGAATCAAGGCACTGTATGGCGAGCGCGAAGGTGCAACAAAAAATAATTTGAAATACCTAGCTGCAGTCCCAACACTATACGATAGTTGTCATGTGTAACGAGCGGATTCTTACGCGCATAGTCAAGTTATGGGCATACAATGCCAAACTCATTTTGAACTATATGTCATGTAACTTCTTATATTCTTGTTTATTATTACACAAAAAATAATAATAATAATAATAGCACGTGCACAGCTGCAGAAAACAACTATTTCCAGAAGGGATAAAAATAGACTTCAGAAAAAGGAGAGGGAGAGAAAAGTGTGCTTTCTTAAACTGTAAAGAGAACTGAGATTGGAAAGAAAAGGGTGAGTGATAGAAAAATGCGTAGGACTGGAGAATACACAGCACCACACGATGGAGAACTTTCCTTAGGCTCAGGTGGAGTTTCGTTCTGACTTAGCCACTCCATTCATCAGCACTCTCTGGCTATGGACACGTTTGATAAACTGTCACTGTCAATATTGGAGGTCTCCATATTACTAATGAACTCAATAATTACATTTGTTAGGCCTGCCAGCTATGCTTGGAGTAGGATGTAAATTATGTAGTAAACAATGGTCCTCAGACTACAATTCTCTTCTCACTAAGCTTCATCTTCCATCCTCTCGCAGCCGTAATGCCAAACTTCCTTTTTCTTCAAATTCTCCATACAGAACTCAGCCTGCTTACCTTTCATTTCTCCCCACTACTATTAGCAGACGATTACTGGAGTGTAAGGATTGGTTGTAGGTTGGCATGGTGGGAGGATAGAAGGAAATTATTATGAATAAGTTTAAAGGAAATGTAGTAGAAGAGAAGGAGAAGAACCTAATATAAATATAAGTTTAAATGGGAAAGGTATGTTGGAGGAGGGGCAATGCATCATGAGCATGGATGTAACTAAGACTCTCCTAAACCTTGGAGTTAATCTATCTTCTTCCCAAGGAAGTGCCTTCGGTTCCACCAATGGTAAACCTAAAAGACCTGGAATATCCACTAGTAAGGGACCCACAATGGTAAGATCTCAGCATATCACTTCACACTCGCTGAGGTACAAAGGAAGGCCTACATTACGAGCTAGAAGCTCCACTCTCCTAAAGCATACACTATGTCTACCCAATTACCACCTATTGGGATATTGTCCAGATAAGAGATGCAAAGTTCTGACTATGTCCTCTACTTAAGTGAATAGTGAAGAAAAACAACACTAGGCCCAGTGATCATCTTGTTGAACCCCTTCCCTTAACTCTTAGCACACGATCTCTGAAAAACAGGCTTGAGGGAGAACCATATGCTGAGATTACTAAAGGTAATAGCTGTGGAGCCAAATCCCTGATAGTTTGAAACATCTTACCTCTTGGTAGACTGTTAATCTAAAGCCCAATTTCAATGCACATAAATTCTAGCAGCTTCAGCACTCTACTAGGTACTAGTTACAGAGCTGATAGAACTCTTCACGCATAAACTCTTAGCAGCTTGTCTGTGGAGGGTACAACCCACAGGAATGGGTCTTATACATCCACCTCATTTTTATAAGTGAGGCAACAAAGGAAATAGGAATTACGCAATCAGGAATGTCTGTTGCTGATATGTAGTTAAAACTTAGAGTAATTGCCTTCACCAGACCTCCCCAGTCATGTCCTCCAGTGCTGAGGGCAAACATCACCTGGCCCCCTGATAAACCACTAGGGAAAGATTTGATGGCCCTAGTTACTTACTCCCCGATATATATATTCATAGCAGAGTCTAAAACTTCTGAAGGAACATCTGGATGGAAAATTGATATTGAGGAGAGGTTTGTTTTTCCTTTATGATAGCACTTTAACAGTAGCTATTGTATAGTGAATTGGATGTCGAAATCACACCCACTTCCTGGCATGAGCACGTGAAAACTGCTTGATACAGTTCTGCATACACAGTTAAGAGAGTATCATAACTACAAACTTGCATGTATGTATATACGTGTATGAAAACTAGAGCACTACAGTCATTAGCAAGGAACTTCAATACAGTAAACTAAACAAGTGAAATGTTTGCAAAGATTAATACAATTTTGGTTATCATGTTAGCTATATATATATTTACCACAAAACAATGTTTGATGACCACGGTCAAAGTATCAGAGAGGATGCTCATAGATGGGCTCAGCTCTCTCACTCCCTGCTTGTCCAACCTCAGCAGGAATTATGTAGTGCACATCTACCGTCTCATAGGCCTGGTTGATGTCCGTAGATATATCCCTAGACTTATCTTCTTCAACATTTCCATTCACATTCACTCTGGGAGCATTTTGATGTCTCTTTCTAATGCAACTGTAGAACAAATAAATTTAATTCTACTAAATAACTAGAGAGGAAGTGTGTCTTGGTGGCAGTTGGAGCCAACAAGAGACACTGACTATGGTATATTTTGTAAGGATTATAAGTTTATGAATGAACATACCAAAACAGTAGCAATAGGAATGTAGTTGCTGCAAGAACTCCAATGAGAATACCCATGATAAAACTTGTAGCGATGTTTACACCTGAAGTGGAGTTGTCAGCTTGATCATTAAGCGAAGTAGAAGCATATGCAGTAGCCTGATCATTAAGCTGATCCAAACAGATTTGGCTTGTAAATGTATTTCCTGGTATGGGACACATCTTGCTCAGTGCAACATACTGTCCAGCCACATTTAGGGTGGGTTCCTCCTGCGATAGCAACCATGACAACAGCATGCTTATTAGTGAACTTGATGTGATTGTTCCTTCAGAGTTGGAGTGAACAAGATCAGTGGCAAAGTAGACTGATCGACCAGATGTGCTTAACTTCAGACTTGTTTCTTCTAAACTCTGTGAGCTGATGTTGCAGGCATTACATAGCGTGGACAATAGTTGTGCCAATGATATTTGAAGTTGCTGGATTGAACACACACACACACACACACAAATACACACACACACACATGCACACACACACACGCACCCACACACACCCACACACACACACAGAGTGAGAGTTATAGAATGTCACTACAAACACATGGAGGTAGCTCTGCATGCATTTGTAGATGCCAACACATGTATGCACAGTTTTCCTTGGAACCACGGAGTATCAGATCAATAAGGACAACCCAGAATGTTTAACTATGGAAACCTGTAAGCCTACACACACATGGCTATTTTCACATTCAATGAGGATACATTAGCCAAAAGCCAGCTTTTGAACAAATTACAAAATAGTTGTTTGTAAAAGGAAATGCTTGCTAAATGAAATGATGAGTGCTGGTTAATTATGGATGTGGTATACATGTATTGGCATATTTTTTAATGGTGAGCCAGTAAATGCAGCTGTCATTCACTGTGAATTAAATTTTAAAAAACATCAGAACAGTTAGCTGGACCTACATTTTCATTTCTGTGCTCTTCTTCATTCTGCAGTCAGAGTTTCCATCTTAATCAGGTTGGGTATTGGAATTAGCTTTTTCCCCTTCATCTTCCTAGTTGGGAATCTGGTGTTCACTGTGCTACTCCCTATGGCATAGCTTGCCTAAGTCATATACCTTGTTTGATTTCCTCAGAGATAATTTAAGTCAAGTCTGTAAAGTGCTTTATGCTCAATGGTTCCAAGGTTTAATTAAGATTGCATTGCTTAAGTCAGTGGAATAGACATTCACTTATAGCAAAAATTATGCTCTTAAATCATAACAACCAGATTTTACGAGATAATGCTAAAAACGATGGTGTTCAATACTGTAAAATAATGCTTCTTTCTGCAGTCATAATGTCACTATCACAAAGCCAAGTCTGTTAGGATAATTAGTGATGAAAGAGGGTCAAGTATAGAAGGTCTGCAATTTCACTGTACACTTTATTCAACAAGCTGATTAGCATTAAAAATGGAAGGAATGATAGTGTCTGTCATACCATTGTTGTTATGCAACACCCCAAGTCTGTGTCTTCCAAAATCAGCTGAAGTGGAGCTGGAAAATACATACAATATTGAAAGTGTTATGTAAGAGCTATATACAGCAATGCCATATAAGTAAATGATTAACTGCTGCTTCAGCCAAAATCAATTCTGTGAAAGTGTGTGTGTAGAAGAGTCATGGAAGTTGGGGAAGAGCAGTGTAGTATATATAGAGGGGGAGGCATTGGGGCACATGCAATTATGTGCATACAAAGTCATGTCCTTACCTCTTTCAAGGACTAGTGAGGAGTTTGAGACATTGTCTGCCTGACACCTGAACACTCCAAACAAGGATGTGGTTTGATGGCGTAAAGAGGTCCCATGGGTCTGGGCTAGTACCATGTTGTTATTCCACAGTGATAGGTCAGTTGGCTGACCATTTATTACGTTACATTCAATTGCGTTCATTTCTTCAGAAGTGAGTACCATCTTTTCAAGCCGTAGGTGGAGAATGGGGGTGTCTGTTAGAAGTAACCATAACAACCTTATACAACATACAAGCATAATAATGAGTTCACTGTGGAAGATAGGGAAATAGGTGGTCAGGAACTACAGGCCACTATAGAATGAGCTATACATTATAAACATTAGGTCATCAGTCCAAATTATAACTTGGATTTGGTTTACTTCCAGATACTTGGATGTAACAGGTCCATCATCTGGTCATAGCTACCATCTACATAATAGTATGCCATGTCCGTCCATCCATCCATTAGTGTGTCATGCTTATACATGCACAGATCAAATTTGTCACGACTACAGGGAATCCTGGAAACCATTTGTGTCACAATTATACACGTGTAGCCAAATACGGAATCCAGAAGAAAATACAGAGTGCACAAGCTGCACAGTGCTGAACAACAATTATACAGCATGTAACAGAAAGCAGGAGAGCTGCAGAAGAGAGACATAGAAAGAGAAGGGGTGCAACAAGTTTAACCTGCAAGAAAAATTGACTGGAAAAGACAAGGGAGTGTAAAGCTGATACCAGCAGAGAAACTGAGAATCTATCTGAGAACAAAAGACACTTCACATAAATTTCAGCAAGTGCAAGGGATGAGGAGAGAGCAGCAAACATTAGTAGGTGGAGGTAACTGAAGGCTCACTGTTATAAAGGATGAAGAGAGAGCTGGTATGAGGGGAGTATTGAGGGCATCAGGTGGTCAGGCAAGCAATAAATCTCACCAAAAACATTATTCTCATGAAAGGTTAATCTTTACCCTTTCTGGCGTATTATTATGTATTTATAATTATGAAACTAAATCAATTCTAGAATAAACTATAGCACAATGGTAGATAAAAGAGTCTTCTTGAAAGAATGGTAATGTTAACATTTTATAATCCTAAACGCCCAAAAAATGAAATAAACACCTTCCAACCACAATACACATATCTGGCAGAGTTTCTGCGGGTACTTGCTAGTTATTATTATAATTATATATTAGTAGCATTTTCACCCACTTACTATATATTTTGATATTCCAATATAATATGAAGATTGGAAACCGAAACCAATAACTACGAAGGTTGTAATAATGAAGACATGTTCTTCTATTAATATCCCAGATATGAATCCCTGCCACATATACGTATATTCCAGTTACATCATCACTGTTGTTGTAGCTTATCCTCAGTGACTGCATTATCTCATCACCATACGACACTCTGCGGTTGAAGATATTCTTATCATATATACGATTGTTATCTTTATAAAGAAGTGCGTCAACGTGAAAACCATTCACCAGCACTGCAATTGTATTGATCTTGATGACATTGTCAATAGTTATGCTCTTAACAGAAGTACCTCGATATGTTGGAATATAATGGTCCATGATCACATCCTGTGCTGGCTTATATGAGGGAACAGAAGACTCGTGCACAATAAAAGTGACTGGTGCAAAACGTGCATGGCCCTCAAACATGGGCCGAATATTGATATCACATGTCAATGAACTTTCTCCAAAACTCTCTATTGAGTTTATTTTTACTTCATACTTTCCTGCATCAGACGGCACCATATTTGATATGGTCA
The DNA here is from genome assembly GCA_028752905.1 of Cladorhizidae sp. MBARI D1340-BT2. Lineage (NCBI taxonomy): Eukaryota > Metazoa > Porifera > Demospongiae > Poecilosclerida > Cladorhizidae > Cladorhizidae sp. MBARI D1340-BT2. The sequence goes on from JAQNBH010000017.1 coordinate 11,032,840, forward strand.
GTGCTGTTCCATTATCGACTATGTGAACTCTACTGCTGGAAGTGACATGAGTCCCATTGTGGTACCAGGCCAGGGAATGGATGTAATTATAATAATTATATCCACCAACTTGTATTCTCATTGCCATTCTTCCATGGAGTGAGAAAGCTCGTGTGATTGAGTCATCTGTATGCAACAAACCTGTGTGTGTGTGTGGGGGGGGGACAGTTGTCATTATTTTACTTGGATGTGGTGTTTATCAGTCTTGCCTTTAAACAGTATCCCTTGGCCTGCATAAGATCTAAACAGATTTTTTACCTTCAAATGCCCAGTTCTCTACTAACGAAATAAAGGGGGGAAAGCCAATGTGATGGCAACTGCAGACTTGGCCTGATTCTATAGCTACTGAAAGTTCTTTGGCTGAGGAAAGATGCACAAGATGTTTTCTTTACTAAAACTTTGTTCTAGACATAGTTTGCCTTAACACAAAATAGCTTTTACTTGTTTGTCTCAATGAAGTCTATTCTCATACAAAACTGCTTTGTGTTCTGATTAGCTATTCCTCAAAAATCTATTTTTACAAAATTGCAGAAACATTATTGATGACTTTAAAGCTTATGTAATTGGAGCATGACCCTAAGGTCATACATCTCTGAACTAAAATCTATTGTGCCAGGCCAATCACCATTGGTCCAAGACATAAGTAAAATATTGGTAAAATTACCACTGACATAATATGTCCCCATTACCATTCTTATGTGAAGTAGAAACATCCATGTGACCGAGCCATTGTATGCAACAAACCACAAAAATTTAAAAACAAACAACTAGCTATATTGGATTGACTTGTGGATTGACTTGTCAAAAAAACAATGGAGACTGTGCCTATGTAGACCACAACCAGTTAGATGACCCTTTACCATTCATTCAACTCATATACATCAGTTAGTACTTTAAATTGTCAAACACTGAAGAAGAGACCGACTGTTGAACAGTTAAGATCTCAGACACAAGGAGAAGTCTCACTGTTGGAATCAAAAGGGTGATATGTTTTCAGACAACAAAGGAGAAGCTAGGATGACACCGAAGGAGAGGTGTGGTTGTCAGATTCTGTTAAAAAAGTTGTCTTGGCATAATATGCTGCGATGTTCAAGTCTTAGCTGGTCCTTAACAGGTCCAAACACATTGTATTTTCTGATAATGTTTAGAGTGACCGCGTCCACACCTGATGCAAACATGATAAAACTGTTCAGCAAAACAACGCGAAATGAGAGCCAGTACATTCTTTGTGCAACCAAAGGCAGCAGGTAAACAACCCATTTAACACATGTACCTATTCTGATATCTTCACCACCATACATGCCTAGTTAAATTTGCCTACGTTTACTTCAAGTAACGTCTTCTTTCAGAAGTTTGAAGTAACAATTTGTCAAGTGCTTCACAATTAGCCATTGCATTCATGCACATATGACCTGACAATCTTCTTTTCGAAAGCATGCCTGTGTCTCTCTGACAACAGATTATGCTATTCCCCTTTTCTGAGTTCTGGTCTTGCCATATCCAATCTCCTGGACAGAACAACCATCCTTGACTGCTACAAGAGCAGGCAGCATCAACTCATCTGATAACTTCTTTTGTTTGTTGCTCCAGATGTGGTCAACAAAGGAGGAAGAGACTTCGATACCCACCTCTTCTTCATCTTACCTGAGGCATCTAATGGATATGTAACTAGCTGGATGGTGCCAATAATTGATTGGCAGCTGTTAATTTCATAGTTCAATATTCATAGATTGGTTAAAATGCACTCTGTGCATTTTCAAATCAAACCAACCTAAACTATGCATGTGTGGGCTAAACTACAATTTTGGTCACACCCATTCAAGTCCAGGTATGTAGAGACAAACTGACTGGCCTCTTTGTTGTCTAAAACTTGTCTAAGCCAAATCGCTCGTATCACAAGAATGCATCAAATAGCATTACCATGATGACATCATTTTCACAGGCAGATTGCATTACCATTTCTTTAGTTTAACTACCCCTACATGGCGAGTACAAATACAATGCAAATACAATAAGGTGCATTTTGGTTCAAGAATCTGCTCCATTGAGATGAATGAACTAAAGTTTGTAGTGAGATGTCAAGCTATCTGTACAACAAAACTTACAGAGAAATCCATCCAGTGTCATGCCTTTCTCAAGAGAAATGGGATTCAGAGTGATTTCTGGTGGCTATCAGTTTTCCTCAGCAGTAAGGTTTCTAGAAACAGCAGGAAAGGCCTGGAAGAGACAGTCTGCGATGGCAGAGGCAATCGTCAATTTTGGGCGTGTGCTTTTCCAATCTGCTCACTCGCCTTGTCAAACTGGAAGTTACTATTTTTTATCATCTATAATCATGTGCAGATATGTCTAACATATTCTTTATAGTGAAAAACAATTTCACTGACATGCTCTATGATGGGTATGGCACCCATGCACCCATCAAGGCTAAACTTAGCCATTAGTATATTATATATATATATATTATGGGCTATGTGGCTATGTGGCAATCAATCTTGAATGCTTTGTGTTAAAAAATAATCCATATAAAAATATTTCAATCCTACGCCAAGCAAAACTACAATTTTATTCAAGCCCAAGTCTTGGTCACCAGAAAATAATTTAAGTGACTGACCACGAGACAATACCCAATTAATTAACCAGTTGAAAAGCTATATACAAAAGGAATAGCCGTGAAGAGGTTTCCATGTTCATAGCTAAATGGAGAGAAGTAGTTGGGGAATTGCTGAATTATAACAGAGACACTACTAATCTAAGAGATCAAGACACAGCTCTGGTGAAAAAAATGGCATCTTATAACATCAGTACCAAGGTCAGTGACAAAGCTGTGTTCACTTCTCTAAACTTTAAATGTATTAGGAGAGACATATTTCAAGCACTTTTCAAGCTCCTCACTTCTTTACACTGCCTGATTGTGCATGAGCAGTAGCTAATGATAACCTTTTTATATTTAATTGTCTCAGTGGTAGTATATTTATTCCTATAAGGAAGAGTAACAATTATTCATTAATGTTGTATCCCATGGTATTTTTAATTGTGCTCCTTTTTATCTTATAGCCCCTGGTTTTATTACTTTAGGTTAGTGTGTGTACAGTGTTGCCATGGTATTGAGCATGCCAAGTATTGCCATTGCACTGAGCATGCCCAGTATTTTAGTTACTTAGATACTGTGTGTTTTTTTAAGTTTGCATTGGTATATATCTTACCAAAGCAACAAAAATTTGAGTGAAAGGAATGAGTAGTTTGATTGTGGAAGAAGAATATACAAGGTGTGGCCATTCTACTTAGTAAGAACTACCTTAAAATAACTAGCTTATAAAGATAGCTACCGAATTTTTTCTCACACTTTCAATAACCAGTTATGAAAATTACATGAATTCTTGTCCAATTTGCACTTGTAACAATAAAAATTGCATCATCCAATTACTCTGGATCTTCCTTGTACAATTGTTTTGTTCTCACATGCGATTACTTCACCTCATTTCCTCCATTTTTTAATTTCCGTATGTTAGAGGACTACATATATTGATCATACAGTTGTATAGTGATAGTATATTACCTACGTAGGGATGAGTACATTAACTGTGTACTCATTTTGTAGCCCCTGTTGTTGTTTTTTGCAGCTTTAGGTTAGTGTGTACTCTAGTGCTGTAGTACTGAGCATGCTCAGTATTTAAGATCTATAGTTATACCTGGATGCTGTTTATTTGTAATGTTTGCATTGGTTCCTTAACACCTTAACATATCAACAAAAACTTGGGAACGATCAGTTTCTTTTTTAATTTTCACTAGCAACACATTTACAATAGAGAAATAGAACTTGGTAATAGTATGGAGGATTTTTTGAGCCAGCCTTGCTGGAGTGCCTAAAGCAGGTAAGTTTATTTCCAAAATAAGTGTGACATTGATGATATTAGCTCTTTTCTTTTTGGCAAAATTTACCTGAAGTATCTTTGAATGAGAGGAATGAGAAGTCTGTTGAATTTAAAAACATGGAAAATGCTGATATAATGAAGAACAATTATAACAAAATGCACCAAGTTCTATACTGCTGTTCGGCTCAGAAAATATGAAAAATGGGCTCAGCATAATAATTTGCCCAACCTATAATAAATAGACTTTCCCTTAGCTATATTCTGGTCCAATAATTGTACAAATTTCACTTTTGCTTCACCTCGTGGAATTTTACTTGTTCAATTATTCACAAATTCGACTCTAAACCATCTGATTAACTATACTTTTGTGTGTGTGTGTGTGTGTGTGTGTGCGTGATGGGTGTGTGTGATGTGTGCGTGTGTGCAAAGCATACCAAAAAGGTCTTCGGCAAGTAGTAAATTGCCTGTCTCCCTCTTATTAATGTAATTAACCTGCCCACAGCAATGTATTGCAAGGTATTCTTTTTGCTCTTGACTGTTGTTGTATGTGTGTGTGTGTATGTACATGTGTGTGCATGTGTGCAGGAATGTTGGGCTCTTGCTGAGCCTACAGAGTGCTGCTAATATTGGTCTTATGTAGCTACTATAATAGTCAAGTGGTAGTTTCTGAATTTCAAGAGAGTGTAAGTTATAACTGGCAATAATTATTTCCTATATTTATTTGTGACATTTCTGGGTTGGTCAATTGTGAATGGAGCTCACTGGAACTTTTCTAATCTTAAAGTGAGATACACATATTTAATGGTTTGGTAAGAACGTGGTTTCACGTGTGCTGGTGATAGTAAACCGTGGGTGGTGGGTGTAGTGTCAGGGACCCTAACCCTGACTGAGGACACTCCTGTGACAACTGAAGGCTGGTTCACAACACGACGCTGGCCGAGCGGAGCGTTGCGTTGCATTGCATTGCATTGCATTGCATTGCGTTGCGTTTGTCGGTTCACAACATAATTAATGCAACGCTCCGCTCAGCCAGTGTCGTGTGCCAATTGACCTTTGACCCTGAACCGCGCTCAACAAAAGCGACAGCACTGACAACAACAACAAAGAAGAGTTTGATTTAATCTTGCTATTGGCTAGTAGGAGGCGGAAGAGAAGGATGTGAGTATGCCCTATATTCGCTCGCTGTACCCAGCATGGAGATTAGAACAATCTCCTACAAGAGATGAGGCTGTCTGACCCCCGAGTCATTTCAGATATTTGACGATGTCTAGGGAGAGGTTTGACTCTCTTTTAGCTGAGGTATGCTTGGTATGCTTTGTATGTGCCATAGTGTAAATAATAAAAGTTACCTAATTATATATATATAGGTCAATCCATACCTGACTCATCACAGTCTCATGACAGCTCTGTCAGAGCTGATATATTCCCAGGTGAAAGGTTGGCACTCGCTCTGAGATTTCTTGCTACAGGCAACTCACAAGTATAGTGCTAAAAAAATTATAATTTGTTGGGTCTCTCTGTCATGAAGTATCCTCTATGATTTTGCAGACCTCACTGACCTTCAACTTTCGTATGGGACGATAAACAGTTTGTACCATCGACGAGGAGCCATGTACTGGAATGGAGTACATATCATGTGCTGGAAGCAGCAGAGTTCCACCCCCCCTTTGTACCTTGTTCATTATATAAAGTACAATTGATCTTGAGGTATTCACAATCCGCTGCTTCCACGAGAGATGCTTCAGGGACTACTTCTCAAGCACAGCTGGAGAAGCCCCCTGGCAATACAACTATGTTTTAGCATACATAAACACACTATGCTTGCTAATAATAAATTGTCTTGTCTAGTAAATATTTTCAACATATCAGTACACAAAATTGGCTTAAAATAATTATTTTACATATTCATGATAATTGGTAGGTGGTGGGGAATAGGGTTCTTGGGGAATTCAATGTTCACAAATGATGTGTAAAAATGATGACAGAAAACAGTGGCCAGCATGAAATAACCATGGACCTGCATCACCCTCTTGGGACTCTTCTTCTTCAGTTCCCTTTTCCCTTACATACTGATCCCTCAGTGTCTTCCACTTTTTGCAACAGTGTTCTGAGGTTGCTCCTTCTCCAACCTATCATATCAATATGTGGATAATTGTCACTCGATAGAAACTAGTTGAAGCTAGGCCTTCTTTCTATAGCTAGTTATAGCTAGGCCATGCTAGGCCATTCTTTATATGCCATTCTTTATATAGCTAGTTAAAGCTAGGCCATTCTTTATATAGCTAGACCATTCTTACCTGACTTGCCACTGACTTTCAGTCACCTACAAACGGGAAGCTGCAACTTTTCTTCATCAATGGACATCGCTAAACTGCAGTCAGCGGCACGTGATAGATTATAGCTTTCTGATTGGTCCGATGCTGCATTTCAGACGCTGGATTAGAACTTTTTTCTAATAGCTCTGTCGCGTTGCGCTCCGTTGCGTTTGACGTTCACAACACCACGCAACGTCACGCTCGGACGCAACGCAACGCTCCGCTCGGCCAGTGGAATCAGCCTTGAGTGTTTAATGAATAAGAGTAGTGAGAACTCACATGATAAGAAGGAGGATGTGGTTAATTGTTTTGTCAACCACCAGAAGCTATAGAGAATATACTAATGAGACCACATATGATAATTCTGATTAATAATTCTGATTACCATTCAGCAAACAATGAACGATCTGATTGGCAGAACTTTGGAGACAGAAGGCCACCCGAAATGCCCTTACAAGGTCATTTCAGGAGTGCCCAGCCAGAGGCTGATGTGTGATGATGTCATCAGCTGGATAATTATAAAAGAGGTGGACTGTGAAAAGAGTCCAGAGTTAGTCTAGGTAATACTAGAATGAAGTTGTAAGTATTATTGAGAACTGTATTGAGAACTGTATTTTGAGTACTACCGAGTTGTATTACTGTGAAAGGACGGCACACCTCGTTTGTGCCTTATTTACACCTATTCTCATAAGTTGCTAGAAGGGCTAGACGGTGTTCGACTAGGTCCAATACCAGGGAACACAGACATAAGAGTGTGTCTGATTTTGGCTCCAGGGTCAACTGTGATAGGAAGATTACAGTTGGGCTGGAGCGACGCGGCTGTCCTTACTACACTGAGCTAAATCAGCTAGCGTAGGGTAGAGTGTGGAAGTAGACATTCACAAAAGGAAGCTGACATGTAGGAAGCATGTTATCAAAGTGTGTTTTCTTTAGACATGAAACAGTCCTCTGTGATTACTGATGTTTTATTGCTAGTAGAAAGCTCACCATCTTCTGGAATAGTAAACATGTTTATTAGTTCTCTGTGTTTGTACAGGGATATTCCCTCTTCCTTTTGTCCAGTACTTTAATATCCACTCTTGTAGGTATGTATAATGTTATCTATCCAAAAAGTATCTATCTTAAAAAGACATGCAAACTCGGTAATAAAATTTACAAGTTACAATGAACACACCAGAAAATATAAAATGGCTGTTTGGACAAGTACTGATTGATTCTTGTTTCAATTTTTTTATTCCCTCTCAAACTTGGCCCATCAAGCTCAATTGAAGTAACTACTGCCAACATTTAATCTACTCTTCAAGTAGAGATTTTAAGTTGGTATGTTCAAGCTAAACTGCTGTCATAAAATGAATCAGGCAGGTGAAGATGGCACCATTAGTCAACCTAAGTTGGTGAGGCATTATCACATCGACCATCCCATTCCATTAAGACTTCAAAAATCATGACACACCAATTATAAGAAAAAGCAGAACATTGGTGTACATGATTATTGTGGTCTATATACATGGGTACACTTGTTGCTTCCTTTTTATGGCCAGCAAATTTTGTCTTGCTCCAATTTTTGGTTGGTCTTGTTTCTCTATATGATATAACTATCCTCAAACTGTGGCAATGTTGAAAGCTAGTACATGAGTCTCAAGGCCAAGTTTATGCGAATCCAGTGGAATAGAACCTCACATAACCAGCCCTGCTTTATCACATTTTGTAACCTTTTCATGTCAATGTTTCATATGTGCTCCTGTCTCTATACATAAGCTAATAGCTGCTAATACACATGTCATTAGCACTAAAATAACATTGCAGTGTTAGCTAAATACATATGTGCTGCTGTACTAATCCTACCTGCTACTTTCAAGGCTTTAGCCTAACCTACCTCATCTTGTAGTTTACATGCAAGCTTGATACTATGTCTTGACCACAATCTTGTTTGTTTCAGATACCAGATATTCAAGCACGGTTGGTCCCATACATAGGGTTTTGATACAAGGGTTTACTTTATTAAATGCATTTTCTAACTTTTTTTAATCTTGCTTTTTCGATAATCGATTTAAATTAGCTCTTTGGATAGCAAATTTAAATTGATTCTCGAAAAGATATTGTATCTGTTCTATGTCAAATGAGAGTTTGTTGGGAGATTTTGGTACTCTACACCAGACAATTATAGTCAGGCCCATGATAGAGCTTCAGCTACAGGTAAAACAAACGGCATAGTATAGAGTACCTGTTTATCAGACTTAAACAACAATAGTCCCTGACCCCAGACCCAGGAATGTTGTTTTAGTGGCAGAATTAAAGAGACCTCACACTTTTGTTAACCACTCTGTTCATATATCATTTCAGGGATTAAAAATGTCAGAAAGTTGTGGTACACACCTCTAGAATTACTAAACTATGTCCATCATAATGGTCCAAACATAGCAAGTGATGATCCTGCATCCTGATCTTCAACTACATAGAATCAATATCAAAATCAACTAGTACTGATTCAACACTAGCTACTTCTTGCTCATCAACAGCTGTATTGCACTGGCAAGCAGCAGTCATCGAGCACTCAGAAGTTGAACTACTGCAGCTCAGTCACATACTACAAGACTAATCTCAAACACAAAGCCAACACAATACATGAACACCACGCTTGGGTGGCATTTATTCGATGTCAAAAAAAAATTGTGGGTTTGTATAAATCAAAAAGAAATGTTACAGCTAATTATGCAACTTTTCATCAGTGGCCATACATGTGGGTCCTAGACCAATCATAACTAGTTGCCTGTAGGTTAGCTAACTGCATTCTCAAGCTTTGTTGAAGCTTCTAGATTGGATTTAGGTATAACACCGATTAAATTAATAATATTGATCACAGGCTCCCTTTAATAAAGAAGGGCTCCTGGAAATCCATTGGTAAAACTATACACTGTAAGCCAACTTTCTTTTTGGGGAAGCTTTTTTGGTTGCTCACACCTATGGATGCAGAAAACATTAGCATCGATGTTACAGTCCAGCCAACAAGATGAAAGTTGTCAAAGAGAATAATGGAAGAAATATTAATGTTTGAAGTGAAGCAATGCAACAGCAAACTGGTCCAGGTCTTCCGCTTGAACTTCAAGAAGCTTGCATGGCCAAGTAGAGAGTCCAGGTCCTTTAGTTGGCACAGTGAACTGAGTCTAACTGAGTTACGACTGATTTAATGCTCTATGATCAGCCACTCCATCAGGTGGTACATCTTGGAACCCAAGTTTGTGGATGTTGTAGATTATTGTGCATTTTTCATGGTAGGTTTAAGCCAACATCCTGATTATATACTCCTAGAGAGTACATGATCTTTGTCATCACAAGAACTGTAACTACAAATCAAGATTAAGTGCACCAAAGGTTTATTATGATTTCGAGAAAATAATTCAAGCTACAGAAGTTGTTGGTCAAATTATATCCATTGCAACTTATCAAACTTACCCAGAGTTGCTATATGCATATAGGTGGCAAATTATAGCCTGAAGATTTCTTATTATATTCATCACTTGTTATAATCTAGGGCCTACTATAGAGGCTGGTTTTGGATGGATTGTGATTTGCAAAATACTTCAGCTTTTAGAATTTAGTCCACTATATCTCTAGAATTGGCCTATATTCTAATTACTGTAACTGCTGTAGCTAAATTAAGAGGAATGGTTGACCAATATATCTTAGCAAAGGGAAGTTGTGGAATACTTTATTTGATAAAATAATGCCACATACAATGTGTTAGAACTATTGTTGTTATATTCCTACAAGATTGTAATGTTGTATGAACAGAGCATTTTTCTATTCACTGCACACTTTTTTAGACTACAGCACTATGACATACATGATTAATTTTGCCATGTCTCACACATGTATTTTCAAATAAACATGTACACCTCATGTAGTACAACACAATGTTTGGCTCACATGCATAAAACTCCATAAAGATTAGAGTCTAACTGAGTTACGACTGATTTAATGCTCTATGATCAGCCACTCCATCAGGTGCTCTACATCCTGGAACCCAAGTTTGTGGATGTTGTAGATTATTGTGCATTTTTCATGGTAGGTTTAAGCCAACATTTCTCTGAGGAAGCTTTTTTGTTGCTCTCTTGCCTACGGACGCAGAAAAGAAGATCAGCAAACTTGTATCAGTCTTCTTGAACTTCAAGAAGGCAAATGGGGTCCAGGTAGTTTTGTAGGAATATGCTCCCTGGTGTAAACCGCACGATATTTAAGAAGATCAACTGAAATATCAAGACTAGGTGCTGCTTCTATATTATTATATCATTGGTATCAGTCAGTGTTTCATACAGGATTTTTTGGTTTGAGGAATGAGGGTAAGTAAAACCAACCTCTGTGAGGTCTGGGATCCCCAATCCCCACGAGATTTTTTTCTCTGGTGTTCTGGTGTTAAGGTGTTCTGGCGTTAATAATAATAATAATAATAATAATGAAAACAACAAGAACAACAACAACAACAATAATAATGTTCGAAATCATATATACTAATCAAATATGAATATTGTTGTTTATATGAGGATGAGATACACTTTTTTTGAACAGTCACTCCAACATAATTCCTAGAGAGAAACATCCAGTGAGCAAATTTAAATTGGTTAGCCAGAAAATGATTCACTCCAACATAGATGTTAATTGTTTACCTGTTGTTGTTTTACAAAACAGTTCAACATTATGGAAGGAGAGAACTAGAGAAGAAAAACAAAAAGCAGACATGACCCTATTCTTTTATCTAGCTTACTTCCTATACTTGGAAGATGACGCAAGTCATCACTATATCTTCTCTTTTCTTCATTATTAGAGTCAGCCGTATCAGCTACAGCCTCTTTACTTAGGATTGAAAACACTCTCACAGGAGAATTCCAGAACAAACCAAACAACGTAATAAGCCTCCATATATTCCCTGAAACTAAGTATATATTAATTGAATCTGGGTTTCTGTTTCTAACACATAACACTGCACAGGATAGCACTTTTTATGAAAATCCCTTCCCTACTCTCCACAAGATCATAAAATGAGAATTATCTACAGGTTGTTTTTCTGCAGTTACTCTAGGAATAGGTAATCACATCTGCAAAAAAAAGGCACCCAATTCAATATAGCAATGGTAAGCATGCTGTTCAAAATGACATGATATCTGTCATGTGTAGTAGTGACATGCAATTCCCACAGCACACATTTTCAGTTAGCATGTCCTTTGCTCTGCAGTTCATGCACATAGTATAATTATCACAGTGCCTGTGGTCTTGCTACTGGAAGGCCTTGTACGAAATCAACAATTACAGTGGTTTTGTTGCTCAGCTGTAGAGTGATACTAACCTGTGCTGCATTCCTTTAAAGAGCTGCAGCATTGCTTTTGAGATTGACAATTAATCATAAGATAGTTACACTTCACTGCCAGATGCCTCTTTTGTTCCTGATGGTCATTCTTCCACTCTGTACTGCAGTCTGTCTCTCATTACCAGCCTACCATTACTGCCAATTCTCTGCTCAGTGATATTCCTCTAGGCATGCCAGCTTGCATATGAACAAAATTTCAGCATTTTGCTAAGTTCACTCTGCTCTACTATCAGCCAGTTCTTTTGTGTCTACTTGTCCTCAGGTCCATACCAAGGATGGCTCGAGAGGTTCGACTGAGTCCATGTGGTTATTTAAGTGAGGTAAAGTATAACACTGGCTGTGTGGTCATTTAGGTTGCCAGACAGAGCATATCTGGTGTCAATTGGAATCATGAAAAAACCTAAAACTGAAAAAGGTATATTTTAAACAGGAATCCCAGGTATCTATTATAGCTACCAAGAGTAGATGGAGGAGGGGGGAGATGTTAGAGTCTATCTGGCTATAGAGACTTTTCTCTTCTGTCAGCCTTGTAGATCTTTGGATTGTTGACTCTTTAAAAGCACATTACATATTTTTTTAATCTTGGGACTGCGCTAAAGGTAGGGGGTTCTATGATCCCAAGGACCCCCTACCCTGGATAACCCCTGGCTACCTGGAAAATGTTCATGTCACACAATACTCTATGTCAGAGGCATCTTGGATTGCCTCCTCTCTTTCCTATAAACTTTCATACACGTAAAGCGATCCTGAATAGAAGACCACATGCCTTCTAAATAGTCTTAAGTTATCCCCAAGAATTTGGCGGTTTCAAAAGTGCACATTAGACTCAGGATAAAATGGTTATCAGGTCAACCATACACCCAGTTGCGTCATTATAGTCGATAAGCTGCCAGGGTCGCTTGACTACCTGGAAGATAACAATTAGTAATCATTTCTGGTAGCCAGGAAATCCTCCTAAAATTAATTCTTATCATAGTAAGGTGCAACATAACTTGCTTATATGGCACCTTCAGTGAACTTAGCCATAAACTTGATATAAGTATAAATTTAAAAAACTGTGTCCTAACTCCTAACAGTAAAGTGGGTCCTCACTCTGTATCTGTAAATAAACTTGATTGATATAATTACTTCATTCTGGTATCTGTAACTAGAAAAGAAGGAATGGACTGACCAATGTGCTTTGTAGTGTAAGCTTCTTCTTTATTTAGAAAATATTTTAAACAATATGCAGCTACCTAGCACCTAAACCATTCCCATTTATGCGGTCCCACTGTATACACATACTTTTATACTTGTCTTATAAGCCTGCGTATGTCAGTGGAATGAGTTTATTAGACAAGCCAAGAAGTCTTTGGTTCAGCAAAGTGATGCGGCCCAGGCTGATGGTGTTTATTATGATCTGAAATCCTTCCTACAGCAGAATGTGTGGTCATAAGTCCAAACAAAAAAGTTTGTAGACGGTTTTATATTCTTAAACATATTTGCTATGCTTTTAATGTGCAATCATCTCAACTTTGATAAAGCCGAATTTTTATAAACAAGCTTGGTAAAGATCATAGGCCTATATATATACTAGGCATTCGACATAATTATATTTACTTCGTAATTAAGTTAACTAGTTATATATAATTATGTATGATTAATAGAAATCAGTTTTTTTCTTCATCTATTACTATAATAAACAAAGTATTCTAGACCATAATGTTCACTGATCTAGAACACAACACAGCCATATTCTTAACAACACATGCTTGCTGATTCAACTCATAAACTTCACTAAATGTCATTTTACAGATGTAACTATGTTTATAGATACTTGACTAATTTTTTACCAAAAAAAAAGAGTGTTCCCGGAGTGTTCCCGGAGTGTATAATAATTATGATATCAAATAATTACTGATTTAAGATGAGGAGAAAAGCAAGATTGACTTTTACTGAGTCAATGTATTATCAGATAATCAAACATACACACAAGCCCTGATCATACACACTTCCCTGTAAAAGACTTACCATGTACTTCAATAAATCTATCAGCTGAGCCAAGGAGTGTGTTGTTCAATGTTACTGTACAGGAATACAGACAGTACCGCAGTGTGTACTTATTGAAAGTCGTGTTAAAGCTCCCACCATAATAACTTGAGCTACCATGTAAAGATTTCACATTCCTCCATTGGTAAGTCAGAGGGGAAGACTGTACCGGGTCTACCATACAGGAGAATTGTACTCTCTGTCGAACTCTGAAAGGGCCTTGTCTGGGAATAGTGGTGATCCTCACTAAAGAGGCAGCAGCTTCAGCTCTTCTTTGCAGTAATACGTTACTAACTGCAAATATACAATACCTAAATATAATATTGCAGTTCATATGTGACTGGAACTAGCTAGAGCTTACCTAAAATGGTTGATAGTAGGTACAACACGAGCATCTTAATGTCGATTTTCTTGGAACAATCAACTAGGATGCTAAGTTAAGGTCAGTTCACCAGCCAAATGTGAGCAGCTGGACTCCACGGCGAAAGGTGTACTGCAGTACTAATATCGTGCTGCTAGGAATAAGGACCTCGCGCGACAGATTTCCAATATGCTACCATACGCATGCGTATGGCTAATTGCTCCTCGCTTCAGCTGTCCTTGGAATGTATGTAAATATTATGTCGTTAGCATTTTACCCCCTAGCCTTATTACTTACTCTAACCTTATTGCGTTGGCCCTAACCTTATTAGCCATTTACTTGGTTCTAATCCCAGAATCTACACCTATTTAAAAAATGTGCATCCTCAGGGGCAGAGACAGCACTTGAAAAGTGGGGGGGGCTCACCATTCATAAAGGGGGGATTATGTATAATAGTTGTCATGTACTTGAGAATATACTTGAGAATATACATAATACAATTGTATATACTGCAGCTAATATTTACCATCATTTCTAGCTATAAATTCCTTAGCTAAATCTAAATTATCAGGGGGTTTTTATGAACGTAGAGTAATATAAGATTGTTAAGCCTCTGTTCAGTCATCGATGACCGTGAATATGCTAGAATTTGCTTGAGTGCTGAAAACGCTTTTTCGGCTGTGGCAAACATTATTGGTATTGTCAAATACAGGCGAAGCTACTTGTGTACAGCTGGTAAGAGTTCCTTGAAAACCTCAATGGTATCCATAGCATCACATATAGTGTGTATTGAAGGGACACTTCTTACCACTGGTTTGGCTTTCTTGATAATCTCGTGAAGAAGTGGCAGCTGTATGTTCAACCCAGACACATCTAAATCATCTTTGAAGTATATATGACTCTCCAACTTTTTTCAATTCACTATGGAAATCCACCTTATTTGCTGCCTTCATTAATGCTTGCTCAATTGATACAACAAATGGAATTTGTTTGGTTTCAAATCGACGTTGGAGTTCACCAGATAACAGGTCACAGGCTTCATAGTACATTTTTCTGTAATAATCTTTCACTGAAGAAAAATGGTGAGGTTCACTTCCAGTGTCGTGTCGCTGAGGTCGCCTTCTATTTCTAGGAAGCACTGGTTGCTCAATTCCCTTTTCTTCTGCAAATCTGAGTGCTTTGTCGGAGAATCCATTAAACTCCTTGTCTGATCTTAAACGTTTGAAGTGTTCCTTTGCTACTTCCACTGCTGACCAAGCATCCTGAATGGCTATGTTCTTCTTTTGGAGACAAAGTGGTAACTGTTTAGCTGCACTAAATAAGAGAGAACTTAACTACAGCCCAAAAAGTGTATTAAATTTCTCCAATAAATTTAGCAAGCCTGAAGCTTTTGTTCCGTACTCATCAGGGGTAGTCTCATGAATTTCTTCCAAAACTTCCAGTAGAACATTATAATCTTTGAGTATAGCATCGATTGCTACTGTTCGAGCTGTCCATCTTGTTGGGCACAACAACTTTAGGCTCACTCCACTGTCAGATGCTTGTTGAAGAGTTGAAGAGAAGAGATGAAGTCGCTTTGGAGAATACAGAATAAGTTTACCAACTTCCTTGTGCACTATTACCTACATCAGTGGCTTTGTCTGCAATTACTGAGAACCATGCAGGATTATTTCCTCCAAAAGAGTACGCAATAAATTCTGACCGATAATTATCTCATTTACCGTTTGATGGCAAGTGAACTTATTAGACTTAACCCAGATTTTAAGTTCCTCAACTTCATGGCTTCATGTAAGCAGTTGTTGCTTAAGGTTACCTTCTAGCTCAGTGTGGCCTTGAAATGCAATTCCCTGGTGAGCAAGATATTTTACTTCCCTCAGTTGACACAGAAGACCTGATCTTCTTGTCTGCTGAACTGCAATGTTTGTGAACTTAACAGATTCCCAATTGTAGTATATACTTCCTTTCGTCATCCATTTCACCTTTGCTTCCCTGTGGGATAGAGAGCCTTCATGACTTCAATAGCTTTCTTCCAACTTTGAAATCCTTTTTCAGTGAAAGTATTTCCTCCCATTTTGCTAAATGTGAGCCAGTTGTGCTAAACAGCATATCGATAGTGTAGGCAAAACACCACCTATCTTTGGATGCAACACTTAGCCACATGGATACAGATAGCTACTGCTTATACCAACTTGACTCGATTTTGGTACTTAACAACTGTAGTGAAGGCTTATCTTTAGGCTGAAAAGTCTTTACCACAGCACTGAGATGAACAACCTGGAATTGTATCCAAGGTTTCTGATGTGCCTATATACCTCATTCTCATCTTCAACTTTCGAATCTTTTAGTTCAGATACTGGTGGATCATTGGTAGCATCGATAATAACCTCTTCAGACTACTTCCTCACTTTCTCTTCCTCTCTTGGGCTTTGGAGCTAACACTAAATAAAGTTGCCTGTCTTTTTGCCATTGTGGAGTCTGGCTTTGCTCACAATGCAGCAGCTATTCTAGGCTTGGTTCAAAGTACAGCAGCGAATTATATCATGTGTATGTAATGTTATCTGGTAGTGGTGTTAATGTTTTTACAAAAGAACAGAACAGAGTGCTAAGGTATTATTTTAGAGCACCCCTCTCAATCTCAAATGCTGGCATATTTGTGTTGATCCTCGCTGTCCCCTGTGCATGAATCGGTCTCCTACTGTGCACCACATCCTATCCAATTGTCCAGAGGCTCTGAAGCAGGCGAGGTACACATGGAGGCACGACTCTGTCCTGAGTGGTGATATCTGGGATTGAGAAGTTCATGGAGCCGTATGCCTGCTTTGCAGATCTTCCTGGCTACAGGGCCAGTGACAACCCCCCTGCCACTATCCCTGCAAATATTCTAGACACCTCAGCTAGACCAGACGTGGTAGTAAGGAGGAACAATGAAATGTTCTTGATTGAACTGACCATTCCATTCAATTCACCGGAGTCCATCTTAAAGGCTAAACAATGAAAGGAGTCAAAAGCGATCTAACCAACTGTCCCTAAGTGACCTTGAGGCACAAGGATTCTACTACTCCTTGTACACAATCGAGATAGGAGCTCTAGGTCACTTGTTGCCATCTAGCCGACAAGCCCTGATGGCAGTTTTCCCCTCTATCTGAAAACCACAAGCATCCAAGCTGCTAGATGCTGCTGACAACTGTTTCGTGCGAGACTGGATATGTCATGGAACTCTTCTCGACCACTGCTTTAATTTAACTATTTACTATTTATTATTGTGCTGTCATTATTTGTTTATTGTCTCACAAGCCCTTGCCAAGCCCCTTCTCTAGGTACTTCCTAGAACCAGGACTCCTTGTGTTCTGGGGTCATGATACATTACTGCTGTGTATGTATTCACTTTATTTGAATAATAAAGTTGGTTTTCACACATTAAGTTGTTAATCATTGCTATCCAAAAAGTGGGGGGGCTCCAGCCCCCCTGCCCACCCAGGTTCTCTGCCACTGTTCCTGGACGGAGTCATGTGGAGAATTCAGTCCCGCTCCCCTTATATACACCCGACTTCATGAAGGTGTCAACCACAGCTTATCTTGGCCTGGGATGCACTTTTTTCAGCTGCTCAGGGCGCCCAGGAAGGAAATGCCTGCCATGATTACTGGTTCCTTCATCCACCTTGGCAGATGTGTGATCTCCCTATCTGGAAGAGAGGTTTACCAGCAGTTTTGAATACCACCAGTGATATCTACTCTCCAGAGATGGACCCTAGAAGGGTCAGCCATCACCCAGGGGCATGCTCTCTCTGTGTGCCATGAGATGAAAATGACCGCCCATGCAGGAAATTCCACCCTTACCTAAAACCTTTCTTCCTCAATGAGAAAATGGTACTTCTGTAGCCCGAGTGGTTAGCTACCTCTGGGTGAATACCCCGCGACGCCTAGGTGTACTCCAGGGATTGGCTACTCCACCAATCACCCTACCTAGACCACTGATCTCCGTGACCCAAGTCTCAGTCCTCTCTACTTAGGACCTTACTCCAGTGTCACCCCTCAGGTTGACTCTCTATCTCTTTGTCCCTGTCAGGGAACCAAGCATACACCTTATATACTTACAACTATCAGATAAAACTCCAGAATCTCACTCTAACCAAGCATACACCTTGATATACTTACAAATATCAGACAAAACTCCAGAATCTCACTCTGACCAAGCATACACCTTGATATACTTACAACTATCAGACACTCTGGTGCCTTACAATACATATATATCCAGGCATTTCCTAACAGTCAACTGATATGCCTAGCCAATCATATTGCTCTAGAACAGTTATCACAATGCTGTGTCCTTGGGGTTGTGGTGGTGTAGTGATCATTAGCTGTGGGTTGTGGTTGCTGTGGTTATGGTGGGTTATTGTTTGGGAGTGGTCCTCCCTGACGCAGAGGCTTGTTGCTCAGTTGGGCTATCCATTATCCCAATGGTAGTTGAATCCCTTGGAGGTTAGGGGGGAGGCTACCAAAGTTATCAGGACCATTGAGCTCCACAGCAAAATCCCTCCTGAAGAGTGCCCTGGAGAGAGCCCGCCTATTACCAACTTAGGTCTGAGAATGGACGACAATACCGTGCGAGTTGCTGCAGGGCTTAGACATGGGCTTAGTTCTAAGAAAAGCGAAGGGCGCCATTATTGTCATGATGCCAGAGCTCCGGCTATAGCACGCATCCCTTCTAGGCTAGACCCATTAGGTCTACAGGTGGTAGGCGACCGGATGGGGCAATGACGATCCCATAGAATGTCAAGCTACTAGTATGGGTGCGACTTGCCTAGACACCTTTGCACAGTCCTACCGACACAATGCCACCAATAATGTTGGAGCAGTGGCTGATCTTGCTGAGGAGAGGAAGTCAGCTAAGTACATCACCTTAGGGCCTGGCTATTCCTTCACCCCTGTGGCGATTGAGACTTTGGGTGCCATTGGGAAGAGATCACTGGCCTTTATGAAGGAGCTGGGCCACAGAGTGGGGAGAGGTGAAGGCGAGAGCGTACTTTCTTCAGCATTAGCTGTACAGAACGCATCTGTGGTGATGTTATTGTGGGGCTGGTCAGGACTGGAGTTCTTGTCTTATTATGTATTCTACAGTAAAGCAACCTGAATCTTTTGTGTTGATAGTTATGATCCAATATGCACAGTGACAGGGAGCCATGGTTGAAAAAGAGATAAGGTAAACAAGTCTTACGAGAATGTGCCTATGTCAAGACCACAAGTCCACCTAGTGAAGTATATACAAACATCTATGCGTATTAACATTATTACGTATGACCCCTTACCCGTTTGTCTTCCCCTTACCTAACACATGCGCACACACATCTGTCACTTGTCCATGCATTGCTATTCATTGAAAGCTACTTTATATCCTTGCTGATCCAATGATCAAATGTGTAACGCACTATCCTCTATGCATGGACAAGTGACAGAATAGCATCTGGTGGTCTTCCTGCGATCACCTACAAAGAATCTGCATACCGATCGGAGACTCCTGGGTGATACTCCATTTGATGCCCACCGACCTCATCGCCATCCACTGTCCATTCCCAGGATGCGAGTACACCATCGCCGAGGGCACTGACCCCCGGTGCTCCTATCAACCCATGCCCTGATCCACCGAAACACCAGAGCCAAACCCGCCCCGTTGAACAGACCGGAGGTCTCCTCTGGCGGGACGACAGAGGCCTGGATGTACTTCCTCCAACGCTGGAGGTCATATGTTCAGGCTGTCCAGCTGTCTGACGCGGACATACCGGTGCAGTTACTGGAGTGTTGCGACACGAAACTGAGGCGTGACATCACGAGTAACTCGAACGACCCTTTACCCATCGAAGGGTCGACGGAGGAAGCACTCCTCGCTGCCATCAAGTTCCTAGCTGTCAGATCAGAGAACCCGAAGGTGGCCAGGGTAGCCCTCTGCCGAATGACCCAGGACCGTACAGAGCCCATCCGCGCCTTCGCAGCACGCCTCAGAGGACAGGCCGAAGTCTGCCGGTTCCTTATGAAATGCCCAAACTGCGACGGCATGACAAACCAGGGGGAGGAGCGAGTGACCGACCAGCTCTGCATAGGCCTGGCGGATGCGGAGATCCAAGAGGATCTCCTTAAGCATCCGGACCAGGACCTCTCGGTGGAGGACACCATCAAATTCATCGAGGTGTGGGCTGCAGGAAAGCGTTCGGCCCTGTCCATCTTTGGCACAACATGCTCGGCATGCGGCAGACAACACTACCTACCACACATGTGCTGGCAGCAAGCGGAAAACGAATCGAGCATCTCCGAGCAAGTCCTGGGGATGCACAAAGGCACCCTACAGCACCAAACCTGGAACAGAACCTCCGAGACGTGGACGCAGAGACGCTCCCCACCCCAACCTAACATCCCAGCCATATCTGCCAGATATGAGGACTTCCGAGCACATGGCCACACCCTCCCCCAGGAGACCCTCAACATCCAGACCATAGCCATGGCAGACACTGGGTGCCAGAGTTGCCTGACTGGCCACACTCTGATGGATCAACTGCACCTCACGCCTGATGACCTCATCCCGGTCAACCTCCTGATGAAATCAGCCTCAGGAACCAACCTCCCCATTCAAGGAGCCGCCCTGATCCGAATCCGCATTCCATCAGGTGCAGAGACCCGCCAGATGGTGTATTTCAGTCCGTCAGCCACGAAGCTCTATCTAAGTCTGGCCACATGTGCAGACCTCGACATGATCCCCCTGGAATTCCCCCTCAGCTCGCCTACCAAACCACAGGCACACCAGACAAGGTCGGAAACAGTCGCAGACACACAAAACCAGGCATACACACCCCACCCCGGACCCCAACCAAGCCCACCACCACCCCCCACGGAACGCCGCCAGACCAGGGACCCAGTACGGATGACCCACGGAAACCAACCCCCATCTCAACCAGTGAGTGTACCAGTGAGCATCCCCCAACTTCAACCAGTGAATGCCCCAGTGAGCATCCCCATAAGCATACCCCAGCAAAACCCGGCATCCACACCTGCCCGCCCCTGCTCGTGCCCCAAGAGAGCCGCTCCACTACCCAGACCTACCAGCTTACCATACCCGGCCACAGAGGCCAATCGGGGGCTGCTTGAACGCCACTTGCTGCAGACATATGCAGCAAGTGCGTTCAATGTGTGCGATCACCAGCCCCTGCCAATGATGGCCGGACCACCCCTGTCCCTCAGTATCGACCCTGCCGCCATTCCCAAACCTTGCCACATGCCCATCAGCATCCCCATCAACTGGCAAGATGAGGTAAAGGCAGGCCTGGACAGGGACGTTCGCCTCGGCGTGCTGGAACAGGTCCCCTTGGTTACCCCAGACACTTGGTGCCACAGAATGGTCATCTGCACCAAGAAGAACGGGTCCCTGAGGAGGACCATCAACTTCCAGCAACTGAACCAGCATGCCACCAGGGAGACCCATCACTGCCAGTCACCCTTCCACCAGGCGCGGGCCGTTCCAGGTAACACCAAAAAGACAATCTTCGATGCCTGGAATGGCTACCACTCTGTCGCCCTGACAGAGTCGGACCGCCACTACACCACCTTTATCACCCCTTGGGGCAGGTATCGCTACCGTTCCACCCCACAGGGGTACATCGCATCTGGGGATGCATACACGGCACGTTATGATGCCATTGTCTCGCATGTCACTTGCAAAACAAAGTGCATCGATGATGCCCTGCTATGGTCCCCAGACCTGGTAACAGCATCCACCCAATGGCTCGACCTCTGCTCACGGAATGGCATCACCTTGAACCCGCGCAAATTCCGCTTTGCACAGGATGAAGTGGAGTTTGCCGGGTTTGATATCACCCTGACAGACGTCCGACCCAGCAAGAAGTACCTCGCCGCCATCAGAGACTTCCCACAACCACTCGGCATAACAGACGTACGCGCCTGGTTCAGACTCGTGAACCAGGTCGCGTATGCCTTCTCCATGGCCCCGGTGATGCAACCCTTCAGAGACCTACTCAGCCCGTCACAACCATTCACCTGGATGGACAGCCTACAGCAAGCCTTCAACGCG
This sequence comes from Cladorhizidae sp. MBARI D1340-BT2, assembly GCA_028752905.1. Taxonomy (NCBI): domain Eukaryota; kingdom Metazoa; phylum Porifera; class Demospongiae; order Poecilosclerida; family Cladorhizidae; species Cladorhizidae sp. MBARI D1340-BT2. Next base: position 11,054,894 of record JAQNBH010000017.1, read on the forward strand.
TCGAAGCTGGACATCTGCCAACGCATCGAAGAAGGCGTACGAATATACGACAAGGACCGACCCATCTGCCTGGCGACAGACTGGAGCAAGGACGGGATAAGGTTCTGGCTGTTCCAAAAACATTGCCAGTGCCCTTCCCGGGAAATCCTCTGTTGCCAGGAGGGATGGAAAGTCGTCCTTGTCGGGTCTCGTTTTACCCACTCTGCCGAGTCACGCTACGCCCCCATCGAGGGGGAGGCCCTCGCCGTCGTGGATGCCCTAGAGAAAGCCCGCCCCTTTGTCCTCGGGTGCAGCGACCTCCAGATCGCAGTGGACCACAAGCCACTGCTCAAAGTATTTGGAGATCGCTCGCTCGAGACATCCACAACACCCGCCTCCGGAATCTGAAGGAGAAGACACTCCAATTCAGATTCCAGATGGTATACATCCCCGGAGTCCGCAATTACACCAGCGATGCCCTATCCCGCCACCCATCCGGCGATCGTTCACCCGCCCGACTCCACCTGCAGGACGACACTCACACAACCATCAACACGTGCATTCCAACAAACAGGATCGCCTGCATTGCCAATGACCCCGAAGGACTGGCCACAGCACTAACTGCGGCCATCCGCGACGCCGGGAGGACATCCAGGTCGCCACAGCGGCCGACGCCAGCCTACAGCAACTCTCAGACTTGATCGAAGGGGGACCACTAGCGGTCAGACACCACATGCCAGCAGCCATCCGAGAATAACACCCCTACCTCGACTCCCTCTCCACCGTGGACGGCGACATATGCCGAGGCGAAAGGATAGTGATTCCCACTGCCCTTCGCCCCACCTGCCTCCAAGCACTCCACGCCGCACATCAAGGCACCAGTGGGATGACCACCCGGGCCTAAGCATCCATCTTCTGGCCCGGCATGACCAAGGATATCGGACTCACCAGAACCCAGTGCGCCATCTGTAACGGCAACGCGCCGTCACAGCCAGCCATGCCATCCACGACGCCAGCTGACCCGGAGTACCCCTTCCAGCACATATGCGCCGACTTTTTCCACCACGGAGGATTGGCGTATCTTGTGCTGGTCGACCGGTACTCCAACTGGCCAATTGTCACCACATCCAAGAACGGGGCCGATGGACTCATCCGCACCTTACGCGAAACCTTCTCCACATACAGCATCCCCGACAGCCTCAATTCTGACGGCAGCCCTGAGTTTGCTGCCCACTCCACCCGAGACTTCCTCCTGTCCTGGAGCGTACACCACCGCATCTCCGCCGCATACAACCCACACAGCAACTGCCGCGCGGAGATCGCGGTGAAAACCATGAAGCGCTTGATATCTGGCAACACTGGCATCGGTGGAGAACTCTCCGACAAGTTCCACCGCGCGTTACTGCAGTATCGCAATGGCCCCAACCCCGAAACAGGCATGTCCCCTGCGAATTGCCTGTTCGGAAGATCCACCAAAGACCTCATACCTGGCATCCCCAGCAAGTAACGCCCACATCAGGACTGGTCAGACCGCCTGGACCTCCGGGAGCGCGCCCTCTCCAACGCGGTCATGATACAAAATCAGACCGGCCGCCACCCGACGAAGTGGGATAAATCTGGCACGGTGGTAGAGGTACTACAGTACCACCAGTACTCGGTGCGAACGGATGGCTCTGGGCAGCTGACCACACGGAATCGTCGTTCCCTTCGGAAGTACGACCCATTCCTGACATCCCCCAAACCCCACACCATCACGCCCCAACCTGCATATACGCCACCTACCATCGGCCCAGCCACGGATCGCCCCAGCTCCAACGACGACCACACCAAACCCCCCGCCCAACAGACCACCCACACCGGCACCGACTGTGAACCAGAGCTCCCAGCCCACACCAGCACCCCCCAACAACACAGCTCCATCACCACGACGCCTGGACATCCACTCGGCTCCTGCACAGATCAAGATCCCTCCCCAGTCAGCGACACCCAGCCCACTACCGACAACGCCGAAAACATATGCGTCCATGGCCAAGACACCATCCCGAGCATCGCGCCTCCCACAGATCAAGCTGCCATTAAGGAGCCCACCCCTGCCCATACCAAAGAATACCCCTCCCATGGCCCAGTCCAAACTACCACCAACCCCACCACTACCCCGCCGCAGCCTACGAGGACCGAAACCGGTGGACCGGTACAGGTACTAACAATCCTTAATCAGTAGCCCTCAAGCCTACTTGGGGGGAGGTAGTGAAGTATATACAAACATCTATACGTATTAACAATATTACGTACGACCCCTTACCCGTTTTTCGTACCCTTACCTAACGCATGCGCGCACACATCTGTCACTTGTCCATGCATTGCTATCCATTGAAAGCTACTTTATATCCTTGCTGATCCAATGATCAAATGTGTAACTCACTATCCTCTACACAAGTCTATCCAATAGACATTGTTTTTAAGGATGATAATGACTCGGCTAGGACTAATCCTATAGCTGCATTCTGTGTCTTGTATATTCTCCATATTTGGGAACCTGCGCTCCGATTTATCCCAGTAAGGAACAGGGTAGTTTATTTTATTTTATCAGCCAATGGAGTAAAAGTTGATTGGATTGCTGTCATATTCTCTACACCTATTTGGTAATGTAATTAAAAAAATACCTGGAATAATTAACATGCAGTTACAGTTAAGTGTCACAATGAAAGTTCACCCACCAGCACTCAGATTAATGGAGCCAGATCCAGTAGGTATATAGTTCTCATCCGACTTGAGCCACACTTAACTGCCAGTGGCATCATGGTGTTAATGGCATAGGTATGGACAGACATGTACTTCATCCTTACTCAAGATCCTCTAAATGAACACACCAACTATAGCCCTAGATTTGACTGAAGTCCAAATGACTTGGGAGACACCAATTCTATAAATACATGACCATTCTGCACTCTCACTGGCTTCAAGTCCACCTATAAGTGCAGCTCTGATGAAATAATTATACTCAATAGCCTTCATCTCTGCACTTGGAAGTTCAGTCTGGCCTTTAATTAAGATGATCTTCCCATTGAACTGCAGGACAGTCATAAGTATAATATACTGAGGAATGATGACCTGACCCGATCAGAATTTGAGATCCATCACTTAAGTCAGGGGAAATGGGGACACATCATTGACCAAGTGCCGAGAGCATATAAATAAATTTTTTAAAGTGAACAAGCAAACAAGCAACTCTAGGAAGAAAACTTGCCTCCATATTTGCAGGTGAACGAGAAGGCAACTAAAAGCAATATCATGTCTTCAACTAACTTTGGTGCAGACCAAGACCAAGAAAGTGCGATTTTTTAATTCTTATTAAGGTAGTGGTATATAGTGTGGCTAAGCGAAATGTAGTATGTATGATTTCAAGTAGTTGACAAGCACATTACAATATATACTACTTTTGGTAATTCAGCAAATTCATTCCCAGTCATCTACGTGTGCAACATGTGTATAGATATTACGTGTGCAACATGTGTATAGATATTATACCTTCCCTATAAGCACAAACCTGCTTAGTTTGTATTATGTCTTAACTTTTGGAAGAAAATAATCTGTGCAAAATATGAGTATACAGTGAAGCAACCTGCGAACATTTAAAAAGTAGACATGTAATCGTTCATTGAATGATTTAGTCACATGAAAAACAGAAAAAATGGCAGTTAGACCTACGCGTATTATATTTATCACAAATGTAATATATAACTATGTAGACAAACTGAGAGTGAACAGGATATGTCCCTGTAGATGATAAATGAGGAATATCTGTAATAGTGTATTATTAAAGTACTATATAGCATATATACACAAACCAATGCTCGAGTTACGTCCCCTTGTTCTTGAGATGGCTGAAGTGTTTCAATGTCCTTGAAACTGCATCGTCAAATCCCACCACAGGCTTGTAACCAAAGTCCTTCTTAGCCCTAGCACAGCTGTAGTAGTGGTGAGTTCCTGCCAGAGCAACTCTCATGGGAGAGAAAGTGGGGTTGATGGTGACCAGCGGACTGAGCAGTGTGCAGAACAACTGCACTATCACGGCAATCAGGTAGACCAGCCAGTAGGGGAGGTGCCAAGTAGGAGCCTTATAGCCAAGACCTACCACAATGCGCGACATGAAGTCCCAGAATGGCAGTGGGGCATCGTTGGTGATGAAATAGCTCTGCAAAACCATTTTGGGCTCTCTAACTTGCTAAGAAAACTACATACATTATCCTTGTTATTGTTATTACCTTCCCACAGATCACTGAACCAGTCTGCAGGTGCTCTGCAGCAATAATGTGGCCATGGACCATGTTCTCGACATAGGTGAAATCAACAATGTTCTTCCCATCACTATAGAAACAAAAGTGGAAGTGAGAGGAAGTGACCAAAGGAAGGTGATGATGAAGTCAAAGAGAAAGAGAGAATGAAGAGGAAATTGAAAAGCATGGAGTGGGGAGGAAGTGATATGATAGACACCACGCTGAGATCTTGCCTTACCCGATAATGCACTTCATTTTACCAGCTTTGGTAGTAGCGATTATTGTTGGAACAGCTTGGGGGTCTCGGGGCTCAAATATTCCATGGGGTCTTATAGCCACTGTCAATAGGTTCCCTAACCCATTTGCTGCCAAGACAATCTGAAATGCAAATATATAAGTACTTACAAACTGAGAGCATTTCTGTTCACTTTGGCTATGTATTTATCGGTCATCTTTTGATTAGACTGGTGGCTGGCTCACGATATAGAAAAAGGGCACACAGTATGACACCTTTAGAATGCACACTCAAGTTCTAAAAAGCATGTCCTGGGAGGTAGTGCTGCATTGCAAAAGCTTAAACTCTTGATATTGCAAACCAGCCTTTACTTTGCTCTACTTATTGCATATTAGCACAAATAAAATATAAGCACATTCTTATTTATAAGCGTAGAGGAAAACGGTCGATCCTTACCTTGTTGTACAAGGATCTACACACTGCACATGCACCATTTATCGGTCACTTAGATAAAACTCTCAATGAACTCTCAATAGATCACAATGACTATATTTTAAACCTCGAATCAAGGTTAAAGCATCTATCAAGAAGAAATTGATAATCGAGAAAGTTGTTGTAAGATACTTATTTGCCATGGTATTAGCTTGAAAAAAATTGAGCTTTATCTTAGCCAAAGCAACTATTCAAGGAAGAACGGAAAAATAGCAATAACGAGTGAGAATAAGTGGCAACAGCAAACTGGTCTTGGTCTTCAACTTGAAAATATGAACAAGCTGCATGGTCAATTGGAGGAATCCAGGTCGTTTTCGGAGGCATGATGTCTCCCTGACTAGACACTCTCAGAGTGTACCTCTCATGTGATCTTTATCACAAACTTTCATAAGAGCAACTGCTACATATAATATAAGAGGGTGCACAAAAGGTCCCCCAATCCACCCCCACATAAAAAGTAGATATCACTTACTGGACTTTTGGTTTGGAGGTAAGGGGAAATACAACTCATGCAAGGTATGTGATTTCCTCCCACAGAATTTGATTTTGTTTCGTTTTGTTTATACAATGGCATGCACCTTCCAGATTGTAGCAATAAACACAGTAAATGATGACATCTACAAGACAAGAAAAATTCTTTAAAAACAAATATATATATTGGATTGACAGGAAATTTAACCAATGTCATTCACATGACCCTTCACCATAATTTAGAGGGGAAAAAAAGGGGGGGGATTAGAGTATTCGTCATCATGATATTAATAAATAATCGAGTTCGTTATTAAGGGTGCTTCATCTATATTCGTAAATTCTTACTTCAATTTATTTTTGACAAGTCAATCGTCAATCCAATATTGTTATTTAAAAAAAAATTGTCTCGTTTCTATTTTTTGTCACACGGCAACCTACAAGAAGTTACTCAGTTAACAACAAAACTAACCAACCATAATGTTATGTTTATTAATACATGTATAGGATAGCCTATACAAAAGAGTCGGTTATGCGCCTATGTAACCTCCGAGTTTGCGGTTACCCCGAGGCGAAGCCGAGGAATGTAACAGCAAACGAGTAGGTTACACTGGCGCATAACCGACTCTTTTGTATAGGCTATCTTACTTATACTACATTGCGCACGCGCTAAACTACATGCGGTTAAAAGTGTAGGTTGTGCGCCTATGTAACCTATAGTTATTAACCAATCAGATTAGCCACAGGTCATGTGATAGTATAAGTGCCTATACTATACAGCCACATTAGTAGGCACACCTCACTTATAAGTGAATATTCACCATTAGGAACAGGTCAATTCCACTTCTTAGGTATCCCAAATTGTTAAATGATTACAAAAAAAAATGTCTCGTTTCTATTTTTTGTCACATGGCAACCTACAAGACATCTTTTTTCCTTGCTTCATGCTCAGTTCTACTGCGGGTCTTCAAATGAATCACATAGAACTGCATTATCATTGGGTACCTCACGGTACAGAGTTTCCAGTTCCTAGATCCAAGAAGCAAGTAAGGGCATTCATTGTACTTACAGGCTATATAGATGATCAAGATTTGCAACTATAGCTTGCCCTTTAAACTGACCTACCAGAAACTAGAAGCCTAATCAAGACATATGGAATGAACGATGTGTCAAGCACTCGGGTGTAAATTGAAGGATCAACTGTCAGGGTTTATGGGATTTCCCCCACTTATTCACAGATGCATCTGATTGTGGAGTGGGTGCAAGTTAGGGCAAAGATGAGAATGCCTATCCACTAACCACGGTCAGGGCTACTACCATGGAAGAAAAATTAATCCACAGTATTTGAAGGAATGCCTGCAATAAAGCTGGAGGTTCGTATCTTTCGTAGGCTTCCTGATCTAGACAGACCATAGGTCATAGCAGTGGCTCAATAGCCTGAGGGAGAGTTACTCACGCCTGGCTCGATGGAGCTTAGCTCTACAACCTGAAGGAGAGTAACTCATGCCTTGCTCAATGGAGGTTGGCTCTACAACCTGAAGGAGAGTAACATACACCTTCGAAGGAGCTTGGCTCTACAACTGCACCAATTCAAGGTACAGTACAAGCAAAAAAAACTTTACGTACCATTTGCGTTGGACGTTTGTGGTACGTTTGAGTCACAGCGTTGCTCTACCGTTCGCCGAACGTTCGCCAAAAACGTTAGGCAGGGATCGTTAATTTAGCGTTGTAAAATTGAATTTCACTAGCGCATGCCAGATCGACGAAGATGCCTTATTCTATTATAAGAAACAGAATTCTATTCTTTAGGATCTAGAGGATTCAAGGCTGCAGCTATCGTCTGTATTTTGAAGGAGGGCCTGACAGCAACAAGACAAAGCGTCCAGTTTTGTCAAGCACTGCGAGACTGGTATCGCCTTACAGCCATGGAGCGGGAGATCTTCGTTTTTTATTGCTGGCCCAAAACTCGTGGTGGAAAAGATGCTGGAAGATGATGAGAAGACAGCATACCAACTGCAGTTCTCCTTCACAGTAAAGGGAACCCAGTCTTGCTTTGCAGGACATTGCTTGTGTTGATATTTTGAGGCAGCGGTAATGCCAACTGATAAGAGAAGCCAACAAGGTTTGTGTTGAACTAGTTTTGGGATGGAACTATGTGAAAGGTGTAGAAGCTTTCTGTGTCACACTGAAGCTATGTTGGTTGCTAGTGGCTAATGATAATCTAGGCCTGGGTCTTGATGGTATTTTGGCTAGAGCCAATGTGCCGATTGGGATAAGCCATTGGGTTAAAAATATATATATAGTTTAGGGACTTTGTAGATGTTATGCCTTAAGACTAGGGCAAGATATTGATATAGAACACGGTGAATTGGTATAGTGACTCATGTAATAACATGATCAATAGCGGTATCATTTATCCCTGTCCTAGGTCAAGAGATTGGAGCGAGACAGGCAGAACCTTGAAGAGGCAGCCAATGGACAGACGAGTGCACAGTTCAATTGGAAACACATAGGCTTTTTTTGGTATAAGGCAGGCACGAAAGAACAAGCCAAGATATGATTCATGTTGTATTATGGTTGTGTAATAAGGTGTAGGCCGGTATTATGAGAGCCCCACTTTGTGTTCAAAAACAGCAAATAGGCACTTGCAAAAGAGTTTCTAAATAGCACTGTTGTAGGGTTCTTCATAAAGTCTAGGCAGTAACTAAGGATGAAATGAGATTACCCTCTATCTAACTAGACCAGCTATATTTCAGAATAAGTTGAATAAAACGATTTTTCAAGATTCAGATACAGTTCAATTACAGTTAAGTTCACTCAAAACAACAGCCACCACCAGTAAGGAAGCTAGCTCTCCTTTATAGCCAGCCACCAATCCACACAAACATGTAATAATTGTCCAATCAAATACAGCCAGCATGTACACGTAATTGTCCAATGAAATACAGCCAGCATATACACAGTAATTACTCCTCTAAGTGAGTGTTATATATCAATCTTGAGCCTGCAGGCTCCTGTCTTGTACTAGCAGGCAGGGTCAATGCCCCTGACGTTCCCCTTCTCCCATTGAGCTGGTAACTTGGTAATCCAACCTTGTCTTGAGAGGCCATCAGCATTGTCATTTGTCGTTCCAGGGCGGTATGCCACGTTAAACGAATATGGCTGAATAGCTAAGGCATAGCGGGTGAGGCGACTATTTGTGTTTCTCATCTGGTTCAGATATTGAAGGGCCCGATGGTCAGTTTGAGTAATGAATTTTCTTCCCAACAAATAAACAGCAAAGTGTTTGAGATCCGCTACAATTGCCAGACATTCTTTCGCCACGGTCGAGTACTATGTCTCTCTTGGGAGCAATTTCCGTGAAAAATATGCTAATGGGTGCTCCTCTCCTTCATCTGTGTCCTGGCTGAGCACTGCCCCGATACCCCTCTCAGATACATCTGTATGTAAGCAAAATGTCTTTGTGAAGTTTGGGCTGTGCAACACCAGGGTTTGACTGAGTTGACTCTTGAACTTCTCAAAGGCAATCTGATGCTCCACTGTACTTGTGTAGGTGCTGTTGATCTGACAAACATGAGGAGGTTGCTGCAAATGATGGAATAAACCTTCTATAGTAGCAAATGAGGCCCAAGAATGCGCGAACATCTTTCTTTGCTTGAGGTCTAGCGAACTCCTTGACTGCTTCCACTTTACAATGTTCTGGGGCTATTTGTCCTTGGCCCACAATATGTCTGAGATATGAGCACGTTGCCTTGACTAACTGGCATTTCTTTGCTTTGGCTATCAGCCCGGTTCTGTTAAGTGTTTGGAGAACTTCTGTCAAGTGTTGCATGTGGTCTGTCCATTATTGCTGAAGATGACAATCTCATCGAGATAAGCTGCTGTGAATTGTTCGAATCCATCAAGTGTGGAGTCCATTAGACGTTGAAAAGTAGTAGGAGCTCCCTTGAGTCCAAATGGCATCGTAACAAATTCATATTTCCCAAATGATGTGACAAACATTGTTATCTCTATACGTTCGGGTTTCACTAGTACCTGATAATAACCTTTAGTTAAATCAAGTGTGGATAAGTAATGGGCTTGCCCCAATCTGTCAATCAAATCGTCCACTCGTGGCATCTGATACGGGTCATCAAGTGTGATTGTGTTGAGCTTGCGATAGTCTATGCAAATTCTCAATCCACCGTCCTTTTTCCTTACTACGTATGACGGTGTTGGGTGCCCATAGGCTCTTGCTTGGTCAAATGACTCCAGAATCTAACATGGATTTGATCTCGGTTCTAGTTTGTTTTTCCCGGGCTTTGGGGATGTGGTAGGGCATTAGACGAAATGGAACTGCATCACCTGTCTCTATGTGTCATATGTCTCTATGCGTCACCAGTCTCTATGCGGCACCTGTCTCTATGAGTCACCTGTCTCTATGCGTCATCTGCCTCTATGCATCACCTGTCTCTATGCGTCACCTGTCTCTATGCGTCACCTGTCTCTATGCATCACCTGTCTCTATGCGCCACATGTCTCTATGCGCCACCTGTCTCTATGCACCACATGTCTCTATGCATCACCTGTCTCTATGCGTCAGCTGTCTCTATGCGTCACCTGTCTCTATGCGTCACCTGTCTCTATGCGTCACCTGTCTCAATGCATCATCACCTGTCTCTATGCGTCACCTGTCTCTATGCATCACCCGTCTCTATGCATTACCCGTCTCTATGCGTCACCCCGTCACCTGTCTCTATGCATCACCAGTCTCTATGGGTCACCTGTCTCTATGCGTCACCCGTCTCTATGCGTCACCCGTCTCTATGCGTCACCCGTCTCTATGCGTCACCCATCTCTATGCGTCACCCGTCTCTATGCGTCACCCGTCTCTATGTGTCACCTGTCTCTATGCGTCACCAGTCTCTATGCATCACCAGTCTCTATGTGTCACCAGTCTCTATGCGTCACCTGTCTCTATGCGTCACCTGTCTCTATGCGTCACCTGTCTCTATGCGTCACCTGTCTCTATGCGTCACCTGTCTCTATGCGTCACCTGTCTCTATGTGCCACCTGTCTCTATGCGCCACCTGTCTCTATGCGTCACCTGTCTCTATGCGTCACCTGTCTCTATGCGCCACCTGTCTCTATGGGTCACCTGTCTCTATGCGTCACCTGTCTCTATGCGTCACCAGTCTCTATGCGTCACCAGTCTCTATGCGTCACCTGTCTCTATGCGCCACCTGTCTCTATGCGTCACCAGTCTCTATGCGTCACCAGTCTCTATGCGTCACCTGTCTCTATGCGTCACCTGTCTCTATGCGTCACCTGTCTCTATGCGTCACCTGTCTCTATGCGTCACCTGTCTCTATGCGTCACCTGTCTCTATGCGTCACCTGTCTCTATGCGTCACCTGTCTCTATGCATCAACTGTCTCTATGCGTCACCTGTCTCTATGCGTCACCTGTCTCTATTGCATGTTCAATAGCTTTGGTTCTTCCAGGGTAGTTGCTGAATGTACCTTCATGGTGTTGAGTAAGTCTTTTCGCTGGTTTGGTTTGAGTGATGGGTTTATAACTGGCATGTCTTCTTCTGATGCTGTGTGAAGGGTCACAATCTCATCCTCATCGTCACTATCATCAGGTTGAGGAACTGTCCACTCCTTTAGCATATTTATGTGAAACTGCCTTCTCCTCTTTCTTTGGTCTACCATGTCCATTTGATAGGATACTGGTGACACTTTCCTTGTAATGACGTACAGACCTTGCCATTGGGCTGATAGCTTGTGAGTGTCAGCTGTCATCAGTACTAAGACCTTCACTCCTCGAAAGAACGTTCCCTGGCATTATGATCATACCACTTTTTGGACTCTTTTTCGCTTTTGCCTCTCTCTCTCGGGTGAGTATGCTCATGTTCGATAGACTTTCTCTCATGTTGAGCACATACTGAAGAACTGATTCTGGGGCTTTCGTGCTAGATATCCATTCCTCCTTCATAATATCTAGAGGTCCTTGCACATTTCTGCCATACAAGAGTTCGAATGGCGAGAATCCTGTAGTTGCATGGGGTGCTTCTCGATATGTGAACAATAAGAAAGGGATCATGCTATCCCATTCCTTGGTGTCTGGTCACAACTTTCGAATCATATGCTTCAAAGTTTCATTGAACCACTCAACCATACCGTCAGTTTGGGGGTGGTATGGTGAGGTCTTCGGGTGTTTAATCCCCAACATCTACAGCTCTTCAACACTGAGGTGAAGTTTGAGCCTTGGTCTGTGAGCAATTCTTGAGGTATCCCACGCCTTGAAAACACCTGCAGTAATATATCTGCTACTGTTGTTGCATCAGTCTTGCGTAGAGGTATGGCTTCGGGATACCCATCAGGGTAAGAATGAACTTGTTACCTTGTCTTGTTCTTGGTAAGGTACCTACAATATCCATCGCTATCCATTGGAAGGGTTCACTCATAATGGGTAGAGGCACTAGAGGAGCTTTGTTCCTTGTAATTTTGGCTGTCCTCTGGCATTCGATGCAGCTTCTACACATACCCCTAAAGTCTTGATGGTCCCTGGCCAAAAGAATCTTCTGAGGAGTCTTTGGGTAGTCTTCTGTCGGCCTAAGTGTCCAGCCATGGGCAAACTATGTGCCACTCGCATTGCTTGTTGTCTTGCTCCTTGGTAACACTAGCTATAGTATTTGCTCATTGTCCACAGTCTTGTGCTGGTGGAATAACACTCCATCCTGTACTTCATATTGGGACTCTGCTTTCCCAACTAGGCTCCAGGCTATCGCTAAGGTGGAGTCGGTGGACAGGACTTGTCGAAATTCTTGAGTTGCTACTTCTGACTCATCAAACTGTGTGTGTCTCCATCGGTCCTCCACAATTCTTCTTGCATCTTGTCTCTTCTGCTTCTTGGACTTGACAGGTCTCTCTTGGACATCCAAAAACAGTGATTGGTCGAGGTCAAAAATATCTCCAAGTTTTGTAGGAATGACACCGGATGTCTCTTGTCCTCTTTTTCTTGATTCTGTTCCTTCTTCTGTTGTGCTCGAATTGATACAGCTTGTGGGTTTTCTTAGATTGGGCTCGATCGGTTGTGGCTTGCCTCAACAGGTAATTGGTAACAGGCAAGTCAATGCCCAATAGCATATCTTCGTCCATCTGTTCTGCGACTGCTACCGTACAATCCAGGTTTTCTTCACCGAATTGTAGACATACTATGGCTAAGGACATCTCTGTGATATGGCCGTCAGCCACTTTCAATGGGATCGTTTCTCCAGTGTATGCATCGTCACTGACGAGGGCGCTGTTGATGATACTCTGTTGTGCTCCCGAGTCCAGCTTGATGAGATGTTTGCTAACTCCATCAATCTGTGATGTGACTTAGTAGTCCTGAGGTTGGTGCCAGGTCTGAACTTTGAATGGACAGTTAGCCTCCATGTGCCCCCATTCATGACAGTTGAAACACATAGCTCCATGGTTTGGGAAGTACTTGGACAAATTTTTCTACTTTGTTTCAACACAGGAATTGGGTGGAAGGCTCCCTCCGGTTTGCCTGTGATCGGTCCACTTTCTCAGTGATTCACAGAAGAATGCTTTTGCCATGGTCGGTTCTGCCGGCTTTGGTCTGTCTGCTCAGATCTCCATTTCTTTGATCTATTGAGTATGGACAGGCCTTTCTCGAATGTAGTCATCCATGAGAACTCCTGCTTGACTAATGGTCTTGGGTTCATGGTCGCGTATCCAACATGCTATGTTGTTGGGCAGGAGATTGAGCATGTGTTCTATGGCGAACATTTCCACACATTCTTTGATTGTTTCACAGCCTTCGACGTATCGCTGTCCTATCGTAGAGTTTGTGAGCAAACTGTGCTACTGATTCTTTAGGCTTAATGGAGATCTGCCACCACTGTTTCCTGTTGCTGCGGCTACTAAGGCCAAACCGTTGACAGAGTGTCACCTTAATCAGTTCGTAGTCTGTCGAAGATTCAGGTGGGACAGACTGGAAAGCCGCTAGTGGTTCTCCTTCTAACAAAGGTCTACGATGTGATACCCAATGATGCCGTGGTGTAGTGTACGCTTCCATATGCTGTTCAAATTTGAGAAGGATGCATCCAGGTCTTCCTCCTTTTGCAAGGGTGAGAGGCGTGGAGGTTGCAATAATAGGGTTTCACGATCCTTGCAGATGGCCTCTATCATCCTAGCCTCCTGCTGTTGCTGATCCCTGCAGATGCCTCCATCACCCAAGCCTCCTGCTGTTGCTGATCCTTGCAGATGCATCCATCACCCTAGCCTCCTGCTGTTGCTGATCCCTGCAGATGCCTCCATCACCCAAGCCTCCTGCTGTTGCTGATCCTTGCAGATGCATCCATCACCCTAGCCTCCTGCTGTTGCTGATCCCTGCAGATACCTCCATCACCCTAGCCTCCTGCTGTTGCTGATCCCTGCAGATGCCTCCATCATCCTAGCCACCTGCTGTTGCTGATCCCTGCAGATGCCTCCATCATCCTAGCTACCTGCTGTTGCTCATCCCTGCAGATACCTCCATCACCCTAGCCTCCTGCTGTTGCTGATCCCTGCAGATGCCTCCATCATCCTAGCCACCTGCTGTTGCTGATCCCTGCAGATGCCTCCATCATCCTAGCCACCTGCTGTTGCTGATCCCTGCAGATGCCTCCATCATCCTAGCCACCTGCTGTTGCTGATCCCTGCAGATGCCTCTATCATCCTAGCCACCTGCTGTTGCTGATCCCTGCCGATGCCTCTATCATCCTAGCCACCTGCTGTTGCTGATCCCTGCCGATGCCTCTACCATCCTAGCCACCTGCTGTTGCTGATCCCTGCCGATGCCTCTATCATCCTAGCCACCTGCTGTTACTGATCCCTGCAGATGCCTCCATCACCCTAGCCTCCTGCTGTTGCTGATCCATGTGCTCTATTTTCTCGATTTCTCTTCGTATACGGTCTTCTTCTCGTTCGTATTCTCGTTTTTCTCTTTCGGCTATTCTCTCTTTCTCTCGCTCTGTTGCTTGAAGCATCAGAAGCTGGACTAATTCGTGGATCGCATTATGTTGGACTGTTTTTTCCCTTTGAGCATTGTAGAACGTCTCAAAATTCGATCAAATCTAGTGGTCAAAATAGTTACTAAGGTTGCAAGTCTAGTCTAGTCTCAAGGATATCTAATTAAATCCCAATCTAGGCCAATTTGATCAGAATTGAAGTCAAATAGTAGTTAACTAACTACTAAGTTCACAAAGTCTATTAGCCAGTCTAGTAGTCGAGGATATCTAGTGAAATCACAATCTAGCTCGATCAACATTGCAGTCAAATTGTACTTAAAGTCTATTAGCTAGTCAAGTAGTCTCAAGACTGTCTAGAAAAATCTCAATCTAGGTACACCGTTGCCACCTTATGTTGTAGGGTTCCTCATAAAGTCTAGGCAGTAGCTAAGGACGAAATAAGATCACCCTCTATCTAACTAGACCAGCTATATTCCAGAATAAGTTGAATAAAATGATTTTTCAAGATTCAGATACAGTTCACATTACAGTCAGTAAAAGCTAAGTTCACTCATAGCAACAACACCCACCAGTGAGGTGGCTAGCTCGCCAGCCACCAATCCACACAAACATGTAATAACTGTCCAATCAAATACAGCCAACAAGCACACTAATTGTCCAATGAGATACAGCCAGCATGTACACAGTAATTACTCCTCTAAGTGAGTCAATCTTGAGCCTGCAGGCTCCTGTCTTGTACTAGCAGGCAGGGTCAATGTCCCTGACAAGCACACACCAGTTCATTCTTCTATATGAACTATGAGAATACTGCGCATTAATTTTTAGGCATGGCAGAAAACGAAGGAGGTGTATGCAAGCCAAAGAGGAAAAAGGGAGCCAAGAGCTGTCTCAGATACAGTCTGCTGTACTGCTTCAGCCATGAATTTTACACAGTACCTTTTAAACTTTTCCCTGGATAGATAGTAAGTATAAGCAGCAGTTAGTCGTCTAGTAAGTGTTCCTTCAAAGGTTGCCTCTTCACCATTGGATTCTTAATAAAGAAGATGATTTAGAACGACAAACAACGAACACCAACGACTGATGGATGCTAGTCATCCCGAGTAATAAACAACCTGATTTACATTATATTCTACTATTGCACATGCTCAGTAAGACTGGTTATTTAGAGATGGAAAGAGAGTTTTCAGAGAGCCTGAACTAGTTACACACTAGTACACTTGGTTAGCTTGCTAAGATTATTCTGCTGCACTAAGTCTCTATATATTCCACCAACTAATAACTTGAGTAGTTCAAATTCAGCTAAGTTGCCACTTGGTCCACTACAGCAGGCAAGTTCTGTGGGGAAAGTTGATAGATACATAGATAGATGCAAGATCTTGAAGATGATTTCAGTTTTTAACAGGGGTGGGGGGTGGGGTTGAACTACCAGTTTACTATCTTCGTGAAAGACTCTAGGCACGCTGGAAGTGTTTTAGGGTTCAAAATCAGTCGAAACCACCATTTACGATACTAAGAAGCTTCCAAAGTGAGTTTTAGCCAAGATATAAACTTTGTACCATTGTCTGCCATTTTAAAATGGAGTGTTACTGCACTCCCTGATATAAATCATTATATATATACCTTCTCTTGCAGAATCTTGGTCTGAGTGTAGTAGTCTATTGGTTTTGAGGCATATGGCAGCTCTTCAGTTCCATTCTGTATGTCTTTTCCCTCATAAACCACACTAGCACTGCTAGTCAAAACCAATCTCTGCATTAAAAAGGATGCAAAAATATTCCCTATTATGCATGTGTTAATACAACAACAACAGCAACAACAATTAATAATAATGCACCTTGACACCTGCATCTCGGCACTGAAATTAATGTCTCTGTCCCTTGCACATTGACTCGCATAAAGAGTTCCTTATTGTTGCTGGAGTACGGAGGTGAGGCACAATGGAACACCAGACTAACACCCTCCAGAGCTGGACTAAGGTCCTACAGGAAACATACAAAAAAAATTATTCAAACTAACATTAAAAAAAATTATTATTTTTAAGGCACAGAAACACGAAAGCCAACCAAAAAATGTACCCTTAAAATGAAAAGCACTTGTACATAAAGGTAGTTCATGCTAAAAGTACTTCTTTAAGATTCTAGAACTTACACACTGCTTGCATTAGTGAATTATTCTTGTTTTTTGTTTTGTCATATGCACATAGTATAGTATAGGTGTGTATGCATTATGATATCCACTGTATGTGCAATGCCCTATCTTTGGCAGACTCTGCACACACCTCCTTCTCCCCCTTTCAGTTTGAAGGCTGCATCCAGACAGCTCCTTACTTCGTTGAGGCCTGTCCACACTGCACATTGAACATGCACTAGTTCTCAACGAATGCGCACCTATCGTGTCCCATTGAAATCATGTGTGTTACAACGTGCATCGCTCTGGTTCACTTCGATGGGTGGTTTGAGTCAAATGTCAAATAAGAACAATAATGTTTGAGTAACAATGCACACAAAAATAATTATTTACTCGCGCCTTCATGACGCTGCAGGTTGGACCTTTGGGGATACTCTAGTATAAGGGGGGGGAACATGCTGGTTGTGTTTATTTTGAACACACATACACGCTTACTATTTCGCTAACTAACGATTACTGTTCACACGTCCATTCAACTTTTGGTCATAGCAGCGCTGACTTCTAAAGGTCAGTGTGATCTGCGTGCCAGCCTTCCTAAGGTCACCAAAGCGCACTCAGATTTGTGATACGTGGCAAATTATTTTTTCACCGCTGGGACGCTTCTTTGCTTTGAGCTTTTGGAGGGCAGATCATCTTTGTTCTACAACTCCTATTCTACCAGCACAACTTGCTGATGCTCATGGTGAAAGAAGTAGATTCTGTATTTGATTGGGTCATGACCGCTTTTCAGCTAGTAGCTAAACTTTCACAGGTTTGCAAGTCATAGCTTTAGCCAGCATTGGCAAGCCTTTTTTCTAATCAAGTGCGACAAGAAAGACTTACAAACCTTAGATAGCTTTAGTCAGCCTTTTGTGTGCAAGCCTTTCATTAGCTCTAGCCAAAAGGTGCTATAAAGTGCGAGTAGTTAAACTTGTTCTAGACCAATCAATAGCTTGTCTATCAGCATACTCTAACATGTTATTGCAGCATACAGTTTTGTTTTGTCTCAGTTAAGATAGTTGGAGAGGAAAGTAATACATGCCCCTTTTTGTAAGGTTATTTGAACATGCTGATTGGCAACAATTATTTTTTAGTAGATAGATTTTGGTGAACACCTCGGTCACCAATTAACCCTTCCAAGTCTCCTCCAACGTGCATCCACATTTTCCAGTTGTCTAGCCCGCATTCCACCTGTTGACAGATTCTATTTGGAGATGGTTGATAAAAGTGGTTATGCATACAAAATGAATACCTTTATTGATTGTTGATTTGTTTCTCTTCAGCAAATTAATTTTGAGAAAGGAATGTTCTTCGTTGGAGAAGAACCAGAGGGAGTAACCCACTGTGTGCCACTTTTGGAGAATAGGGTAGCTCAGGCAACTCCCCCAGTGCCTCGACCTTCTCCAGTGCTTCCTCAAGGTTTAATATGAAGTTGGCCCATCTCATTGCTACACCTACCATAGTGCCAGACAAAGTCCTTCAGACTGTTCGATTGTGGATTTGAAGGTGGTTATTCAAAAGTGGAACTACTACAATGTTTTAGAATAGCAATTGCCCCAATTCAGAGGAGAAATGTTTTTTGTTGTGTAAAAAAGAACACAAAAATAACATCGATTTTTTTTTAAATTAAACAGTGGCCCAGGCAGCAAACAAAATAAAAGAGAGCAGCACTTACAAATATAATATATTACTTATAAGACAAACATACTCTTTGGGAGAATAAGTTAGGTCGACTCCTCCGGTATCTTCAGCTTCAATTGATATGAAGATGGCCCATCCCATTGCTCTTTTTAGTGCCAGACCATCTTGATTGTGGGTTGCAAGTTCTTTCAAAATGCTCTGACGCTAATTGGCAGTTTTTCACAGGAGGGCCAAGTCTTTTCTTGGTCCCAGAGCCTGCATACTTTGGCACAGTTTTTCACAGGAGGGCTAGAACTTTCAAGTCTTTTCTTGGTTCCAGAGCCTTCATACTTCCAACCTGAAGTAGTGCAGTCTAGTGTAAAGGCCTGTCCACACTGCACACTGAATGTGCGTTAGATCTCAATGAATGCGCGTCCGTTGCGTCCACACTGAATGTGAATTCGATTTCTTGGACCTAGGTCCAGTTCACCTCGATAGGTGGTTTGAGTCGAGCCAGAGCAACAAATCCAAGCGTAAAATTAATTACGCGGGTGCGCGTTAAAAGATCAACCACGCTGGCGATATGGCTGCAGGCTGGAACTATGAAGAAACAAGAGCGCTGATCAGTGTGTGGAGCCATGCCAGTGTCCAGGAGCTACTCGACTGAGTACAACGAAACAGGATCATTTATGAAGTTGTAGCTAAAGATTTGCTGGTTGCAGGATATAAGAGGACCTGGCAGCAGTGCAGAACCAAAGTGAAAAATCCAACACAGAAGTATAGGAAGGTATTACCTATATATGTAGAACTCAGTTGGCTCAGTGACTATGTAATATACATGTATATATATATATAGCCAACATATAACTAACTGTTTATCCCAGGCTAAGGACAACAACTGCATTAGTGGAAGGCAGAATTGTCTGTCCTTTCTATGAAGAATTAGATTCCATTCTGGGGACAAGGGCAGCATCCTCTCCAGCTATTCTGCTGGATAGTGGATCCTCCCATAGCCGCAGTACTACAGTGGAGCCAGTGGAGCCAGAACCAGAAGAATTAGGAAGTAATAGTTTTTAAAGGTAACTTTTTCCCCCAGCAATGACTGCATTTCTGTTGTGTATAATTTTTATATACATGCAGCTTGTAATACACCACCCAGTTCTGGGACATGTAGACCTGAACCTCTAGACCATGAAGATGTCGAGGATGGTGATCCACAAAGATAGATTATACATGATCTGATAATATATTTTGCTATTGATTGCAGGTGAGGACAGTATGTGTCCTGTGCGTACCAGTGTTGGTACTAGGAATGATGGTGCTTCAGGTCCAAGTTGTGGGATTCCAGCTAGCAGTGGTGCTGTTATATATATACACAGCTGGGAGACGTGGTAAACTTCATTTAATATATATCAGCATTCTGTAGTAATACACCTTACTTTTATCTAGGTACAAAAAGAAAAAGAAGAGACGACAACTTCCCCTCTGAAATCCTGGCAATAATTAGTAAGCTGGACGAGGCAGCTGATGCCATGATGGAGGAGCGGGAGAAGAAGAGGATGCTCCTTCAGGCGGAGATAGAGGCCAAACAGCGTGAGGAAGAGAGGAAGCTTGAGGTCATGCAGAGAATGCTGTTCAGCTTCATTCAGAAAATGGTACCACCTCGTGTGGTCACTCCTCCTCACCTGGCATCCCCTCAACCCATTCCTCAATTCTCCACCCCAACTCGGTACTCTTTCCAAGACCCCTATCCTTCTTCCTCTGGTACTTATCACCTCCTGACTCCTTTGCTCCCACTTCTGATAGCTATCCTCCTCATTCAGACATTGATGATTAACATTAACACATTTACTTATAAATATTACAATATATATTGCATTATGGCGTTACGTATATGTCTGACCCATCTGTTAAATTGTTGGTGGATGTGTTTGGTGGTGGTGTCAAGGAATCTGGGCAGTCTGTGCTCTCGGTCCTGTGCTCTCGGTCCAAAGATCCAGATATTGGTCCCCATACATTTCGCATATGTTGTGGAGGACCACACAAGAAGCAACAACATGGGGGACATTGGATAGCCTAAAATCCATGCGCTTAAGGAGACACTGCCACCTTCCTTTCAGTCTACCAAATGAATTCTCCACCACCATCCTTGCTCTACTCTGGCGTTAGTTGTAATTCTTTTGGCTTGGTGTGGTGGAAGTGTTTTCCTGGTATGGCTTCATCAGCCATGGAAGAGCTGGGTAGGCAGGATCACTAAAGGTACCTATTATTATAATAACACGAAGAAGGAATGTGTCATCCAACATTAGTTAATCACAGCCTGCATGTACCTGCACTCCACAAAGACTTCTTTTCCAGTCTGGAAAAAGGGTGCCATCCATGCCCTTGCAGTATAGGGAGGAGTTTACAAAGACCCGAGCATCATGAACCTTCCCAGGCCACCCAATGTATACGTCCATAAACAAGCCACGGAAATCTACCATGGCTTGCATGATGATCGAGTAGTACCCCTTTCGATTATAATAATCGGATGCACTCTCATCTGGACGTAATATGTATGTGGGAACCATCAATAGCCCTTGCAACTTGTGGGAAGCCCCAGTATGTTTCAAATCCATCAACTATTTCCTTCAACTTTTCTCCTTGTGGAATGCGAACATACTGCGGCAGCAAGTGAGTGGCTATAGCATGGCAAGTGTCTATAATGATTTTCCCAACTGTTGACCTCCCCAAACCAAACAGAGCTGCCAATATCCAATACTCAATGTTCGTTGCCAGCTTCCAAATCGTTACAGCAACCCTCTCTTCAATTCCAACTGGTGATCTAAACCATGTTACCTGCATTGAGATAAGTAATTATACAGTAGCTATGTACCTGCAGCTGCTTGCCTTACCTTTCTTTCAATGTAGGGCTGAAGCTTGCTGCATAGCAGCACAAAAGTGGCATGGGATATGCGTAGATTTTCCTGCCACCAGTTATCTCCAAATGCCCCACTCTTCACCGATTCCCACCAGTGCTTACTGCGTGGCTTGCACCAAACCTGGCGCACAGATGGATGCTGGTAGCCAGCCATCATTGCCACAATCAAGGACCTATAGCAGGCAAAGATCAAACTAAATACTATTATAGCTAAAATAGATACTTCAAAAAATTTACCTCCTCAGCCTTCTTTTATGGAGTTCATGGAGCGCCATCCATCTACTGTATTGCCTTTTTCTATTATTAATCCTTCTTCTCCTCTGCAGCATATGCTTCCTTTGCGTCTGTAGGTACATGTACCTCGTCCATAACAGAAGAAAACCAACAACTAACACCATATCCATTGCAAAGACGACTACTCACGTGACGTGGGTGCAGTTTTCTTGGAGTGGTTTTTATGTGTGTTTGGTTTATTGTCATGTCAGTGTGGACGCGACATCGTGACTGGACACGCATTGAGACTCTCTTGGTAGCTAGTATGTCTCAATGCGCATCCAGTTATTGTGCAGTGTGGACAAGCCGTCTCCTGTTCTGTGCTCTAGTAGAGCGTCAGTCTCATTGAGAAGCAGTGCACATCTCTTGCTTGCTATTACTTCAGGTGGGAAGAATGAAGGCTCTGGAACTAAGAAATGACTTGAAAAATACTTGACTACTCGACTGAAGCTCACTAGCACACTACTTCTTTTTCTTTGCAAAGCACGTCATGTGGTGCAGCACAGCTATGGAGACAGTCCATTTCCATTTGCTACCATTGTGCTGGGTTTTTGCGATTCGTAAGTATAGCATTATGGCATGCATTGTTTAGTGTTTATGGCATGTATTTTAACATTGTACACAATGCAACTGATATGTTAATTTGGCTTGTGCTGTAGGACACTTACCAGATTCCTATTGGCTTTATATATTATAAGCTAGCTATGTACTATCTGTGCTACAGCCAAACTATATAGCTAGCTAGACTAGCTACATAGCTAGAGAACTGTTGCTATATGTATGCCTAACTTCATGTTGTCACAACTATCATTGCTGCTGTCTCCTCTTTCTTCTCTGCAGCAAAATGTTTCCTGTACATCTGTAAGTAGGTGAACTGCAAGAAATGGATGCCAGCACATCTCAATGACAGATACAGTGTATGACATTTACATGATTATTTCATGACATCGATAGACGTGGTTAAGTGATTATATTTGCTCTGTATGCTTTACTTCAGTGCTAGTGTGGCTGCAATGAACACGCATAGACTTAAATTTTTTCCCCTCAGGATCCAACACACATCAATACATAACAGTTTTAGTGCAATGTGGACAAGGCCGTAGACGCAGTCTATGCCATTCAATTCATATACATGGTATCAATTACAGTACAACCTCAGAGTTACGACTTCCTCGGGAAAATGAGAGTTTGTCACTCGGAAGTGTCCGTAACACTGAAACTATTACATCATAACGATGTCATGCATATTTATACATGCTTAACACTACATGAGTAATAATATTTATCTACATCTTCAATTCAGCAGGTACTTCACAATTGTTTCAACTGTTACAAGACACTTCACCTCTCTACTTACTATATGCAATGCCATATACAATCCATATATTAAATTCTAATTGCATATGTACCATTCACCAAGTATGTCTGTACACATATGCAACATTATTTCATTCTATAGCTATGATTTAAAGAAATCTGTGTTTGTAGGAATCGTGTCTCTTATTTGCTGCTAAAGAATGCATTTCATATAGAAGTACCAAGTGTATCAGTGTGACTTCAACTTGCTGTTCCAGCTTTATCAAATGAGTGCTGAGATCCAGCTTTGTCAAATGAGTGCTGAGATCCAGCTTTATCAAATGAGTGCTGAGATCCATCTTTGTCAAATGAGTGCTGAGATCCAGCTCTGTCAAATGAGTGCTGAGATCCAGCTCTGTCAAATGAGTGCTGAGATCCAGCTTTGTCAAATGAGTGCTGAGATCCAGCTTTGTCAAATGAGTGCTGAGATCCAGCTTTATCAAATGAGTGCTGAGATCCAGCTTTGTCAAATGAGTGCTGAGATCCAGCTATGTCAAATGAGTGCTGAGATCCAGCTTTGTCAAATGAGTGCTGAGATCCAGCTTTGTCAAATGAGTGCTGAGATCCAGCTTTGTCAAATGAGTGCTGAGATCCAGCTATGTCAAATGAGTGCTGAGATCCAGCTTTGTCAAATGAGTGCTGAGATCCAGCTTTGTCAAATGAGTGCTGAGATCCAGCTTTATCAAATGAGTGCTGAGATCCAGCTTTGTCAAATGAGTGCTGGGATCCAGCTATGTCAAATGAGTGCTGAGATCCAGCTTTGTCAAATGAGTGCTGAGATCCAGCTTTGTCAAATGAGTGCTGAGATCCAGCTTTGTCAAATGAGTGCTGAGATCCAGCTTTGTCAAATGAGTGCTGAGATCCAGCTTTGTCAAATGAGTGCATTTCAACAAGTGCCACACCACCCTCTACACATGCTATAGCACACACTCACTAAGGCTAGAAAGCATATTTAACACATCAATCTAGCATAGAAAGGCATTTTACCATGCATTAAAATAGAACACTAAAATATGTAACTTCCTCTGAAATCAATCTGACCCCCAAGCTCTATGAAGTGAGTGTGTACCCGTTGCTTGGATATAGTCACAAAGAGGTGGAAATCTATACCTATTCGATTACCTTGGTAGGCGAGTCTGGCTTAGGAATAGTTTCGTCTTCAGGTTCTTCATCTGCAGCGGTGGCATAAGCTTTGGGGTCTTCTTCAGCAGTTCCATTGCTAGGCTGTGGAGGAGGTGCAGGTTCAGGGACATTTGCATCAAGACTGAGAGCAAGAGGGTGGGAAAGAAGGTGAATACAGAGCAAAACCATGAAAAGAGCCGTAAATTGAGTGAGAGAGAGAGGGACTAAGCTAGCTTTAGCTACATACCAGGTTATACATACCTTAGAAGCCACTCTTTCAAAAATAAAGCTGTGGGAGATTAATTAAGCTTGGATTATCCTTGCACAGACCGATGAACTGCTTCAGCTGCTCCACATGGCTAGGGTCAAGTTTTGAGTCCATTGTGATACTCTGGGAAACTATTCGACCTGTTTCAGCACATGTACACGTCACCACTTCTACAATTTCATGCCACGTTGATTCAATGCGCATGTCCTAAACCAGGTAAGGTTACTTACCCCAAGTAAGTAAGCCTTTACCCATAATGCGACCACTTTGCCTCATAGTACTTACTAGAATCAAGGCACTGTATGGCGAGCGCGAAGGTGCAACAAAAAATAATTTGAAATACCTAGCTGCAGTCCCAACACTATACGATAGTTGTCATGTGTAACGAGCGGATTCTTACGCGCATCGTCAAGTTATGGGCATACAATGCCAAACTCATTTTGAACTATATTATGTCATGCCTGTTATTTAACTTCTTATAATATTATTCTTGTTTATTTTACACACACAAAAATAATAATAATAAAAATAGCACGTGCACAGCTGCAGAAAACAACTATTTCCAGAAGGAATAAAAATAGACTTAAGAAAAAGGAGAGGGAGAGAAGAGAAAAGTGTGCTTTCTTAAACTGTAAAGAGAACTGAGATTGGAAAGAAAAGGGTGAGTGATAGAAAAATGCGTAGGACTGGAGAATACACAGCACCACACGATGGAGAACTTTCCTTAGGCTCAGGTGGAGTTTCGTTCTGACTTAGCCACTCCATTCATCAGCACTCTCTGGCTATGGACACGTTTGATAAACTGTTACTGTCAATATTGGAGGATTATACCTTCTCCATAATATTACTAATGACCTCAATAATTACAACGTTTGTTAGGCCTGCCAGCTATGCTTGGAGTAGGATGTAAATTATGTAGTAAACAATGGTCCTCAGACTACAATTCTCTTCTCACTAAGCTTCATCTTCCATCTCTATCCTCT
Organism: Cladorhizidae sp. MBARI D1340-BT2; assembly: GCA_028752905.1. Classification (NCBI taxonomy): domain Eukaryota; kingdom Metazoa; phylum Porifera; class Demospongiae; order Poecilosclerida; family Cladorhizidae; species Cladorhizidae sp. MBARI D1340-BT2. Next base: position 11,080,053 of record JAQNBH010000017.1, read on the forward strand.
CGCAGCCGTAATGCCAAACTTCCATTTTCTTCAAATTCTCCATACAGAACTCAGCCTGCTTACCTTTCATTTCTCCCCACTACTATTAGCAGACGATGGTGGGAGGATAGAAGGAAATTATTATAAATAAGTTTAAAGGAAATGTAGTAGAAGAGAGGAGAAGAACCTAATATGAATATAAGTTTAAATGGGAAAGGTATGTTGGAGGAGGGGCAATGCATCATGAGCATGGATGTAACTAAGACTCTCCTAAACCTTGGAGTTAATCTATCTTCTTCCCAAGGCAGTACCTTCGGTTCCACCAATGGTAAAGACAAAAGACCTGGAATATCCACTAGTAAGGGACCCACAATGGTAAGATTTCGGCATATCACCTCACACTCACTGTAGTGCAAAGGAAGGCCTACATTACGAGCTAGAAGCTCCACTCTCCTAATGCAAAGTTCTGACTATGTCCTCTACTTGAGTGAATAGTGAAGAAAAACAACACTAGGCCCAGTGATCATCTTGTTGAACCCCTTCCCTTAACTCTTATCACACGATCTCTGAAAAACAGGCTTGATGGAGAACCATATGCTGAGATTACTAAATGTAATAGCTGTGGAGCCAAATCCCTGACATCTTACCTCTGGGTAGACTGTTAATCTAAAGCCCAATTTCAATGCACATAAATTCTAGCAGCTTTAGCACTCTTGGGCAAACCAAGGTAGTCTAGTTACAGAGCTGATAGAAGTCTTCACGCATAAACTCTTAGCAGCTTGTCTGTGGAGGGTACAACCCACAGGAATGGGTCTTATACCTCCACCTCGTTTTTATAAGTGAGGCAACAAAGGAAATAGGAATTACGCAATCAGGAATGTCACACAAAGAATGTTGCTGATATGTAGTTAAAACTTAGAGTAATTGCCTTCACCAGACCTCCCCAGTCATGTCCTCCAGTGCTGAGGGCAAACATCACCTGGCCCCCTGATAAACCACTAGGGAAAGATTTGATGGCCCTAGTTACTTACTCCCCGATATATTCATAGCAGAGTCTAAAACTTCTGAAGATGTCGAGGGCAGAACCCTCAACACCGGCCATGGCTGGCCTGGACTGACCCTTGGTCACAGATACTTATTAATTATGGGATAATTATCATGCGTTACCACAGTTATCGTTGACACACACACAGTTACTAAATGAATGGTATGCTCACTTGTGTTTCATCTCTTATCACCCCCTTTCACACCTGTGTCAGTATGGACTTATGCAAGCCTACCTATTGTTAGTATAGTTGGCTTTGGCCAGTGTATATATGTATGTGTGTGCAGTCATGTGCTGGCTCGCAGGGTATTTAAACCCTGACAGCCAATCCTTGTGGCAGTCTTGTTCTAAGTCGTAGCTTGTCATCAATTATATTAACAAACCTAAATTTCTCTGGTTAAGTTGAGGCTAGGTTACTGAGAGCTAGACTCTGGTGGCAGCAATAATAGCTTACACCATTGTGGAGGGATAGCCAGAGCCAGACCCCCACACGTGAGGAACATCTGGATGGAAAATTGATATTGAGGAGAGGTTTGTTTTTCCTTAGGATAGCACTTTAACAGTAGCCATATATCACTATTGTATAGTGAATTGGATGTCGAAATCACACCCACTTCTTGGCATGAGCACGTGAAAACTGCTTGATACAGTTCTGCATACACAGTTAAGAGAGTATCATAACTACAAACTTGCATGTATGTATATACGTGTATGAAAACTAGAGCACTTCAGTCATTAGCAAGGAACTTCAATACAGTAATCTAAACAAGTGAAATATTTGCAAAGATTAATACAATTTTGGTTATCATGTTAGCTATAATTATATATATTTACCACAAAACAATGTTTGATGACCATGGTCAAAGTATCAGAGAGGATGCTCATAGATGGGCTCAGCTCTCTCACTCCCAGCTTGTCCAACCTCAGCAGGAATTATATAGTGCACATCTACAGTCTCATAAGCCTGGTTGATGTCCGTAGATATATCCCTAGACTTATCTTCTTCAACATTTCCATTCACATTCACTCCGAGAGCATTTTGATGTCTCTTTCTAATGCAACTGTAGAACAAATATATTTAATTTTACTAAATTAATAACTAGAGAGGAAGTGTGTCTTAGTGGCAGTTGGAGCCAACAAGAGAGACTGACTATGGTATATTTTGTAATGATTATATGTTTATGAATGAACATACCAAAACAGTAGCAATAGGAATGTAGTTGCTGCATGAACTCCAATGAGAATACCCATGATAAAACTTGTAGCGATGTTTACACCTGAAGTGGAGGTATCAACTTGATCATTAAGCTGGTCCAAACAGATTTGGCTTGTAAATGTATTTACTGGTATGGGACACATCTTGCTCAGTGCAACATACTGTCCAGCCACATTTAGGGTGGGTTCCTCCTGCGATAGCAACCATGACAACAGCATGCTTATTAGTGAACTTGATGTGATTGTTCCTTCAGAGTTGGAGTGAACAAGATCAGTGGCAAAGTAGACTGATCGACCAGATGTGCTTAACTTCAGACTTGTTTCTTCTAAACTCTGTGAGCTGATGTTGCAGGCATTACATAGCGTGGACAATAGTTGTGCCAATGATATTTGAAGTTGCTGGATTGAACACACACACACACACACACACAAATACACACACACACACACATGCACACACACACGCACCCACACACACGCACACACACACACAGAGTGAGAGTTATAGAATGTCACTACAAACACATGGAGGTAGCTCTACATGCATTTGTAGATGCCAACACATGTATGTACAGTTTTCCTTGGAACCACGGAGTATCAGATCAATAAGGACAACCCAGAATGTTTAACTATGGAAACCTGTAAGCCTACACACATGTAGCTATTTTCACGTTCAATGAGGATACATTAGCTTTTGAACAAATTACAAAATAGTTATTTGTAAAAGGAAATGCTTGCCAAATGAAATTGATGAGTGCTGGTTAATTATGGATGTGGTATAGGTAATAGTGAGCCACTGTCATTCAGTGTGAAGTAAATTTAAAAAAACATTATAACAGCTGGACCTACATTTTCATTTCTGTGCTCTTCTTCATTCTGCAGTCAGAGTTCAGAGTTCTTAATCAGGTTGGGTATTAGAACTAAGCATTTTTTCTTCGTCTTCCTAGTTAGGGTGTGGCAATTTATCAGTTTTCCTAAGTCATATTCCTTGTTTGATTTCCTCAGCGATAATTTAAGTCAAGTCTGTATGCTCAATGGTTCCAAGGTTTAATTAAGATTGCATTGCTTAAGTCAGTGGAATAGACATTCACTTATAGCAAAAATTATGCTCTTAAATCATAACAACCAGATTTTACTAAAGATCATGGTGTTCAATACTGTAAAATAATGCTTCTTTCTGCAGTCATAATGTCACTATGACAAAGCCAAGTCTGTTAGGATAATTAGTGATGAAAGAGGGTCAAGTATAGAGGGTCTGCCATTTCACTGCACACTTTATTCAACAATTAAAAATGGAAGGAATGATAGTGTCTGTCATACCATTGTTGTTATGCAACACCCCAAGTCTGTGTCTTCCAAAATCAGCTGAAGTGGAGCTGGAAAATACATAAAATATTGAAAGTGTCATGTAAGAGCTACAGCAATGCCATATAAGTAAATGATCAACTGCTGCTTCAGCCAAAATCAATTCTGTGAAAGAGTGTGAGTAGAAGAGTCAGGGAAGTGGGGGAAGAGCAGTGTAGTATATATAGAGTGGGGGGCATTGGGGCACATGCAATTATGTGCATACAAAGTCATGTTCTTACCTCTTTCAAGGACTAGTGAGGAGTTTGAGACATTGTCTGCCTGACACCTGAACACTCCAAACAAGGATGTGGTTTGATGGCATAAAGAGGTGCCATGGGTCTGGGCTAGCACCATGTTGTTATTCCACAGTGCTAGGTCAGTTGGCTGACCATTTATTATGTTACATTCAATTGTGTTCATTTCTTCAGAAGTGAGTACCATCTTTTCAAGCCACAGGTGGAGAATGGGGGTGTCTGTTAGAAGTAACCATAACAACCTTATACAACATACAAGCATACTAATGAGTGCACTGTGGAAGCTTAGAAATAGGTGGTCAGGAACTACAGGCCACTATATACATTATAAACATTAGGTCATCAGTCCAAATTATTACTTGGATTTGGTTTACTTCCAGACACTTGGATCTAACAGGTCCATCATCATAGCTATCATCTACATAATAGTGTGCCATGTCCGTCCATCCATCCATTAGTGTATCATGCTTATACACATGTGCACAGATCAAAATTTATTCCTTTGTCACGACTGCAGGGAATCCTGGAAACCATTTTGGAATTATACACGTGTACCCAAATACAGAACCCTGAAGAAAATACAGAATGGCTACTCCATGAGCTGCACAGTGCTAAACAACAATTATACAGCATGTAACAGAAAGCAGGAGAGCTTCAGAAGAGAGACAGAGAAAGAGAAGGGATGCAGCAAGTGAGAACCTGCAAGATAATTTGACTGGGAAAGAAGGAGTGTAAAACTGATACCAGCAGAGAAACTGAGGATCTATCCGAGAACAAAATACACTTCACATAAATTTCAGCAAGTGCAAGGGATGAGGAGAGAGCAGCAAACATTAGTAGGTGGAGGTAACTGAAGGCTGCACTGTTATAAAGGATGAAGTAGGAGGGGAGTACTGATGGCTGCATTCAGCATCAGGTGGTCAGGCAAGCATTAACTCTCACCAAAAACATTATTCTCATGAAAGGGTTTCAAATCTAATACTTACTTTACCCTTTCTGGCATATTATTATGTTATGATACTAAATCAATTCACAAACAATAAAGAATAAGGTATAGCACTATGGTAGATAAAAGGGTCTTCTTGAAAGAATGGTAATGTCAACATTTTATAATCTTAAACGCCCAAAAAATGAATAAAACACCTTCCAACCACAATACACAAACATTTTTATATCTTGCAGAGTTTCTGCGGGTACTTGCTAGTTATTATTATAATATTATTATAATTAACAGTATTAGTAGTAGTATTAGTAGCATTTTCACCCACTTACTATATATTTTGATATTCCAATATAATATGAAGATTGGAAACAGTGATGACCCAGGCGGATAATTACGAAGGTAGTAATACTGAGGACAGGTCCTTCTATTAATATCCCAGATATGAATCCCTGCCACATATACGTATATTCCAGTTATATCATCACTGTTGTTGTAGCTTATCCTCAGTGACTGCGTTATCTCATCACCATACGACACTGTGCGGTTGAAGATATTCTGATCATATATACGAATGTTATCTTTATAAAGATATGCGTGAACATGAAAACTATTCACCAGCACTGCATCTGAATTGATCTTGATGACGTTGTCAATAGTTATGCTCTTAACGGAAGTACCTCGATATGCTGGAATATAATGGTCCATGATCACATCCTGTGCTGGCTTATATGAGGGAAAAGAAGACTCGTACACAATAAAAGTGACTGGTGCTAAGAGTGCAAGGCCCTCAAGTATGGGAAGAATATTCATATCACATGTCACTGAACTTTCTCCATACCTCTCTATTGAGTTTATTTTTACTTCATACTTCCCTGCATCAGATGGCACCATATTTGATATGGTCAGTGCTGTTCCATTATCTATTATGCGAACTCTACTATTGGAAGTGACACGTGTCCCATTATGGTACCACGCCAGGGAACTGATGTAACGAGCAATATAACCATATGCACCAACTTGTATATCATTTATTCTCATTGCCATTCTTCCATGGAGTGAGAAAGCTCGTGTGGTTGAGTCATCTGTATGCAACAAACCTGTGTGTGTGTGTGTGTGAGAGAGAGTTGTCATTATTTAAACTGTATATGTGGTTCTATTTCTACAATTTTTATTGACAGTATAGAGAAGAACATGTCTTGGATGTGTGTTTATCAGTCTTGCCTTTAAACAGTATCCCTAGGCCTGCATAAGATCTAAACCGATTTTTAACCTTCAAATGCCTAGTTCTCTACTAATGAAATAAAGGGGGGAAAGCCAATGTGATGGCAACTGCAGACTTGGGCTGATTCTATAGCTTCTGAAAGTTCTTTGGCTGAGGAAAGATGCACAAGATGTTTTCTATACTATAAACTTTGTTCTAGACATAGTTTTCCATAATACAACATAGCTTTTACTTGTTTGTCTTAACGAAGCCTATTCTCATACAAAACTGCTTTGTGTTTTGATTAGCTATTCCTCAAAAATCTATTTTTACAAAATTGCAGAAAAAGTATTAAAGCTTATGTAATTAGAGCATGACCTTAAGATCATACATCTCTGAACTAAAAGCTATTGTGCCATGCCAACCATCGAAAATATACCACTGACATAATATGTCCCCATTACCATTCTTTAATAATGCGAAGTAGAAACACCCATGTGACCGAGTCATTGTATGCAACAAACCATCAATAAGAACAAAAATTTAAAAACAAACAACTGGCTATGTTGGATTGACAAGTCAAAAAACAACAATGGAGACTGTGCCTATGTAGACCACAACCAGTTAGACCACCATTCATTCAACTCATATACATCAGTTAGTACTTTAAATTGTCAAACAATGAAGAAGAGACTGACTGTTGCACAGTTAAGATCTCAGACTCAAGGAGAAATGTGGCTGTTGGAATCAAAAGGGTGATCTGTTTTCAGACAACAAAGGAGAAGCTAGGTTGACACCGAAGGAGAGGTGTGGTTTGCTGATGAAGGCTACAAATAGTGCTCAATGCTGTGTTAAGGCAGAGCTATTGAATATAGAAAAGTACTGGGATGGCTAGTCCTACTGCAGTTGCAGTAGGACTAGCCATCCCAGTACTTTTCTATATAAATATTATATATATATATATATATATATATTATGGGAAATTATGGCTATGTGGCTATGTGGCAATCAATATATTGAATCTACTATAAATCTTGAATGCTTTGTGTTAAAAATAATCCATTTGAAAATATTTCAAACCTATGCCAAGCAAAACTACCATATCCATTCAAGCCCAAGTCTTGGTCACCAGAAAATAATTTAAGTGACTGACCACGAGACAACACCCAATTAAATTCTGAAGAGAAATGAGCTGAAAAGCTACGAATGAGATAGCTGGTCAAGTCTACCATGTTCATAGAGCTAAATGGAGAGAAGTAGTTGGGGAATTGCTGAAACAGAGACACTACTAATCTAAGAGATCAAGACACATCTCTGGTGAAAAAAATGGCATCTTATAACATCAGTACCAAGGACAGTGACAAAGCTGTGTTCACTTCTCTAAACTTTAAATGTATTAGGAGAAACATATTTCAAGCACTTTTCAAGCTCCTCTCTTCTTTACACTGCCTGATTGTGCACGAGCAGTAGCTAATGATAACCTTTTTATATTTAATTGTCTCAGTGGTAGTAAATTTACTCCCATAAGGAAGAGTAACAATGTTGTAGTTTTTTTCCACATGCGATTAGCTACTTCACCTCATTTCCTCCCTTTTTTATATTTTGTATGTTGGAGGACTACATAAATTTATCAACATTGATCATAGAGTTGTATAGTGAGAGTATATTACCTCCATAGGGATGAGTACATTAACTGTGTACTCATTTTGTAGCTCCTGGGTTGTTTTTTGCAGCTTTAGGTTAGTGTGTATTGCAGTGCTGTAGTACTGAGCATGCTCAGTATTTAAGATCCATAGTTACACCTGGATGCTGTTTATTTGTAATGTTTGCATTGGTTCCTTTACATATCAACAAAAACTTGGGAACGATCAGTTTCTTTTTTAATTTTCACTAGCAACACATAGTTACTTTTTATTACAATAGAGAAATGGAACTTGGTAATAGTATGGAGGATGTTTTGAGCCAGCCTTGCCGGAGTGCCTAAAGCAGGTAAGTTTATTTCCCAAATAAGTGCTATAACCTGACATTGATGATATTAGCTCTTTTCTTTTTGGCAACATTTATCTGAAGTATCTTTGAAAGAGTGGAATGAGAAGTCTGTTGAATTTAAAAACATGGAAAATGCTGATATGATGAGACTTCTTGAGAACGATTAATACACCAAGTGCTGCTTGGCTCAGAAAATATGAAAAATGGGCTCAGCATAATAATTTGCCTAACCTATAGTAAATACACTTTCACTTATATTCTAGTCCAATAATTGTACAAAGTTCACTTTTGCTTCACCTCGTGCAAGAATTATGTTGGAGTGATGACTGTTCAAAAAAGTGTATCTCATCCTCACATAAACAACAAGCAGTTAGATGACCTTCTACCATGCACATACAGCAATATTTAAGCTATATATAATGATTATATATATGATTTTGAACATTATTATATTGTTGTTGTTGTTGCTCTTGTGTTTTCATTATTATTTTTATTATTATTGACACTGGAGAAAAAAATCACGTGAGAATGGGGGATCCCAGACCTCACAGGGGTTGGTATCATTCCTCAAACAAAAAAAACCTGTATGAAACACTCATACCAATGATATAATAATATAGAAGCAAGCACCCAGTCTTGATATTTCAGTTGGTCTTCTTAAATATCGTGCGGGTTACACTCTGATCAGGGCGCATATTCCTACAAAACTACTTACTTGCATGTATATATAGCTTCTTGAAGTCACTGAAGACTGATACAAGTTTGCTGATCTTCTTTTCTGCATCCATAGGCAAGAGAGCAACAAAAAGGCATTCTCAGAGAAATGTTAGCTTCAACCTACCATGAAAAAAGCACAAACTTGGGTTTCCAGGATATAGAGTACCTGATGGAGTGCTGATCATAGAGCATTAATCAGTCATAGCTCAGTTAGACTTCAACTTTATGGAGTTTTATGCATGTGAGCAAAGCATTATGTTGGTTTAGTTATACTACATGAGTGTACATGTTTATTTGAAAATACATGTGGGAGACATGGCAAAATTAATCATGTATGTCATAGTGCTCTAGTCTTAAATCATATAGAAAAGTGTCCAAAATTCTCTGTTCACACAACATTACAATCTTGTAGGAATATAGCAAACAATAGTTCTGACACATTGATATGTAGCATTATTTTATCAAATAAAGTATTTCGCAACTTCCGTCAACCATTCCTCATAATTTAGCTACATATAGAATATAGGCCAATTCTAGAGATATAGTGGACTAGATATAGTGGACTAGATTCTAAAAGGGGGGGAAGAGGGCTGAAAACACATATTTTTTCAAATAATTTTTTTTTGGCCCAAAAGGGTTCATAGTATGTCTGGAGTTTGAGTTTCAAGTTTCAGAGCAAGTGAATACTTGCATCAGAAGATATAGCCATTTTTATACAGTGCATTATTATTCCATTTCATTTCATTTCAGGAAGAGGTTCTCTCCCAGTCTTACCTGACTACAATCGGGGGGTCGGCGATGATCGCCTACCCAAAATACAGTTTTTATATATCAAAATTTTGCCAATTTCATGGAGACCCTTACCAGTCATTTGCGCAATGAATTGGCCAGGCAGGGGGGTAGTGCGCAACCTCTAAGACGAGCACGTGTTTTTTAGTCAGTTCGCTTGAAACTTTCGCACTGTTGAGTTATGGGGAAGAGAACAGAGAAGCATTTTAAACAGAAAGGCCAAGGATTCAAGAAGAGTGACGACAAGAAGAAGAAAGCCCTACAGGCGGCTGTTGTTGAGCCTGTCACAGTAGCCGCGCCAGGCAAGTTTTAATGTTTATCTCCGTACTAAAAAGTTACTAGCTGTTTCCTTCCTTTGTTAGTGAGTCTCTTGGATCCTGTAGGTGGGGTAGCGCCTTCTGTGAACCTTCACTTACCTTGCAATCAATTGCAAATGTCTGAAGAGAGGCCAGTTCCATTTGTGACTATGACCAGTGACTATGACCAGTGACTATGACCAGGAAGAAGTTGGCTCTCATGGATCGTTCAGCTGCTTCTGTGGCTGTTGCTACTGGATCTACTGGCTCTACCTCTTTGGACTCTGGTGGTGTTGGAGAACTAGGTAAGGGTAACGTATAATAAACTTAGATAAGCTTAGAGAGGTCATAGAAAGGTGTAATAAGTGTATTCAATGTGGTAACTGAGCTCCCTTGCAACTGAAGCCCGTAGGGCAGGCATGGTGTCTCATTTTTACTTTTTGTTCAAATTGTAGTAACACTCGAGACATCTCAAACCCTGTATCTGTAGAAGCATTCTTTGAACATCCAATGCTCGCATTGCTGGAATTAGTCATTCTGGTCTGGAAGATATAACTGCAGTCATGGATATGTTGCCCCCTCTTGGTTCCACTTGTTTTTTTTAAATATACTAGGCCAATAGGGAGTGACAGAGTATTATGTTGGATGCCACTCATAGGTTACATGGAGTGACGCAAATGCAGTAACAGAGTATTATGTTGGATGCCGCTCATAGGTTACATGATTTCTATAGGGTTAGGCATGAAGACATCATTGATGTTAGTATTACTGTTGACGGCACATGGCTTAGACAGGGCCACAAATCAAATTATGGCTTGGTTGCGGTGATGTCTTGGGACACTGGAGACGTTTTAGATTATTATCTTATGTCTAAGTTCTGTCAAGCTTGTGCACGAAGACCTGAAGATGAAACAGAAGCAAGTTACACAGAATGGTTTGAGGGTCACAAGGTAAAAATTGTGAAGCCAATTTTAAAGGCTCTTCGGGTTCTATGGAAGTTGTAGGAACACAAACTTTTTTAGCGTTCAGTGGAGAGACTGAAGCTTAGGTACACACACATAAATTAGTGATGGTATACAAATGCACATAAACGGTTGTTGGAAGTCGAGCCTTACGGTCCTAGTGTCTTTGGGTGGTGCTAGGGGGGTTAGTCGTGTGTCTAGAGTTAAAATGCAAACCTACTATAGGGGAGCAATTAGAAAGGACAACCTAGAGGGGATGATTTGCGATGTGAAAGCGATTTTTTATCACTCTTAGTCAACTATGGAACATCCCAACACGAGTATTGTCCTACAGGAGTTTTGAGTTGGTGTAAGTTTAATCCAGCTTGTGCTAAAGGTGAGGTACCACCAGTACCGATAGGCCTATGACAAGGCTATGTATGTTAGGAGGTTTTTGATAAATTAATGTCCGAGGATCTTTTGTGCAAATGTTTAGGTGGTTATACGCAACCAAAATGAGAGTTTAATTCTGTTGTGTGGAGTAGAGCGGGTAAGACAGAACATATGAGTGCAACAAGTGTCAGGGCTTGCTGTCGAGAGGCAGCAGAGTTCAATGGAGGGTGGAGCATTGTATGGTCCTGGCATGGGCGACCTGTAACATTTTTTTTTTGTTTATGTGTCTTTTGCTTTCTATTGTCAAACAGAGATTACTGGAAGATACTTTTGTTTATGTGTCTTTTTGTCAAGCTTAGGAATTAGTGGAGGATGACTTTTGTTTGTGTTCTATTGTTTTTCAGGGATTACTGGAGGGTGTCGGAAGACATGTGTGGAGGGTGACGATGGATGGACCTGGGCATGGGAGCCCTGCAAATGATGACGTGTTTATGTTTGCTAATTCAATATTAGCAAAGCAACATACATCTAACAAGTCTGATGCATCTTTAATTTATGTGTATGTATATATATATATTATATATATATATTGTTGGTTTTCAGGTTGTAGTTAGGATGTAGGATACTGCTGTTGTTGAAAAAATAAAGGACTGTGAAAAGTCAAACATTTTGTTTGTACACACACAATTCTAGTAATGATGGGATGTATTCTGGTGAACAGGGGGTGTTTCTGGCAGCTGGGATGTGATTACAAACTGCTTGGACTTCAAGGCTCAATATCTCTGAAGTGATTTTTAAAAAACCGTTCAAATGATAACTTGAATATTTTTTATCCTTTCATTAAAAAAATATATCATTTGAAAGCAATTTTTATATTCTACAACTTGCGCGAGAGTTTTTGTTTGATAGCATTACTAAAAAAGACCTATAGATGAAAATGTAACGTGATGTCATAGAGCTATGTTCAGAAAATGAGACAAAAAAACATTTTTTCAAAATTTCAAGACGCGCAGTTTGTAGTGCTCATTATGATTGACTAATAGACCGAATAAGAGCCTCGCAAAGGTCGTTACTGCAACGTGGTTTACTTAACGGCTTACGGTCCGCACTGGAAGAGCCTATAATGAGCTAGGAAAATATTATGGCGAAACAAAATAACAAAAGAGACTTACCATTAGAAAGCACAGACTGCAAGCTATAATTTGATATATAAATCGGGAAACTAGAGTGAATGCGAGCAAAGATATGGTACTTTATATGAGACTACGCGATACGCAGCCTTCTTTCCCCCTTAAGTTTGAAAGTGAAGTGAAGTGATCTTTCACAAATCACACCCACATTACATAACCAGCCACTATAGTATAGCTAGGCCCTAGATTATAATAAGGTATGATAAGAAATCTTTAGTATATATTAAAATCACCTTCTCAATAATCAACTTCAATTTTTATCTCGACGTTTCGACTAGATGCTCTAGTCTTCATCTGGAATAGCTATATATTACAACACTCTGGGTAAATTGGTAAATTGATTATCTGCAATGGAGTACAGTATATAATTTGACCAAAACTTCCAAAACATTTTATCATATAATAAACCTTTGGTGCACTTAATTGTAGTTACAGTTCTTGTGATAGCAAAGATCATGTAAGATACTCTCTGGGAGTATATAATCAGGAGTCACTGTGCCAACTAAAGGACCTGGACTCTCTACTTGGCCAAGCAGCTTCTTGAAGTTCAAGCAGAAGACCAGGACCAGTTTGCTGTTGCCATTCCTTCACTTCAAAACATTAATATTTCTTTCATTGTTCTCTTTGACAACTTTCATTTTGTTGGCTGCACTGTAACTTCGATGCTTGATCTTTTCTGCATCCATAGGTATATATGTGAGCAACCCAAAAAGCTTCCGCAAAGAGAAAGTTGTCTTATAGTGTATAGTTTCACCAATGGATTTCCAGGAAACCATCTTTATTAAAGGGAGACTGCGATCGATGCTATTATTTTAATCGGTGTTGTACCTAAATCCAATCTATATAGAAGCTTCAAAGCTTGTAGAATGCAGTTAGCTAACCTACAGAGCTAGTAATGGTTGGTAGGACCCAGAAGTATGGCCACTAACATAATTAGCTACACCAGGTAGGTATATATTGAATATAGTTGAGTCCATGTGGTGAGGTAAAGAATAACACTGGCTGTGTGTCACTTATTAGATTGCCAGGCAGAGCATATCTGGTGTTAATTGGATTGAAACAGAAAATTGAAACTGGAATCCCAGGTATCTATTATAGCTATCAAGGGTAGATGGGGGGGGGGGGGGGGGGGGGAGATATTTCAGTACCTAAAATTACTTGATGTGTGTGCCTGTAACTTCATAATTAATATAACTTCTCCATTGATATAGCTATATAGCTATCTACAATTTTTTTTAAACCTTTTTTTAATCATATATTCACATTTATTCCCCCCCTTAAGACTTTTCTCTTTTGTCAGCCTTGTAGTTGATGACTCTACAAGCACATTAACTTTTTTTATTTTTGTAATTGAAAAAAAAATCTTGGGACTGCCTGAGTGCGTCTTCCATAGGGGTCCTGTGATCCCAAATAACCCCCTATATACCCTGGATAACCTCTGACTCTTTACTTATATAAGTTATCCCCAAGAATTTGAAGTGCATATTAGACTCGGGATAAAATAGTTATCAGGTCAACCATACACCAAATGAAGAATAAGTTGCTTACTCATTATAGTTCATAGCTGCCAGGGTTGCTTAGATACTTGGAAGATAATAATTCTTATAGTTAACTCATTTCCGGTAGCCAAGAAATCCTCCTAAGATTAATCCCGATCATAGTAAAGTGCCACATCACTTCCTTAAATGGCACCCTCAGTGGACTTAGGTACAGAGTGATATAAGTATAAATAACAAAACGGTGACCTAACAGTAAAGTGGATCCTCACTCTGTATCTGTAAATAAACTTGATTGAATAATTTACTTCATTCTGGTAACTAGAAAAGAGGGAATGTACTGACCAATGTGTAACTCTTACTTTGTTTCTTATTTATCATGAAATAGTTGCATTATTTTGAACAATATGTAGCTACTTAGCATTTAAACGATTCCCTTTTATGTGGTCCACATACTTTTATACTTGTCTTGCATGAGCCTACGTAAGTCACTGGTATGAGTTGATTAGCCAAGCTAAGAAATCTTAGGTTCAGCAAAGTGATGCGGCCCAAGCTGATGGTGTTTTATGATATCAAATCCTTCCTTCGGCAGAATGTGTGGTCATAAGTCCCAACAAACAAGTTTGTAGATGATTTTATATTCTTAATGAACACACATGCACATTCAAATTAATTATATTCACTTTGTAATTAAGTTAGCTAACTACCTAAATTATGTATGATTAATAAAAATCTTTTCCCCCATCCTCTATTACTATAACACCTGTAGCATAAACTTGGTTCACAAAGGAGTCTAGACCATAATGTTAACGGATCTAGAATGCAACACAAGTACTTCAGTATAGCTTTGGGCATATTCTTAATAACACATGCTTGCTGATTCAACCTACAACTGAGTTCCCGGAATGCATATTGTTACTGTACAGGAATACCAGCAGTACCGCAGGGTGTCCAAATAGAAAGTCTTGTTAAAGCTGCCACTACTAGGCCTTGAGCTTCCTTCTGAATATTCCAAATTCCTCCATTGGTAAGTCAGAGGGGAAGACTGTACAGGGTCCACTATACAGGAGAATTGTACTCTCTGTTGAATTCTGAAAGGGCCTTGTCTGGGAATAGTGGTGATCCTCACTAAAGAGGCAGCAGCTTCAGCTCTTCTTTGCAATAGTACGTTACTAACTGCAAATATACAATACCTAAGTATATATTGCAGTTCATACGTGACTGGAACTAGCTAGAGCTTACCTAAAATGGTTGATAGTAGGTACAACACGAGCATGTTTTAATGTCGATTTCCAAGGAACAAGCAATTAGGATGCTAATTTAAGGTCAGTTCACTAGCAAGATGAGAGCAGCTGGACTCCACGGCGAAAGATGTACAGTACTGCCCAGATTCGGAACTATCTACTATTTCAACCTGCCTCAACCCAGTGTGGTGTTGGTCCAGTAAGTATTTCCGTACCGTACGCATGCGTACGGCTTACAGTAGGGAGGTGCAACCGCTCAGGTTCTTGCTCCTGTGTGAAAAAGGGCCTGGCATGCCAAAGCTGCCTCCCTGGCCGGTGTGGTACGTGCTCTAACCGCCCAACCGCCCCGGGTGCGAGTGCTCTCCCTTTGCCTGCCCATTCTTCAATGTGCCCACCTCAACCTACCAATTCTTCTTCTCAACCCTCCAATTCCTCAGTGAGTCCACCCATCTATCCATCTAGCTTGCCTCCTCTGCATTCCATCTTTCATCTTAAGTATGCCACTCTTCAACATGTTCCTAAAGGTGCTAGGAATGCCTGGGCTGGTATTGTAACTTATGTCTTTAATGCTGTTGTCAGTCACCCTTCCAGTTTAGAGGACTGGAGTAAGTTATTTATGCTTGCTCGTTGTATCCTCGCTAACCCGGTGAAAGGTGCCAGCAATAGTTGGCGAGAGATGGAAAAAATTGTGCTAGCTAGGATTAAACGTTGGGAATCTGGTGATGTTGTTGGCCTCTGGTCCTCAGTTCTTGAATCGGAATGTCAATTCAAATCTAGACTGGAGAAGTTGAAGAAGTCCCCATCACTACCTCTTAACCTTCTCAATGCCATACGTGCCAAGAAATGTCTTGAAAATGGGCAATTTGGGAAAGCTGCTCAGGCATTATATTCTAATGGCTTGGTACCTACTTCAACTGACCCTCCTTGAAATGCAGAGCAAACATCCCCAAGGTCGTCCTCCTTCCATCCCTGCTGTCCCCCTTTCCTCCCATGTTAGGGTAACCGCTGAATGTCTTTCTGTGTCCATAAAGTCATTCCCTAATGGTTCTGCTCCTGGACCCTCTGGTCTTAGACCAAGCCATTTCAAAGAAGATATTCTCTGCCCCTCTTCTGTCCGCGGTAATAAAGCCCTCACTGCTGTCCTAGGGGTAGTTAAGCTGCTATGTGACGGTCAGTTGCCACATGAAGTTATCCCTCACCTATGTGGTGCTTCCCTTTTTGTGGTTAAAAAGAAGAGCGGTGGCCTCTGTCCAATAGCTGTAGGAGAGGTTTTGCGCCGGCTCACTTCGAAATGTATGTCCAGGCCAGAGGTGTTAAATATTCTGCCCCCACCCCAGCTGGGTGTGGGGGTCAAGGGGGGATGCGAGGCTATTGTGCATGCAGTTGCTCATATTCAGGAAGATGTAAACATTCGGCTGGAAGATAAATGGACCCTTCTCTTGGACTTCACCAATGCCTTCAATTCCATAGACCGTGCTTCTATGTTCAAGGAGGTCAGGTCTCGTCTACCCTCTTTGTCGCCGTGGCTTTAAAGCTGCTATGGTTCTCAACCTAGCCTCCAGTTTGGGGACCACGACATCCTCAGTTGTTGTGGGGTTCAACAGGGTGATCCTCTTGGGCCCATTGGGTTTGCTTTAGCACTCCATCCCATTGTGGAAAAAATCAAGGCTCAGGTCCCTCACCTTCTCGTCAATACCTGGTACCTTGATGATGGTACTCTCTGTGGTACTGGTGATGAATTGTGTGCTGCCCTTGCAATAATCGAAAGTGAGGCCCCTTCGTATGGTCTGCAGTTGAATCGATCTAAATGCCTCCTATTCATCCCTGTGAACTCCTCTTCTGTCCCTAACCCCCTCCCAGCAGATATTCCCTCCACCTCTGAAGGTTTTGTTCTTCTCGGCTCTCCTATTGGCCCTCCTTCATTCTGTGAGTCTTTCTTTCGTGAGCGTGTTACAAAGGTACAGGGTGTGCTTGGAAAACTTCCGGACCTCCAGGACTCACAGATGGCCACTTGTCTCCTTCGCTCTTGCCTTGGCTTTCCCAAAGTTTCTTTCTCTCTTCGGACCTGCCCTCCCTCCTTTCTTACTGAGGCCACTGTTGCTTTTGACCATGCTATGAGAGATGCTCTTACTGATATTGTTGGTAGTCCTTTATCTGATAGGGCTTGGTTAAAGGCTTCACTCCCTTGTTCCTTAGGTGGTCTCTCAATCCGGAGTGCTTCCCTGCATGCTCCAGCAGCTTTCCTGGGTTCGTTGGTCCTTACTAAAAGCTTGGTTGCGAGTATCCTGGGGCGTACACCATGTCCTTCTTTCCACCTCTCTTCCACTCTGCATTCCCTGGCCCTTGCTGTTGACAAACCAGAGTGGTGTACTATCGATGAAGTGGATGTCCCCTTACGCCAACGCTCCCTTTCTCACGCTATTGATATGAATTCGTTCGACAATCTTTTGGCTCTTGCTGATGACTCCCGATCTAAAGCTCTTATTAGGTCGTCAGCTATTGACCATGCCGGTGATTGGCTAAATGTTGTCCCTTCTAGTTCACTTGGCCTTCATTTCCAGGATAGGGAATTTCAACATTGCTTGCAGTACTGGCTTGGCCTCAGGATGGTGAAAGACTGTTCAATTTGCCCTATCTGCAACGTTGCCATGGACTCTTTCGGTGATCATCAGGTTGGGTGTGGGGGTGATGGTGATCGTATTCACCGTCATGACTGTCAGGGACCCTAACCCTGACTGAGGACACTCCATCCATAGCTGTGACAACTGAGTGTTTAATGAATAAGAGTAGTGAGAACTCGCATGATAACAAGGAGGATGTGGTTAATTGTTTGTCAACCACCAGTGGCTAGAGTAATGAGACCACATATGATAATTCTGATCACCATTCAGCAAACAACAGTGAACGATCTGATTGGCAGGACCTTGGAGACAGAAGGCCACCCGAAATGCCCTTACAGGGTCATTTCAGGAGTGCCCAGCCACGAGGCTGAGGTGTGATGATGTCATCAGCTGGATAGATATAAAAGAGGTGGACTGTGGAGAGTTAGTCTAGAACTGAAGTTGTAATTATGCTGTATTGAGAACTGTATTTGGAGTATTACTGAGTTGTATATTGTGAAAGGACGGCACATCTCATTTGTGCCTTATTTACACCTATTCTCATTAGTTGCTAGCTAAGGGCTAGACGGTGTTCGACTAGGTCCAATACCAGGGAACACAGACATAAGAGTGTGTCTGATTTTGGCTCCAGGGTCAACTGTGATAGGAAGATTACAGTTGGGCTGGGGCGACGCGGCTGTCCTTAACTACACTGAGCTAAATCAGCTAGCGTAGGGTAGAGTGTCGAAGTAGACATTCGCAAAAGGAAGCTGACACACTCCATCAGGTGCTCTACATCCTGGAACCCAAGTTTGTCGATGTTGTAGATTATTGTGCATTTTTCATGGTAGGTTTAAGCCAACATTTCTCTGAGGAAGCTTTTTTGTTGCTCTCTTGCCTACGGATGCAGAAAAGAAGATCAGCAAACTTGTATCAGTCTTCAGCTTGAACTTCAAGAAGGCAAATGGGGTCCAGGTAGTTTTGTAGGAATATGCTCCCTGATCAAGGTGTAAACCGCACGATATTTAAGAAGATCAACTGAAATATCAAGACTGGGTGCTTGCTTCTATATTATTATATCATTGGTATCAGTCAGTGTTTCATACAGGATTTTTTTGTTTGAGGAATGAGGGTAAGTAAAACCAACCTCTGTGAGGTCTGGGATCCCCAATCCCCACGTGATTTTTTTCTCTGGTGTTCTGGTGTTAAGGTGTTCTGGTGTTCTGGTGTTAATAATAATAATGATGAAAACAACAAGAACAACAACAACAACAACAATAATAATGTTCGAAATCATATATATATACTAATCAAATATGAATATTGTAGAGGGTCATCATCTAACTTGTTGTTTATATGAGGATGAGATACACTTTTTTTGAACAGTCGCTCCAACATAATCTCTAGAGAGAAACATCCAGTGAGAAAATTTAAATTGGTTAGCCAGAAAATGATTCACTCCAACATAGATGTTAATTTTAAATGTTCTTGTTTACCTGTTGTTGTTTTACAAAACAGTTCAACAAAACAGTTCAACAATATGGAAGGAGAGAACTAGACAAGAAAACCAAAAAGCAGACATGACCCTATTCTTTTATCTAGCTTACTTCCTATACTTGGAACATGACACAAGTCATCACTATATCTTCTCTTTGCTTCATTATTAGAGTCAGCCGTATCAGCTACAGCCTCTTTACTTAGGATTGAAAACACTCTCACAGGAGAATTCCAGAACAAACCAAACAACGTAATAAGCCTCTATATATTCCCTGAAACTAAGTATATATTAATTGAATCTGGGTTTCTGTTTCTAACACAGAACACTGCACAGGATAGTACTTTTTATGATAATCCACTCCCTACTCTCCACAAGATCATAAAATGAGAATTATCTACAGGTTGTTTTTCTGCAGTTACTATAGGAATAGGTAACCACATCTGCAAAAAATGTCACCCAATTCAATATAGCAATGGTAAGCATGCTGTTCAAAATGACATGATATCTGTCATGTGTAGTAGTGACGTGCAATTCCCACAGCACACATTTTCAGTTAGCATGTCCTTTGCTCTGCAGTTCATGCACATAATATAATTATCACAGTGTCTGTGATCCTGCTACTGGAAGGCCTTGTACGAAATCAACAATTACAGTGGTTTTGTTGCTCAGCTGTAGAGTGATACTAACCTGTGCTGCATTCCTTTAAAGAGCTGCAGCATTGCTTTTGAGATTGACAATTAATCATAAGATAGTTACACTTCACTGCCAGATGCCTCTTTTGTTCCTGATGGTCATTCTTCCACTCTGTACTGCAGTCTGTCTCTCATTACCAGCCTACCATTACTGCCAATTCTCTGCCAGTGATATTCCTCTAGGCATGCCAGCTTGCATATGAACAAAATTTCAGCATTTTGCTAAGTTCACTCTGCTCTACTATCAGCCAGTTCTTTTGTGTCTACTTGTCCTCAGGTCCATACCAAGGATGGTTCGAGAGGTTCGACTGAGTCCATGTGGTTATTTAAGTGAGGTAAAGTATAACACTGGCTGTGTGGTCACTTAGTTTGCCAGACAGAGCATATCTGGTGTCAATTGGATCTGGTGTCAATTGGAATCATGAAAAAAACCTAAAACTGAAAAAGGTATATTTTAAACAGGAATCCCAGATATCTATTATAGCTACCAAGAGTAGATGGGGGAGGGGGGAGATGTTAGAGTCTATCTGGCTATAGAGCCTTTTCTCTTCTGTCAGCCTTGTAGATCTTTGGATTGTTGACTCTTTAAAAGCACATTACATTTTTTTAAATCTGGGACTGCCTTAGTATGGCTAAAGGTAGAGGGTCCTATGATCCCAAGGACCGCCTACCCTGGATAACCCCTGGCTACCTGGAAAATGTTCATGTCACGCAATACTCTATGTCAGAGGCATCTTGGATTGCCTCCTCTCTTTCCTATAAACTTACATACACGTAAAGCGATCCTGAAATAGAAGACCACATGCCTTCTATATAGTCTTAGGTTATCCCCAATAATTTGGCGGTTTCAAAAGTGCATATTAGACTCAGGATAAAATGGTTATCAGGTCAACCATACACCCAGTTGCATCATTATAGTCGATAAGCTGCCAGGGTTGCTTGACTACCTGGAAGATAACAATTAGTAATCATTTCTGGTAGCCAGGAAATCCTCCTAAAATTAATTCTGATCATAGTAAGGTGCCACATAACTTGCTTATATGGCACCTTCAGTGAACTTAGCCATAAACTTGATATAAGTATAAATTTTAAAAACTCTATCCTAACTCCTAACAGTAAAGTGGGTCCTCACTCTGTATCTGTAAATAAACTTGATTACTTCATTCTGGTATCTGGTAACTAGAAAAGAAGGAATGGACTGACCAATGTGCAACTCTTACTTTGTAGTGTAAGCTTCTTCTTTATTTAGAAAATATTTTAAACAATATCAGCTACTTAGCACCTAAACCATTCCCATTTATGCGGTCCCACTGTATACACATACTTTTATACAGCCTGCGTATGTCAGTGGAATGAGTTTATTAGACAAGCCAAGAAGTCTTTGGTTCAGCAAAGTGATGCGGCCCAGGCTGATGGTGTTTATTATGATTTGAAATCCTTCCTACAGCAGAATGTGTGGTCATAAGTCCAAACAAACAAGTTTGTAGACGGTTTTATATTCTTAAACATATTTGCTATGCTTTTAATGTGCAATCATCTCGACTTTGATAAAGCCGAATTTTTATAAACAAGCTTGGTAAAGATCATAGGCCTATATAGCTATATACTATATAGGCATTCGACATAATTATATTCACTTCGTAATTAAGTTAACTAGTTATATATAATTATGTATGATTAATAGAAATCAGTTTTTTTCTCATCTATCACTATAATAAACAAAGTATTCTAGACCATAATGTTCACTGATCTAGAACACAACACAGCCATATTCTTAACAACACATGCTTGCTGATTCAACTCATAAACTTCACTAAATGTCATTTTACAGATGTAACAATGTTTATAGATACTTGACTAATTTGTGGGTTTGTGTCGGGGAAATTTACCCTCTGCTCTAAGGTCTTTCTTCCTCTGCTAATAATCCTAATCAGGGTCGCCGATCCCTTAGCGCCCTGGGGTAAAGTCTCCGAAATACCTAGGTCCGAACGTTAGCCTCCCTGGCTAACTCCGCTGCCTAGTTTATCTATGCCCAGTAGCTGTAAGCTTTCCTAGCGCACTTTTCCAGTAGCCTCTGAATAAGTATACGTCAGTTAAACAGACAAATATTAGATACCACGTAAACACATATATAACTATACAGTGTTCAGTCTCTTTATTCTCTCTAGCTCATTCTCTGGATCAAGGCGTTGGCCCAGTTCTTATATATTACATCAAAACTATCTATACATTAGGTCAATAATTCCATATAAAGATATAAGTAATTATAACTATCTACTCTTCCTTGTGCCCGTGGTCTGCCACTACTCTTCCTCGTGCTGTGGTCTGCCACTACTCTTCCTCGTGCTGTGGTCTGTGGGTCTTTGAAGACTTGAAGACATAGTAGTTTCCTGGGGTGTCTGAGTGGTTTCCTGGTTAGTGGTTTCCTGGAGTTGGTAAGGTTGTTTCCCCGACATCTCCCCCTCCTCTAGCCGCGAATCATATTCTCGGCTTAAACCGTCCGCATTCCCATTCCGAGAACCAGATCGGTGGGTGATGGTGTAGTCGTATTGGGATAGCTCCATCCTCCATCGTGCTATTCTTCCATGCGCATCCTTCAGCCTGTCAAGGTAAGTGAGAGGGTTGTGGTCGGTCTGGACCTCAAAGTGCGTACCCTCCAGGTACACTCTAAAGTGCCTCACACCCTCGACAATAGCTAAAGCTTCTCGTTCTATTGCTGAATAGTTCTTCTCTCGTGGCAATAGCTTCCGAGATCCATAAGCTAGTGGATGGTCATCTCCTGTATCGTCCATTTGGGAGAGGACATATCCAATTCCGGTGTTGGATGCGTCTGTCTGCAAGTAGAATTTCCGCTCCCATTGTGGGGTCCTTAGCACGGGGTAGTGGGTGAGTTTGTGCTTCAATTTCACGAAGGCTGTCTGCTGATCTGTTGTCCACCGGACGTGGTTCGGTTGCTCCTTCTTGGTCGCATCAGAGAGGGGAGTGGCAATTTCTGAAAAGTCTGGGATGAACCTTCGGTAGTAACCACATACTCCTAGAAAGGCTCTGATATCCTTCTTTGTTCTGGGGGTTGAGAATGTTTGAATGGCTTGGATTTTAGCTTCCACTGGCCTGACTTGTCCATGGCCTATCTGGTGGCCCAAGTAGGTACACGTATTCTTGCCAAACTGGCACTTCCGTCTGTTCACTGTGTCATCTGGAATGGAAAATTGATATTGAGGAGAGGTTTGTTTTTCCTTTAGGATAGCACTTCAACAGTAGCCATGGATCACTATTGTATAGTGATTTGGATGTCGAAATCACACCCACTTTCTGGCATGAGCACGTGAAAACTGCTTGATACAATTCTGCATAGTACATACATGTAGTTAAGAGAGTATCATGACTATGTATATATAAAACTAGAGCACTACAGTCTTAACATAATTTTGGTTATCATCTTAGCTATATATATATTTACCACAAAACAATGTTTGATGACCATGGTCAAAGTATCAGAGAGGATGTTCATAGATGGGCTCAGCTCTCTCACTCCCTGCTTGTCCAACCTCAGCAGGATTTATGTAGTGCACATCTACAGTCTCATAGGCCTGGTTAATGTCCGTAGATATATCCCTAGACTTATCTTCTTCAACATTTCCATTCACCACATTCACTCTGGGAGCATTTCGATGTCTCTTTCTAATGCAACTGTAGAACAAATAAATTTAATTTTACTAGAGAGGAATTGTATCTTGGTGGCAGTTGGAACGCCCACAAGAGACACTGACTATGGTATATTTTGTAATGATTATAAATTCATGAATGAACATACCAAAACAGTAGCAATAGGAATGTAGTGGCTGCAAGAACTCCAATGAGAATACCCATGATAAAACTTGTAGCGATGTTTACACCTGAAGTGGAGGTGTCGGCTTGATCATTAAGCTGATCCAAACAGATTTGGCTTGTAAATGTATTTGCTGGTATGGGACATATCTTGCTCAGTGCAACATACTCTCCAGCCACATTTAGGGTGGGTTCCTCCTGCGATAACAACCATGACCACAGCATGCTTATTAGTGAACTTGATGATGTGATTGTTCCTTCAGAGTTGGAGTGAACAAGATCAGTGGCAAAGTAGACTGATCGGCCTGATGTGCTTAACTTCAGACTTGTTTCTTCTAAACTCTGTGAGCTGATGTTGCAGGCATTACATAGCGTGGACAATAGTTGTGCCAATGATATTTGAAGTTGCTGGATTGAACACACACACATATACAAAAATACACACACCCAAAACAAACAAACGCACACACACAAAATATACACACACAAAAATACACATGCACACATGACACACACACACACAGAGTGAGTTATAGAATGTCACTATAAACACATGGAGGTAGCTCTGCATGCATTTGTAGGATGCCAACACATGTATGTACAGTTTTCATTGGAACCATGCAGTATCAGATCAATAAGGACAACCCAGAATGTTCACTATGGAAACCTGTAAGCCTACACACACATGGCTATTTTCACATTCAATGAGGATACATTAGCCAAAAGCCAGCTTTTTTATCCTGCAACCAGTCTCTTCATTAGAACAAGTTGATTTTTAATTACAAAATAGTTGTTTGGAAAAGGAAATGATGGTCAAATTGAATGGATGAGTGCTGGTTGTGATAATGCATATTGTTTAATAATGAGGCAGCTGTCATTCAGTGTGAAGAAATAAAATAAAAAAACATCAGAACAGTTAGCTAGACCTACATTTTCATTTCTGTGCTCTTCTTCATTCTGCAGTCAGAGTTTCCATCTTAATCAGGTTGGGAATTAGAATGCTTAGCTTTTTTTCTTCATCTTCCTATTTAGGGAATGGCAATTTAGCTGTTGTTCACTGTGTTACTCCAAGTCATATTCTTTGTTTGATTTCCACAGCGATAGTTTAAGTCAAGTCTGTAAAATGCTTTAAGCTCAATGGTTCCAAGGTTCAATCAAGAGTGCTTGCGATTAGTGGCATAGACATTCACTTATAGCAAAAATTATGCTCTTAATCATAACAATCAGCTTTTACTAGAATAATGCTAAAGATAAAAATGTTTTACTGTAAAAAGATGCAGTCATAATGTCACTATCACAAAGCTGTTAGGATAAATGATGAAGAGGGTCAAGTATAGAGGGTCTGCAATTTCACTGCACACTTTATTCAACAAGCTATAGATGTTGATTAGCATTAAAATTGGAAGGAATGATAGTGTCCGTCATACCATTGTTGTTATGCAACACCCCAAGTCTGTGTCTTCCAAAATCAGCTGAAGTGGAGCTGGAAAATACATATACAATATTGAAAGTGTCATGTAAGAGCTACATCAATGCCATGTAAGTAAATGATCAACTGCTTCTTCAGCCAAAATCAATTCTGTGAAAGTGTGTGAGTAGAAGAGTCATGGAAGTGGGGGAAGAGCAGTGTAGTATATATAGAGGGGGAGGCATTGGGGCACATGCAATTATGTGCATACAAAGTCATGTTCTTACCTCTTTCAAGGACTAGTGAGGAGTTTGAGACATTGTCTGCCTGACACCTGAACACTCCAAACAAGGATGTGGTTTGATGGCGTAAAGAGGTCCCATGGGTCTGGGCTAGAATCATGTTGTTATTCCACAGTGCTAGGTCAGTTGGCTGACCATTTATTATGTCACATTCAATTGTGTTCATTTCTTCAGAAGTGAATACCATCTTTTCAAGCCACAGGTGGAGAATGGGGGTGTCTGTTAGAAGTAATCATAACAATACATACAAGCGTACTATCTTAGAAATAAGTGGTTGGAAACTACAGGCCACTATAGAATGAGCTGTACATTATAAACATTAGGTCATCAATCCCAATTATAACTTGGATTTGGTTTACTTCCAGACACTTGGATGTAACAGGTCCATTATCTGGTCATAGCTATTATCTACATAATAGTATGCCATGTTTCTCCATCCATCCATTAGTCTGTCACGTTTATACACATACACAGATCAAAAAATTTATTACTTTGTCACGACTACAGGGAATCTTGGAAACCATTTGGGTCGCAATTATACATACGAACAGAATCCTGAAGAAAATACAGAATGGCTACTCCACGAGCTGCACAGTGCTGAACAAAAATACAGCATGTAACAGAAAGCAGGTGAGCTGAGACCGAGAAAGAGAAGGGGTGCGCAAGTGAGAACCCGAAATTTGACTGGGAAAGACAAGCAGTGTAAAGCTGATAACAGCAGAGAAACTGATGATCTATCTGAGAACAAAAGACACTTCACATAAATTTCAGCAAGTGCGGAGAGAGCAGCAAACATTGGTAGGTGGAAGTAACTGAAGACTGCACTATTATAAAGGATGAAGAGAGAGCTGGTAAGGGACTGAGGGCTGCATTCAGCATCCGGTGGTCAGGCAAGCATTAACTCTCACCAAAAACATTATTCTCATGAAAGGTTTCAAATCTATTACCGACTTTACCCTCTCTGGCATATTATTATGTTATGACACTAAATAAATTCACCAACAACAAAGAATAGACTATAGCACAATGGTAGATAAAAGGGTTTTCTTGAAAAAATGGTAATGTTAACATTTTATAATCCCAAACGCCCAAAAAATGAAATAAACACCTTCCTACCACACACAAACATTTATATATCTTGCAGAGTTTCTTTGGGTAGTTGCTAGTCATTATTATTATTAGTAGCATTTTCACCCACTTACTATATATTTTGATATTCCAATATAATATGAAGATTGGAAACTCAAACCAATAAATAAGATGGTGGGTAAGGTGGTAATACTGAGGACAGGTTCTTCTATTAATATCCCAGATATAAATCCTTGCCACATATACGTATATTCCAGTTACATCATCACTGTTGTTGTAGCTTATCCTCAGTGACTGCTTTATCTCATCACCATACGACACTGTGCTGTTGAAAATATTCTGATCATATATACGAATGTTATCTTTATAAAGATATGTTGAAACAGAAAAACTATTCACCAGCACTGCAGTTGGATTGATCTTGATGACGTTGTCAATAGTTATGCTCTTAACAGAAGTGCCTCGATATTCTGGAATATAATGGTCTATGATCACATCCTGTGCTGGCTTATATGAGGGAACAGAAGACTCGTACACAATAAAAGTGACTGGTGCAAAGAGTGCAAGGCCCTCAAGTATGGGAAGAATATTCATATCACATGTCACTGAACTTTCTCCATACCTCTCTATTGAGTTTATTTTTACTTCATACTTCCCTGCATCAGATGGCACCATATTTGATATGATCAGTGCTGTTCCATTATCCATTATGCGAACTCTACTATTGGAAGTGACACGTGTCCCATTATGGTACCACGCCAGGGAACTGATGTAACGAGCAATATAACCATATGCACCAACTTGTATATCATTTATTCTCATTGCCATTCTTCCATGGAGTGAGAAAGCTCGTGTGGTTGAGTCATCTGTATGCAACAAACCTGTGTGTGTGTGTGTGTGTGTGTGTGAGAGAGAGAGAGTTGTCATTATTTAAACTGTATATGTGCTTCTATTTCTACGATTTTTATTGACAGTATGGAGAAGAACATGTCTTGGATGTGTGTTTATCAGTCTTGCCTTTAAACAGTATAGACATAGTTTTCCATAACACAACATAGCTTTTACTTGTTTGTCTTAACGAAGCCTATTCTCATACAAAACTGCTTTGTGTTTTGATTAGCTATTCCTCAAAAATCTATTTTTACAAAATTGCAGGAAAAAGACTTTAAAGCTTATGTAATTAGAGCATTTAAGGTCTTCTCCCAGGAAAAAAAGGGGGTTTCTAAAATGCTCACAACTTGCCAAGTTTTAAGGTGACAAGTTCTAAACTTCACATGGTGTTAACAGTATGTCTGAACCTTTTCCAGCCACAATTGTGGGTGTAGCTTTTCTTTATTACAGTAGAAATGGGTGTGGCAAATATTCTTGGGACCCTCCAGCAAGGACAGCTGTTACTTGTGCTGTGTTGATGTTGTGGTTTAGTCAGTTGATATAATAAGTAGTATTTAGAAATTCAAACTCCCTTCAACACCAAATTTCTGACACATTTGGGACTTAAAACACTTTGTATCACAGAAGGGACTATATTAAAAATAGAAATCAAGAATGTCATTGCACAGATTTCATTGAGAGGACTCCAGCAATATGACTTATCAAATCAAAGTATGGGGATGAAAAAATTGTCCTAGGGTCAAACAAGATAGTATACGGTAAAATGCAATACAAAATAATGTTAACTTGAACATTGGTTGTACAAGGTATGGAGGGCCTTGATACTGTTACAATAGGTTCAGTTGACACTACTCTTTCACACTAGGGTTCAGTTGGATTTTTGGGGTAGCACTAGGTCCAGGATCACTGGCATCAAATCCCCCTGCACCATAGACCACATCCTCTCTCTCTGAATGTTTGCCTTGAAGCCCCTTTCTGATCCGTCACCTTTTTCTCAGTGCCTTGGCCATGAGTTAGCATGAATATAGGTTAGATTAGACTGTTTTTAGCTAGACAGCTGGAATCTGCATGCATTGTAGTATTTTATGGTACAAAAAAGAAAAATATGTTTTTTTTGAAACATTTCCCTGGGAGATTACCTTAAGATCATACATCTCTGATCTAAAAGCTATTGTGCCATGCCAACTATTGGTCCAAGAAATTAATATACATAGTAAAATAGGTAATTACCACTGACATCAATTTATATAATTTGTCCCCATTACCATTCTTATGTGAAGTAGAAACACCCATGTGACCGAGTCATTGTATGCAACAAACCATCAATAAGAACAAAAATTTAAAAACAAACAACTGGCTATGTTGGATTGACTTGTCAAAAAAAAATGGCTATGTAGACCACAACCAGTTAGATGACCCTTTACCATTCATTCAACTCATATACATCAGTTAGTACTTTAAATTGTCAAACACTGAAGAAGAGACTGACTGTTGCACAGTTAAGATCTCAGACTCAAGGGGAAATGTGGCTGTTGGAATCAAAAGGGTGATCAGCATCTGTTTTCAGACAACAAAGGAGAAGCTAGGTTGACACCGAAGGAGAGGTGTGGTTGTCAGATTCTGTTTAAAAAAAGTAAGTGTCTTGGCATTATATGCTGCGATGTTCATGGACCTTAACAGGTCCAAACACATTGTATTTGCTGATAATGTTTAGAGTGACTGCATCCACACCTGATGCAAACATGATAAAACTGTTCAACCCATTAAAGTGATATTAATAAGATAAATGAGTTCTTTGCAACAATTGGCAGCAGGTAAACAACCCATTTAACATCTGTTCCTATTCTGATATCTTCACCATACATGCCTAGTTAAATTTGCCCAGGTTTGCCTATGTTCTTCAAGTAACCTCTTCCTTCAGAAGTTTGAAGTAGCAATTTGTCAAGTGTTTCTCAATTAGCCATTGCATTCATGCACATTTGACCTGACAACCTTCTTTTTGAAAGCATGCCTGTGTCTCTCTGACAACAGATTCTGCTATGCCCCTTTTCTGTGTTCTGGTCTTGCCTTATCCAATCTCCTGGACAGAACAACCATCCTTGATTGCTGCAAGAGCAGCCAGCATCAACTCATCTGAAAACTTCTTTTGTTTGTTGCTTCAGATGTGGTCAACAAAAGAGGAGCAGACTTCGATACCCACCTCTTCTTCATCCTACCTGAGGCATCTAATGGATATGTAGCTAGCTGGATGGTGCCAATAATTGATTGGCAGCTGTTAATTTCATAGTTCAATATTCATAGATTGCATTCTGTGCATTTTCAAACCACCCAAATTGAGCATGTGTGGGCTAAACTACAATTTTGGTCACACCCATTCAAGTCCAGGTATGTAGAGACAAACTGACAGGCCTCTTTGCTGTCACACTTGTCTAAGCCAAATCGCTCGTATCACAAGAATGCATCAAATATCCTAGCATTGCATTACCATGATGACATCATTATCACAGGCAGATTGCTACCCCCTACATGGCGAGTACAAATACAATGCAAATACAATAAGGTGCATTTTGGTTCAAGAATCTGCTCCATTGAGATGAACGAACTAAAGTTTGTGGTGAGATGTCTAGCTATCTGTACAACAATACTTACTGAGAAATCCATCCAGTGTCATGCCTTTCTCAAGAGAGATGGGATTCAGAGTGATTTCTGGTGGCTATCAGTTTTCCTCAGGAGTAAGGTTTCTAGAAACATCAGGAAAGGCCTGGAAGAGACAGTCTGCGATGGCAGAGGCAATCATCAATTTTGGGTGTGTGCTTTTCAATCTGCTCACTCGCCTTGTCAAACTGGAAGTTATTATTTTATATCATCTACTAATCATGTGCAGATATGTCTAACATTCATTTTTATATTCTTTAAAGTTTGAAGGGGAGAAAAATAATCTCACTGATTATGATGGGTATGGCACCCACGCACCCATCAGACTAAACATAGCCATTAGTATATATATTATAGGAATGATGGCTATGTAGCAATCGATATATTGAATATACTATAAATCTTGAATGCTTTGTGTTAAAAATAATCCATATGAAAATATTTCAAACCTTCGCCAAGCAAAACTACAATTTTAGTCATATCCATTCAAGCCCAAGTCTTGGTTACCAGAAAATAATTTAAGTGACTGACCACGAGACAATACCCAATTAAATTTGGAAGAGAAATGAGCTGAAAAGCTACGAATGAGATAGCTGGTCAAGGCTACCATGTTCATATATAGAGCTAAATGGAGAGAAGTTGGGAATAGAGACACTACTAATCTAAGAGATCAAGGCACAGCTCTGGTGAAAAAAATGGCAGCTTATAACATCAGAACCGAGGACAGTGACAAAGCTGTGTTCACTTCTCTAAACTTTAAATGTATTAGGAGAGAGCACTTTTCAAGCTCCTCTCTTCTTTACACTGCCTAGTCGAGCAGTACCTAATGATAACCTTTTTATATTTAATTTTTCCAGTGGTAGTAAATTTACTCCCATAGGGAAGAGTAACAATGTTGTAGCCCATGGCATTTGCTTCTTTTTATTTTATAGCCCCTGATTTTATTAATATGTATATAGCTTTTGGTTAATGTGTACAGTGTTGCCATAGTATTGAGCATGCCCAGTATTGCCATTGCACTGAGCATGCCCAGTATTTTAGTTATATACTTGGTTACACTATACTGTTTATTTTTAAAAGTTTGCATTGGTATATATCTCATATACCATAGCAACAAATATTTGAGCATGCATAGTTTCTTTTTAGCTAGTTACTATTTACTACAGTAAAATGCAACCCAGCCTTGTTGGAGGGCCTATATAGCTGCAAGTCAGATTATTACTGATTTAAGTGACTGTACATGGACATTAGTGATGTCCGCTCTTTTTTGGCAAATTCACCTGAAGAATCTTTGCGTGAAAGGAATGAGTAGTTTGATTGTGGAAGAAGAATATACAAGGTGTGGCCATTCTACTTAGCTATCAAACTAAGAACTAACTATATAGCTTAGAAAGATAGCTACTGAATTTTTTCTCACACTTTCAATAACCAGATTTAAACCTATGATTAATAGGCAAATTACATGAATTCTTGTCAATTTGCACTTGTAACAGTCAAAATTGCATCATCCAATTACTCTGGATCTTCCTCTTACAATTGTTTTTTTCTCACATGCGATTAGCTACTTCACCTCATTTCCTCCCTTTTTTAAATTTCGTATATTAGAGGACTACATATATTTATCAACAATGATCATACAGTTACCTCCATAGGGGTGAGTACACATTAACAGTGTACTCATTTTGTAGCCCCTGTTTTTTTTGGTTGCAGCTTTAGGTTAGTGTGTACTGCAGTGCTGTAGTACTGAGCATGCTCAGTATTTAAGATCCATAGTTACACTTGGATGCTGTTTATTTGTAATGTTTGCATTGGTTCCTTTACATAGCAACAAAAACTTGGGAACGATCAGTTTCTTTTTTAATTTTCACTAGCAACACATAGTTACTGTTTATTACAATAGACTTCAAATAGTATGGAGGATTTTTTGAGCCAGCCTTGCCGGAGTGCCTAAAGCAGGTAAGTTTATTTCCAAAATAAGTGCTATAACCTGACATTGATGATAATTAGCTCATTTCTTTTTGGCAAAATTTACCTGAAGTATCTTTGAAAGAGTGGAATGAGAAGTCTGTTGAATTTAAAAACATGGAAAATGCTGATATGATGAGACTTCTTGAGAACAATTATAACAAAATACACCAAGTTCTATATACTGCTGCTTAGCTCAGAAAATATGAAAAATGGGCTCAGCATAATAATTTGCCTAACCTATAATAAATATATATTCTAGTACAATAATTGTACAAGGTTCACTTTTGCTTCACCTCGTGTAAATCTCCAAATTTTACTTCTTCAATTATTCACAAATTGGACTCAAAACCATCTGATTAACTCTACTTTTGTGTGTGTGTGTGTGTGTGTGCATGATGGGTGTGTGTGTGATGTGTGTGTGTGTGCAAAGCATACCAAAAAGGTCTTGGGCAAGTAGTAAATTGCCTGTCCCCCTCTGTATTAATGTAATTAACCTGCCCAGAGCAAGGTATTCTTTTTTCTCTTGTCTGTTGTTGTATGTGTGTGTGTGTATGTGCATGTGTGTGCATGTGTGCAGGAGTGTTGGGCTCTTGCTGAGCCTACAGAGTGCTGCTAATCTTATGTAGCTACTATAATAGTCAAGTGGTAGTTTCTGAATTTCATTATATATAAAGAGAGTGTAAGTTATAACTGGCAATAATTATTTCCTATATTTATTTGTGACATTTCTGGCTTGGTCAATTGTGAATGGAGCTCACTGGAACTTTTCTAATCTTAAAGTGAGATACACATATATAATGGTTAGGTAAGAAAGTCTTATATGTGGTTTCACGTGTGCTGGTGATAGTAAACCTTGGGTGTAGGAAGCATGTTATTAAAGTGTGTTTTCTTTAGACATGAAACAGTCCTCCTCTAAGTGATTACTGATGTTTTATTGCTAGTAGAAAGCTCACCATCTTCTGGAATAGTAAACATGTTTATTAGTTCTCAGTGTTTGTACACAGTATTCCCTCTTCCTTTTGTCCAGTACTTTATAGATAATATCCACTTTGTAGGTATGTATAATGTTAGTATCTATACTAAAAAGACATGCAAACTCGGGTAGATAAAATTTACAAGCAAGTTACAATGAACACACCAGAAAATATAAAATGGCAAGTTACTGATTGATTCTTGTTTTTTCTTGACCTCTCAAACTTGGCCCATCAAGCTCAATTGAAGTAACTACTGCCAAAAAATTTAATCTACTCTTCAAGTAGAGATTTTAAGTTGTTCTGTTCAAGCGTAACTGCTGTAATAAAATGAATTAGGCAGGTGAAGATAGCACCATTAGTCAGCCTAAGTTGGTGAGGCATTATCACATCGACCATCCCATTCCATTAAATCATGACACACCAATTACAACAAAAAGCAGATTATTATGGTCTATATACATGAGTACACTTGTTTCCTTTTTATGGTCAGCCAATTAAAAAAAAAAAATTTATCTTGCTTCAATTTTTGGTTGGTCGCTGGTAATGAGAGACAGACCGCAGTACAGAGTGGAAGAATGCCATCAGGAACAAAAGAGGCATCTGGCAGTCAAGTGTAACTATCTTATGATTAATTGTCAATCTCAAAAGCAATGCTGCAGCTCTGTAAAGGAATGCAGCACAGGTCAGTATCACTCTATGCAGCTGAGCAACAAAACCACTGTAATTGGCTTATCATATTAGAGAAGGAGATGAGGCAAACCAAAGTAACATTATCTGTATACGAGAGTGCTTGCAGCATGAGTCTGTGGTGATTCTGACATGGGTATTTTCAGAGGAAGAATGGTAGATGCAAGTGTCCTTGTAAAGAGACCAATATAAATTTCAGTGAACAGTGTGGATGCAACACAGGGCAGAAGTTGTATGTAAATGATATTGTTCCCTGCTCATGTGTGTGCATCCTTCAGCAGGTTGTAGCTTCTCCAAGTGCCACTTGATTCAACCATACTAACCTTATCCAACATGTGCAAAAACTGTAAGTAACAATCCAGATGAAGGTGAACATGCAGTATTATGATGCAAAACTCTAAATTATTTTGCAGGATTTCGTACAAAGCCTTCCAGTAGCAGGACCACACACACTCTGTATGTATATATTATGTGCATGAACTACAGAGCAAAGGACATGCTAACTGAAAATGTGTGCTGTGGGAATTGCACGTCACTACTACACATGACAGATATCATGTCAGCATGCTTACCATTGCTATATTGAATCGGGTGACTTTTTTTTTGCAGATGTTACCTATTCCTCTAGTAACTACAAAAAACCACCTGTAGACAATTTAGTTTATGATAGTAGGGAAGGGATTATCATAAAAACTGCTATCCTGTGCAGTGTTATGTGTTAGAAACAGAAACCCAGATTCAATTAATATATACTTAGTTTCATGGAATAATATGGAGGCTTATGACGTTGTTTGGTTTGTTCTGGACTTCTCCTGTGAAAGTGTTTTCAAGTCCAAAGAGGCTGTAGCTAATCCTGGCTGACTCTAATAATGAAGCAAAGATAAGATATATGTGCTGACTTGTGTCATGTTCCAAGTATAGGAAGTAAGCTAGATAAAAGAATAGGATTTTTGGTTTTCTTGTCTAGTTCTCTCCTTCCATAATGTTGAACTGTTTTGTAAAACAACAACAGGTAAACAAGAACATTTTTAATTAACATTTTTGTTGGACTGAATCATTTTCTGGCTAACCAATTTAAATTTCCTCACTGGATGTTTTTCTCTAGGAATTATGTTGGAGTGACTGTTGTATCTCATCCTCACATAAACAACAAGCAGTTAGATGACCCTCTACCAGCAATATTTATGCTTTTTTAATTATTAGTATATATGATTTTGATTATTATTATTGTTGTTGTTATTGTTTTTCTTGATGTTTTCATTGTTATTATTATTATTACTGGAAAATCACGGGCCCCCCTTACCCTAATTCCTCAAACAAAAAAATCCTGTATGAAACACTGATACCAATGATATAATAATATAAAAGTAAGCACCCAGTCTTGATATTTCAGATGGTCTTCTTAAATATCGTGCGGGTTAAACTCTGATCAGGGAGCATATTCCTACAAAACTACCTGGACCCCATTACTTGCCATGTAGCTTCTTGAAGTTCAAGCTGAAGACTGATACAAGTTTGCTGATCTTCTGCATCCGTAGGCAAGAGAGGAACAAAAAAGCCTCCTCAGAGAAATGTTGGCCATGAAAAAAGCACAATAATCTACAAACTTGGGTTCCAGGATGTAGAGCACCTGATGGAGTGATGATCAAAGAGCATTAAATCAGTCTTAACTCAGTTAGACTCGAGTTTTATGCATGTGAGCAAAGCATTATATTGGTTTAGTTGTACTACATGAGGTGTACTTGTTTATTTGAAAATACATGTGGGAGACATGGCAAAATTAATCATGTATGTCATAGTGCTCTAGTCTTAAATCATATAGAAAAGTGTTGCAAAATGCTCTGTTCACACAACATTACAATCTTGTAGCAAACAATAGTTCTGATACATTGATATGTAGCATTATTTTATCAAATAAAGCATTTCGCAACTTCCCTTCACTAAGATATATTGGTCAACCATTCGTCATAATTTAGCTACAGCAATTACAGTAATTATCTTATTATCTTATATAGAATATAGGCCAATTCTAGAGATATAGTGGACTAGATTCTAAAAGCTTAAATGTTTGAAAGTGAAGTGCAATGATCTTTCACCAATCACACCCACATTACATAACCAGCCACTATAGTATAGGCCCTAGATTATAATAAGGTATGAAGAAATCTTCAGATAATTTAGCCACCTATATGTATATTAAAATCACCTTCTCAATCAACTTCAATTTTTATTCACTCGACGTTTCGACTAGATACTCTAGTCTTCATCTGGAATAGCAACAATCTGAGTAAATTGATTATCTGCAATGGAGTACAGTATATAATTTGACCAAAACTCCGAAGCTTGAATTATTTAATAAACATTTGCACTTAATCTTGATTTGTAGTTACAGTTCTTGTGATAGCAAAGATCATGTAAGGTACTCTCTGGGAGTATATAATCAGGAGTCACTGTGCCAACTAAAGGACCTGGACTCTCTACTTGGCCAAGCAGCTTCTTGAAGTTCAAGCACAAGACCAGGACCAGTTTGCTGTTGCCATTGCTTCACTTCAAAACATTAATATTTCTTTCATTGTTCTCTGACAACTTTCATTTTGTTGGCTGCACTGTAACTTCGATGCTTGATCTTTTCTGCATCCATAGCTATATGAGCAACCCAAATATCTTCCGCAAAGAGAAAGTTGTCTTATAGTGTATAGTTTCACCAATGGATTTCCAGGAACCCTTCTTTATTAGAGGGAGACTGCGATCGATGCTGTTATTTTAATCGGTGCTGTACCTAAATCCAATCTAGAAGCTTCAAAGCTTGTAGAACGCAGTTAGCTGACCTACAGAGCTAGTATGGTTGGTAGGATCCACAAGTATGGCAACTAACATAATTAGCTACACCAGGTAGGTCTATATTGAATATAGTTGAGTCCATGTGGTGAGGTAAAGAATAACACTGGCTGTGTGGTCACTTATTAGATTGCCAGGCAGAGCGTATCTGGTGTTAATTGGAATCATGTAAAAACCTGAAACAGAAAATTGAAACTGGAATCCCAGGTATCTATTATAGCTATATACCAAGGGGTAGATGGGGGGGAGATGTTTCAGTACTTAAGACGTTTCTCTTTTGTCAGCCTTGTAGATGATGACTCTTTGCAAGCTTGTTTTTTTTTGTAATTGAAATAAAAATCTTGGGGCAGCCTGAGTACATCTTCAATAGGTGATCCTGTGATCCCCCAAAAACCCCTACGGCTACCTTGAAAATGCACAATACTCTATGTCAGAGGCCTCTTGGATATACTCCTCTCTTTCCTGGAAACTTTCATACACTTAAAGTGGATCCTCAAATAGAATACCAATAATTCTGATTTCAATTATAAGTTATCCCCAAGAATTTGGCTGTTTCAAAAGTGCATAATTATTAGACTCGGGATAAAATAGTTATCAGGTCAAACATACACCAAATGAAGAATCAGTTGCATACTCATTATAGTTCATAGCTGCCAGGGTTGCTTAGATACTTGGAAGATAACAATTCTTATACTTAACTCATTTCTGATAGCCAAGAAATCCTCCTAAAATTAATCCTGATCATAGTAAGGTGCCACATAACTTGCTTATATGGCACCCTCAAGTATAAATTTACAAAACTCTGTCCTAACAGTAAAGTGGATCCTCACTGTTAATAAACTTGATTGAATAATTTACTTCATTCTGGTAACTAGGAAAGAGGGAATGGACTGACCAATGTGCTTTGTGGATCAAACTTCTTATTTATCAATGAAATATATTATAGTAGAAAATATTTTGAACAATATGTAGCTACTTAGCACTTAAACCATTCCCTTTTATGTGGTCCCACTGTAATGCACATACTTTTATACTTGTCTTGCATGAGCCGGTGTATGTCACTGGTATGAGTTGATTAGCTAAGCTAAGAAATCTTATGTTCAGCAAAGTGATGCGGCCCAAGCTGATGGTGTTTTATGACATCAAATCCTTCCTTCAGCAGAATGTGTGGTGATAAGTCCCAACAAACAAGCAGATGATTTTAAATTCTTAATGAACACACATGCACATTCAAATTAATTATATTCACTTCGTAATTTATATATGTATGATTAATAAAAATCATTTTCCCCCTCCTCTATTACTATAGTGCTTGCCATCATAAGTGCCCGAAATGACCATCAAAATAAAAAATAAAATATCTTAACTTCAGAAAACATTATACATATAAAAATCAGTGGAAATATTCTAAATAGATATATCTTCCAAATAAAAATGCTATTAACTTTGTACCACCTAAGGGTAGTTGACTAAAACTGCACAGCTGACTGAAAGTACTTGAAAGAGTGATTACTCAGCAACCGCTAAGTGAATTTCCCCCATTCTTGGTGTGGTTAATCTACACCTATACAGTGTTGATTTAGCTAGACCAGAAAATTAATTTTCATGTGCCATAGGCAGATAGGATCAGACCAGGTAGGTATGTATTGGCAGTGAATTCTGGACTTTAGTACACTCAATGCCAATTATATTTTACATACTCAAACTTGTTAAAGATTGCAAAAAAAATGGCTAAAAAATTATTTTAAATATACATAACAGTGAAAAGTTATTAAGGTTCAAAATTCGGAATTCATTTTAAGCTTGATTAAAAATTCTTCTATGAGACTTATACACTTTAACTGCCTTTTCTAATTCTTTTCCTGCCTTCTTCCCTTCTAGACTTCTAGATAAGCAATTTCATATTCCTTGACTCTTCTAAAAAACTTGCGGATTAAATCCGTTGATACAGAGTCCAGACCAGGATCAATAATACTCCGCAGGCGTGCGAAAGTAAAATTTGTGTGTATCCTTGTGTACACCTTTGCTTGACCCCAGGCCCTCTCTATGGGGTTTAGTTCGCAGTGGAACTTCGGTAAAAAAATTCCTTCTACACCTTTTGATGCCAGATAATGCTCAACTAGAGTCTTTTCAGTCCTGAAGTCATCATGACATGAAAGAATAGTGCGCATGTCATCAGCAAGTAAAGTAGATGTGTTGATACCCCTCTCCTCTAGAATTTGTTTCATTCCCTTTGGTACACCTCTTCTATTCACTAGTTTCTGTACTCTTCCTCCCCAAATGGTGTCCCTCATACATGGTTGAGCTCCCCCAGGTTTTACATTCATTGCCTTAGCATTTAAGGCATATTCAGCGAAGGCACGATGGCAGCTGCTCTGGTCAAATACAAAAACTACTTTACACTTGTCTGATGGGTACTTGAAAGTGGCGATCTGAACAGCATCCTCGACATTTTTCATGAATCTCTCACTGTTCCAGTATCCTTCCTTTTCAGCCCCGTATTCCAAAAATGCTCGTGCTGTTGTTGGCAAGGTTGGGTATGCATGCTTTGCAAGAGATACTTCACTACTTGAGAGTCTCAAGAAGCCATTGTGTTCTTCAACATAATCAGACACCATTATGCCTGCCCCTTTGGTCTTCGGTTGAATTATCGGATCATCACCTGTGGCCCATGCCCAACGTTGCCCTTCATTCGTGCTAAAGATGCTTTCGTCATGGTAGATCAGTACTAGTTTCTTTCTAAATTCTGCATCTGTTGGAGGAGTTGTGGTTCTTTCATCGCTTGGCAGAGGAGGAGGCAGATAGTTATTACGTAACTTCTTGAACATGTCCAAATACTCATTGCGGTGTGCAACAACACCGTCCCTTTCATGTCCATCAACATAAGCTCCCTTCTTATGACTCTGGGGACGATACCCAAGGCGATGAAGCCATCTTGTGGCAGCTCGTAAGCCAATGGAGCGAGGAAAGTTGGATGGCAGGTTATTTGATGGCAATAGTTCATTATTTACCCATGCACAGAAAGAACTTGCAGTCATGTTCGCCTCACCCTTTTTAACAGCATGTTCTCTAATCCACATGGAAGCTTCCAGCCGAAGATTTTCATCATTGAACAGAGACAGCCTTTTATATTTTCCTCGTCTTTCATCTTTGAACGACCCATCATTTGCAAGGAAGTCCTTTCTGTAGCCACGCACAGTCTTCTCATTAAAGCCGGTAATCCAAGCAGACTCTAGAGCAGAAGCAGTAGTCGTGTACTTGAAGCGCTTCTGTAGGATTAGAGAAAGCATAACAGCAAGCATCTTTCTATCATACAAGCGCAAACTCGTGACCCAATCATCTAACACAGCTTGAGGATCAAATTCTTCTTCACTGCTAGAGTAATCTGGTCGTTCATTTTCACTGTCAATATCTTACCTGGGTCTGTCTTCATCTTCATCAGATGCTTGAGAGGTGGAAGGTCCAGAGGCTGCAGAAATGGAAGGTCCAGAGGCTGCAGAAATGGAAGGTGCAGAGGCTTCAGAAGTGGAAGGGGAAGTTCCAGAGGCTGCAGAGATGGAAGCCCAGAGGCTCTAGATGTGGAAGGCCCAGAGGCCACAGAGGTGGAAGGCCCAGATGCTGCAGAGGTGGAAGGCCCAGAGGATGTAGAAGTGGAAGACACAGAGTATAAAAAAGTGGAAGGTCCAGCTGGGGTAGATGAGGCTGCAAATTCAAATTTAGCTTTTTTTAATCTCCCTGATCCTAGCAGCAGTTGCCCTTTGGCAGCGCTTTCGCTTCCATTTCTTGCAGTCTGACATCTATGACTTTCTAGCACTTAACTGTACTAAACCTAGATATCAAAAACCTCAGATCAATCTCCAAAACAGTACTAATCTCAAGTTAAAAAAAGTTATAAAAAGGTGTGCATTAAATAGAGTGTGCGTGTATCCATAGCTACAGGCAATCTGATTGGTTAGTTCTGCTAATTAGTTCACTTTCAGCTATGAGGATGGAACAAAAGCTCATTTTGTTCTAAAAAATATGATGAATTATAAACCTCAGCTGTGAAATAAGTTAATTTGGGCATGAATGAAGTAATTTTCAGTACAAATTTTGGGCACTTATAATGTCAAGCACTATATAACACCTGTAACATAAACTTGGTTCACAAAGGAGTCTAGACATAATGTTCACGGATCTAGAATGCAACACAAGTACTTCAGTATAGCTTTGGGCATATTCTTAATAACACATGCTTGCTGATTCAACCTACAACTTAGTTCCCGGAATGCATCTACCAAATATACTGATTCAAGATGAGGAGAAAGCTAGATTGACTTTTTACTGATTCAATGCATTACCAGATAATCAAACATACATCAGCCCTACAGATCATACACACTTCCCTGTAAAAGACTTACCATGAACTTCAATAAATCTATCAGCTGAGCCAAGGGGTGTGTTGTTCAATGTTACTCTACAGGAATACCAGCAGTACCGCAGGTAGTAATCATAGAAAGTCGTGTTAAAGCTCTCACTACTAGGTCTTGAGACTCCATATAAATATTCCACATTCCTCCATTGGTAAGTCAGAGCTGAAGACTGTACAGGGTCCACCATACAGGAAAATTGTACTCTCTGTTGAATTCTGAAAGGGCCTTGTCTGGGAATAGTGGTGATCCTCACTAAAGAGGCAGCAGCTTCAGCTCTTCTTTGCAATAGTACGTTACCAACTGCAAATATACAATACCTAAAGTATATATTGCAGTTCATATGTGACTGGAACTAGCTAGAGCTTACCTAAAATAGTTGATAGTAGTAGGTACAACACGAGCATGTTTTAATGTCGATTTTCAAGTAACAAGCAACTAGGATGCTAATTTAAGGTCAGTTCAGTAGCAAGATGAGAGCAGCTGGACTCCGCGGCGAAAGGTGTACAGTCAGATTCGGAACTATCTGCGCTATATCCGTACTACCGTACGCATGCGTACAGCTTATTTAAAATTTAAAAAAATTATAAAAAAATTAGAAAAAACCAACCCCCCTTTTTCCCCTTTTTTCATCACGCGTTTGACAGTTTGGAAATCAATGTAACAATTATGTCGTTAGCATCCCCCCCCCCCCCCCCCCCCCCCCCCCCCTCCATCCTTATTACTCTAACCATATTGCGTTGACCTTAACCTTATTAGCCATTACCTTGGCTCTAATCCATATATATATACGTATTTAAAAATGTGAGTCATGTGGAGGATCCAGTGTGTTGTTGGTAACAAAGGTATCAACCACAGCTTATCTCAGCCTGGGATGCACTCTTTTCAGCTGCTCAGTCAGCCGCCTTGGCACCCAGGAAGGAAATGCCAATGCTGATTCCTGGTTCATTCAGCCACCCTGGCAGATGGGTATATCTCCCTCTGGAAGAGAGGTTTACCAGCAGCTTTGAATATCACCGTGATATTTACTCTCCAGAGGTGGATAGAATTGTTGGCCATCACCTAGGGTTATGCTCTCTCTGTGTGTCGTGAGAGGAAAATGACCGCCCATACCGATGCTTGTTGCTCAGTTGGGG
Organism: Cladorhizidae sp. MBARI D1340-BT2; assembly: GCA_028752905.1. NCBI lineage: Eukaryota > Metazoa > Porifera > Demospongiae > Poecilosclerida > Cladorhizidae > Cladorhizidae sp. MBARI D1340-BT2. The sequence continues at coordinate 11,122,067 of JAQNBH010000017.1, forward strand.
TATTCTTTATCCCAATGGTAGTTGAATCACTTGGAGGCTGGGGGGGTTTTGTGATGGCCACCCAAGTTATTAGGACCATTGAGTTCCCTTGCCAGATTGTGCATAGAAGTGTGTGAATGTTGAGAAACATAGACTTGTTGGTGGGGGTGAGAGATTCTGAAAGTGCACAAGGAAGATCACTTTTTCCAACAGATTTCCATTTGCTTTTCCTGCCAATGCTATGCCACCAATAATGCTGGAGCAGTGGCTGACTTTGCTAAAGAGAGGAAATCAGCTAAGTACATCACCTTAGGTCCTGGCTATTCCTTCACACCTGTGTTATCTACTAATCACTGTAATAATCGCTTGTTAGGTTTGTTTGTTTTTGTCTACTACAGGAATAATTAAGTTGCATATTCTTCACAAGGAAGTGGTTGCTAGAGCAGAATTGTCTAAGAACCACTCTTCACCTAGTCTGGCTTACCCAACAGTTCACCTTATCTTTGCCTAAAGCGGTAAATGCTAGATAACACCAGCTTACATTACCAACAATTCCCTGCTTCTCCCCCTTCCCCATCCCAATTTTCTACTTCATGTTGTTTCATTTGAATGTGAAGGTAATTGCCTAAAGAAAACTAGAACTGGTTATTTATGGTCTGTGGGGAGGGAGGGGGCAAGATAATTTGCCATCAAAAAGTGGGTCAAACCAGATTAGAGCATATATAACAAAATACACACACACAACCAACAAATAATGGCAGTATAGAAACAAAACAACAACACAAGCATAATGAGCAACAAAACTGTTATTATGGAATGGATTACAATCTCATCAGCCAGACCCACACCAACCAATGTCATACACTGATGTTGTCAAGATGATACAAGAGATTATGAAAATAATTTTATCATACTTGTGCACCTCAGTGGCAATTGCACATGTTAGCACCAATTCTCCATAGCTCCTAAAGTATTTCGACTAACAGAGGATTTCCCACCAGTGCCACTGAGTGCTGCTGTTTTTCTTGCTACATGTGGCTGAATTTCAAGGTAACCATTAGAATCTGGCATGTCATCATTTGTGGGTTTTGTTACAATACAAGTGATGACATGGTTCTTGTACTGAGCTATAGCTTATTGTATTTCCATTCTGATGACATGGTTCTGTACTAAGCTATAGCTTCATTCTGATGACATGGTCTGAGCTATAGCTTATTATATTTGCATTCTGATGGCATGGTTCTGTACTGAGCTATAGCTTATTACAAATTAGGATGGTAATGATTCAGTCAGGACTAATCTTATAGCTAATCGGATGCATTCTGTGTCTCTCCATGTTTGGCAACCTGTGCTCAAATTTATCACAGTATATAGCTATAAGGAACAGGGAAATCTTTTTTGTCAGCCAATGGAGTAAAAGTTGGTAAGATTGGAACAAGTCATATTCTCTACACTATTTGGTTAATTAACATGGAGTTACAGTGAAATGCCTTTCCGTTAACACACACCAACACTCAGATTAATGGAGCCACATCCAGTAGGTATAGTTCTCATCTGACTTGAGCCACACTTAACTGCCAGTGGCATCATGGAGTTAATCGCATAGGTATGTATATGTACTGGACCCTACTCAAGATTCTCTAAATGAACACACCAACTATATCCCCAGATTTGACTGAAGTCCATGACTTGGGAGACACCAATTCTATAAATACAGGACCATTCTGTACTCTCACTGGCAAAGTCCACCTGTAAGTGCCGCTCTGATGAAATAATTATCCTCCATAGTATTCATCTCTGCACTTGGTAGTTCAGTCTAGCCTTTAATTAAGATGTGATCTTCCGGTTGGTAAGAACTGCAGGACAGTCATAAGTATAATATAGCTACTGAGGAATGATGACCTGACCCGATGAATACAATTGGAGATCCATCACTTAAGTCTGGGGAAATGGGGATACATCATTGACCAAGTGCCGAGAGCATATAAATAAAATTTAAAAAGTGAACAAGCAAACGAGCAACTCTAGGAAGAAAACTTGCCTCCATATTTGCAGGTAAAAGAGAAGGCATCTAAAGCAATATCATGTCTTCAACTAACTTTGTTGCAGACCAAGAAAGTTAATTAAGTCATGCGGCTAAGTGAAATGTAGTATAATTTCAAGTAGTTAACAAGCACATTACCTTTGGTAATTCGGCAAATTCATTCTCCAGTTATCTACGTGTGCGATATTATACCTTCTCTATAAGCACAAACCTGCTTAGTTTATATTATGTCCCTAACTTTTGGAAGATAAAAATCTGTATAGAGTGAAGCAATCTGCAAACGAAAATATAATTTTAAAAAGTAGACATGTAATCGTGATCTAGTCACATCAATAGCATTGAAAATGGCAGTTAGCCATCTTTTAATAACTTTGTAGACAAACTGAGAGTGAACATGATATGTCCCTGTAGATGATAAATGAGGAATGTCTGTATAAAAGTGTATAAAGTACTAGCATATATACACAAACTGGTGATCGAGTTACGTCCCCTTGTTCTTGAGATGGCTCTGCAGTGTTCCAATGTCCTTGAAACTGCATCGTCAAATCCCACCACAGGCTTGTAACCAAAGTCCTTCTTAGCCCTAGCAAAGCTGTAGTAGTGGTGAGTTCATGCCAGGGCAACTCTCTTGGAAGAGAAAGTGGGGTTGATGGTGATCACCGGAATGAGCATTGTGCAGAACAACTGTGCGACATGAAGTTCCAGAATGGCAGTGGGGCATGCATCGTTGGAGATGAAATAGCTCTGCAAAACCATTTTGGACTCTCTAACTTGCTTAAAACCTACATACATTATCCTTGTTATTGTAATTACCTTTCTACAGATCACTGAACCACTCTGCAGGTGCTCTGCAGCAATGATGTGGCCATACCACGTTCTCAACATAAGAATGTTCTTCCCATCACTATAGAAACAAAAGGGGAAGTGAGAGGAAGTGACTAAAGGAAGGAGATGATGAAGTCAAAGAGAAAGAGAGATTGAATAGGAAATTGAAAGACATAGAGTGGGGGGGAAGTGATATGATAGATGCCACTCTGAGATCTTGCCTTACCCGATAATGCACTTCATTTAACCAGCTTTAGTAGTAGCGATTATTGTTGGAACAGCTTGGGGGTCTCAGGGCCCAAATATTAGATGGGATCATAGCCACTGTGAATAGGTTCCCTACCATTAGCTGCCAGGACAATCTGAAATGCACACATATAAGTATTTGCAAAATGCATTGTTGAGAGCATTCCTGTTCACTTTGGCTGTGTTTTTATCAGTCATCTTTTGATTAGACTGGTGGCTGGGTCACGATATAGAAAATGAACACATGGCATGACACCTTTAGAATGCACACTCACGTTCTAAAAAGCATGTCCTGTGAAGTAGTGTGGATTGCAAAAGCGTAACCTCTTGATATTGCAAACCAGCCTTTACTTTGCTCTACTTATCGCATATTAGCACGAGTAAAATATAATCACATATTTATTTATGAGCGAAGAGGAAAACAGTCGATCCTTACCTTGTTATACAAGGACCTACACACTGCACATGCACCATTTATTCACTCAGATAAAACTCTCAATGAACTCTCAATAGGGATTACAATGTTATATTTTAACCTTCGATCAAGGCTAAAGCATCTAGCCAATATGTCAAGAAGAAATTGATCATCGAGAAAGTTGTTGTAAGATACTTATTTTTTGCCACGGTATTAGCTTGAAAAAGATTGAGCTTTAGCTTAACCAAAGCAACTATGCGAGGAAGAACGGAAAAATAGCAATAATGAGTGAGAATAAGTGGCAACAGCAAACTGGCCTTGGTCTTCAACTGGAAAATATTAACAAGCTGCATGGTCAATTGGGGGAGTCCAGGTCGTTTTCATAGGCATGATGGATGTCTCCCTGACTAGACACTCTCAGAGTGTACTTCTCATTTGATCTTATCACAAACTTTCATAAGAGCAACTGCTACAAATAATATAAGAGGGTGCACAAAAGGTCCCCCACTCCATCCCCACATAAAAAGTAGATATCACTTACTACTGGACTTTTGGTTTGGAGGTAAGGGGAAAGAAAACTCATGGAGTTTCTCCCCCACAGAATTTGATTTTATTTCATTTCGTTTATACAATGGCATGCACCTTCCAGATTGTAGCAATAAACAGAGTAAATGATAACATCTACAAGACAAGAAAAATTCTTTAAAAAACCAATTCATTTATACGACCCTTTACCATAATTTACAGATAAAAAAACAATGGGATTAGAGTATTTGTCATCATTATATTAATAAATAATAGTGTTCATTATATAAACAAATAAAGGGTCATCTATATTGGTAAATTCTTACTTCAATTCATTTTTGACAAGTCGATCGTCAATCCAATATTGTTATTTAAAAAAAAATTGTCTCGTTTCTATTTTTTGTCACACGGCAACCTACAAGAAGCTACTCAGTTAACAACAAAACTAACCAACCGTAATGTTATGTTTATTACTACATGTGCCTATACCATACTGCCACATTATTAGGCACACCTCACTTATAAGTCAATATTCACCATTAGGAACAGGTCGACTCCACTTCAGGTATCCCCAATTGTCCAATACCTAGACATCTTTTTTCCTTGCTTCATGCTCAGTTCTACTGCAGGTCTTCAAATGAAGCACACTAGAACTGGATTATCATTGGGCACCTCACAGTACAGAGTTTCCAGTTCCTAGATCCAAGAAGCAAGTAAGGCCATTCATTGTCCTTACAGGCTATATAGATTATTCATCAAAGATTTGCAATGATAGCTTGCACTTTAGACTGACCTACTAGTCAAGCGCGTTGCGCCGTCTCTTAACAAAGGATGTAACAGGATTAATAAAACAAGTTGCATGTAAGAGATGTATGCAGAACTGACTGTATGTGAATAGACATGCGCATGGTAAGGGATCGTCAAGGTAAAGGGTTCTACGTAGTGATATGCATACATATAGGTCTATAGTTTAGTTAGTATTGTCTATCTCCCCCCAAGTCCGACGTCAGGGGGACTGACTGTCCATAGCGTAGGATGGGCTTCGGGCCTCGCTTGCTTCTTCTGGGTTCGGGGATAGGGGTGGGAGTCTCGGGTAGGGCGGGGGTTGGGGTCCTGGCCAGGTTTCCAGGGTCAGGTTGTATTCGACACAGGGGTGGGGTTGGGGTGCCGGTCACTGCTGCGTATGACCGCTGGTTGGCAGGTGTGATGAAGGGTGGTACAAGTTGGTCCGGCGTCGGGTCCGGAGTGCGCACGGGTGTGTTGACTTTGGTCTGGGGCGTCGGGTCTGGAGGGTGCATCGGTGGTTGGGGTTGGATCTGAGGCAGGGGGGGGGTAGGGGGGTAGGTGGCATAGTGATTGGGGTTAGTGGGTTATGGGTGGGTTGGGTTGGATTGGGTAGTGGTCGCACAGGGTATATCTGGTCTGGCAGGCGTCGCTGGAAAGGGTGGTCGGGTGGGGGGGGTTTGTTGCTCTGTCTGCGGAGAAATTGGCGGTTTCTCTTGGTCAGCCTGCCGTTTCCATCCATCCGCACTTGGTATTGGTGGAACTGGAGCACCTCCACGACGACTCCGGTCTTGTCCCATTTCGTTGGGTGACGGCCTGTCTGGTTTTGGACGAATACTCTGTCACCACAACGAAGGGGGGAGAGGCCGTGGGTGTGCTCGTCCCACCGGGCGCGGCCAAGTGTCTGTCGGCGGGAAAGGGCTTGGTCTCGGTGCTGGAGTCGGTCGGGTGTTTCCTGGGATGGTTTGAGTCGGGCCGGGATGTTGGGGAGCAGGTCCCTGGTGGGGCGGCCGAAGAGGCATATCGCTGGGGACATCTTTGTGTCCGGGCTGGGGCAGTTCCTGTAAATGAGCAGGGCCTTGAAGAATGCCGTCTGGAGGGATCCGCCCGGGCCAGTGTTGCCCGCGATCAGTCGCTTGATGGTCTTTACCCCGGTCTCCGCCCGATTGTTGGAGTGAGGGTTGTAGGCTGAAGAGACTCGGTGGTGTACGCCCCAGCTGGTCAGAAGCTCCCTGGTGGAGTGGGCAGCAAATTCGGGTCCGCCATCCGATGTGAGTGTGGCGGGGATCCCGAAAGTAGCGAATGTGTCCCGCAGGATGCTGGCGAGTTCTGTGGCTCCATTGGTGGCGGGGGCGACGATTGGCCAGCCAGAGTATCGGTCGACCAGTACAAGGTATGCGGATCCCTCATGGTGGAAGAAATCCGCACAGATGTGCTGGAAGGGATACTCTGGCTCCTCGGGTGTAGTTGACGGCATAGCCGGTTGGGATGGGGCGTTGCTGTTGCACGCAGGACAGCTGTTTCTTGTGGCGGCGATGTCAGCGGTCAGGCCTGGCCAGTAGAGCGATGAGGTAGCTCTGGCTATCATGCCACTTGTCCCTTGGTGTGCGGCGTGAAGGGCGGCCAGGCACGTAGGTCGGAGGGAGGTGGGAATGACGATTCGCTCACCGTAGCACACGACATCGTCGATGATGGTGATGTCGTGTAGAATTGGGAAGAAGGCACGGATGCTCGCGGGGAGCATGTGCCTGTCAACTGGTGGTCCTTCCTCAACGTAAAACATGAGGTCCTGCATGGTGGGGTCTGACGTGGTTGCAATCTGGAGCTGTTCCCAAGCTATTGGGATGGTAGAAGTTGCTGCGCAGATAGCCAGTGGTAGTCCGTCGTCCTCGTCTAGTGCGTGAGTGGTGTCAACGGGGTAGTCGAGGCTTCCTGGGCAGGCTGGGTCGGGGGTTGCCACATCATCAGGGAGGTGAAATCTGGGAGGTGTCCGTGTTCCGGATGGGTGGCGTGAGAGAGCATCGCTGGTATGGTTTATCACGCCAGGGATGTACACCATCCGGAACCGGTAATGGAGGGTCTTCTCCTTCAGGTTCCTTAGTCGGGGGTTGGGGATGTCCTCGAGGCAGCGATCTCCAAAGAGCTTCAGCAGCGGTTTGTGGTCAACCGCTACGGTGAGATCTTTGCACCCGAGGACGAAGTGTCGGGCCTTGTCCAACGCGTCGGCCACAGCCAGGGCCTCCCCCTCCACCGGGGCGTAGCGAGACTCTGCTGAGTGGGTAAACCGCGAGCCCACCAGGGTGACACGCCAACCGTCCTGGCAGCAGAACAAGTCACGGGATGGGCACTGGCAGTGCTTTTGAAACAGCCAGAATCCGATCCCGCTCTTGCTCCAATCCGTGGCCAGGCAGGTTGGACGGTCTTTGTCGAAGATCTGGATGCCGACCCTGATGCGCTCGCAGATGTGGCTTTTGGAGGTGGCGAATGCTTCGGCCAGTTCGTCCGTCCATTCGAAAGGGGTGGATGGCTTGAGCAAGGCTCTGAATGGGAGCATCGCAGCAGTCATCGCGAACGCATACGAGACCTGGTTTACAAGGCCAAACCAGGCCCGTATGTCGGTGATGCTGGTGGGTGTCGGGAAGTCGGTAATCGACACGAGGAACTTGTCCGCTCGGCTGGGCGAACTTCGGTGGGGGTCACTGTGAACCCGGCAAATTCCACTGTGTCCTCAGCAAAGTGGAACTTGCGCGGGTTCAAGGTTATGCCATTCACGGCGCATATGTGGAGCCACTCAGTCGCCTGGTGGAAGGCCCCCGTGATGTCGTCCGACCAGAGCAGTGCATCGTCGATGCACTTGGTTTTGGACATCACGGAGGCGACGAGGGCGTCATACCGCGCCGTGTAGGCGTCACCCGAGGCGATGTAGCCTTGGGGTGCTGTAAGATACCTATACCTTCCCCATGGTGTAATAAAGGTGGTAAAGTGTCTATCTGTCTTGTTGAGGGCCACCGAGTGGTAGCCATTCCACGCGTCGAAGATGGTTTTCTTGGTGTTGCGTGGAATGGCTCGAGCTTGGTGGAACGGGGAGGGGCAGTGGTGGGTCTCACGCGTGGCGTGCTGGTTTAGGGGTTGGAAGTTGATGGTCCTCCTGAGCGACCCGTTCTTCTTGGTGCAGATGACCATACGGTGGCACCAAGTGACGGGCGTACCCAGGGGGACCTTCTCCAGCACGCCAAGGCGGACGTCCCTATCAAGGCCTGCCTTCACCTCATCCTGCCAATGGATGGGGATGGGGATGGGGGTGTGGCAAGGCTTGGGGGTGGCGGTTGGGTTGATGCTCAGGGAGAGGGGGGGTCCAGACATCATTGGGAGGGGCTGATGCTCACAGACATTGAACGCACTTGCTGAGTATAAGTCCAGCAAGTGACGCTCAAGCCTGTGGCGGTTTTCCTCCGTACCTGGGAAGGGCAGGGAGGTGGGTCTGTCTGGGGGGGGGTGCCCTGGTTGGGCATGAGCAGGGTCTGGGTGGGGTGTGTGCGAGCAGGCTCACCACTGATGGAGTGTGGGGTCCCGAGGGTCTGGCCTGCAGGTCCGCTGGGGTGCTCATCTGGGGTGGGATGTCTGGTCTGCTCACAGGTCGATTGGTTCTGGTCTGCAGGTCCACAGGTCTGGTCTGCAGGTCCTGGACTTGCGACAGTGGCTGATCAGGGGTCGCCCATGTACCCGTGCCGTTCCCCGAAGGTGGCGTCGGCGTACAGAGGGGGAACCCCTTAGCGATCAGCCCAAGGTCAGTACAAGTTGCCAGGCTCAGATAAAGTTTGGTGGATAGTGGGGAGAAGTACACCATCTGCCTGGTCGCTTTGTTGGAGTGGCGGGTCCTGATCCTTAGTAGAGCTGCCCCTATGATAGGTAGCGGATTGCCACTGGCCGAGTTCATCGCCAGAGTGGCTGGTATCAGGTCGTGGTGTCTGAGGTTGAGGCCCTGCATGAGTGTTGGTCCGGCCAGGCAGCTCTGACATCCCGTGTCAGCGAGAGCAGTTGTGGGCAGGTTGTGGCACTCCTCCCTGAGGGTGTGGCCATGTGCCCTGAAGTCCTCTGCGTGTGAGGACACCATCACCTCCAGGTTTGGTTGGGGTGGGGATCGCCGCTGGATCCATGTGCCGGCTGAGGAGTCCCAGGACTGGTGGGGTAGGGTGCCCTCTGTCATGGTGAGGATATTTTCATTTATGGCACTCTCCTGCTCTGTCGTTGTTTGCCAGCACAGGTGTGCGTAGTGGTTGGGGCGGGTACATGAGGAGCAGGTGGAACCGAAGGCGGGGCACTGGGTTCTCCTAATGGCTGTGCGTGCCCTCTCTCCGTGGCCCTGGTTGCCACAAAAGCAGCAGGTGGCCTTCGAGGTGTTGTGTGGCCTGGTATCGGTGGGTTGCCCTTTGTTCGGGTTGGGCTGGTTCCGTGGTTGTGCCCGAGGTGTGAGGTTCCGCGGGCGGCCGGGTTTGGTAGGTGTGGGCCTTGGCGATGGGCGAGGCGTCAGCTGGCGTTGCTGCTGCCTGTGGCCGCTTGGTAGAGCGTCCTCCTGGTCGGTCCCCTCGTGGATGGCGTCTGCCGAGGTGGGTGTGGTTATGGTGACCGCAGATCGCTGGCCTGCGGCCCTCACCTCGACAAACCGTATGGTTTTCTCCACGGTCATGGCCTGGTTGGGGTCCTTCAGGAGATCTTCCTGGATGTCTTGGTCGGCCAGCCCAACGCAGAGTTGGTCTGCCACCCTCTGCTCGCCCTGGTTGTTCAGGACTTCGCAGCCGGTGCATTTCATCACAAATCGGCACACCTCAGCCTGGCCGCGAAGTCGAGCTGCAAACGATCTGATTGTCTCACCTCGATCCTGGACCATCCGGGAGAGGGCAACACGGGCCACCTTCGGGTTCTCTTCCTGGACGGCCAGGGCTTTGATCGCCTCGAGGAGGTCGGCCTCAGAGTGCATCTCGATTGGTACGGTGTCGACGATGTTGCGGGTGACATCGCGGCGGAGTTTCGGGTCGAGGCACTCGAGCAGTTGGATCGGGATGTCCGTGCCTACCAGACGAACGGCCAAGGAGTAGGCCCTCCATCTGGTTAAAAAGTAGTGCCATCCTTCTGTGGTCCCCCCGGCCGCGATCTCTGGTCGGCGGACTGGGGTCGGCTTGATTCTGGCAGTCTGGCTGTGGACCAGCATATGTCCATTGAGGAGGGCAGCTACCACTGCTGGGGCCAGTCCATCTGTGGTAGCGAAGTCACAGCCCGGGTAGGGACAGTTTACTGCCATGTGGTGGGCTCCAAATAGAAAAACTCTCTATCCTCCAGCCAGCACTCTTGCTGGTGAGGTGTGGTAGTTATAAGATGCTATCAGGCGGTTCTGCATACATAGTCAAGCGCGTTGCGCCGTCTCTTAACAAAGGATGTAACAGGATTAATCAAACAAGTTGCATGTAAGAGATGTATGCAGAACTGACTGTATGTGAATAGACATGCGCATGGTAAGGGATCGTCAAGGTAAAGGGTTCTACGTAGTGATATGCATACATATAGGTCTATAGTTTAGTTAGTATTGTCTACCTACCAGAAACTAGAAGCCTAATCAAGACATATGGAATGAACGATGTGTCAAGCACTCTGGTGTAAATTGAAGGATCAACTGTCAGGGTTTATGGGATTTCCCCCCCCTTATTCATACTTCAAACAGATGCATCTGATTGTGGAGTAGGTGCAGGTTATGAGAATGCCTATCCACTTACCACAGCCAAGGCTATATACTACCATGGGAGAAAAATTAATCCACAATATTTGAAGGAATGCGTTCAATAAAGCTGGAGGTTCGTATCTTTCGTAGGCTTCCTGATCTAGACAGACCATAGGTCACAGCAGTGGCTCAATAGCCTGAAGGAGAGTTATTCACGCCTTGTCGATGGAGCTTGGCTCTGCAATCTGAAGGAGAGTAACTCATGCCTTGCTTGATTGAGGTTGGCTCTACAATCTGTAGGAGAGTAACATACACCTTGCTTGATTGATTCAAGTAGAATATCATGCCAAAAAAATGCAAATACCATCTCTCGAAATGATGAGGGGGGAGGGGGAAAGAAATGTGCAAGATTTCTACATTATACTTTATTACAATGACCTTCTCAATAATCAACTTGAAATTTACAGGAATAATGAAATGCTCTAGCCGGAATAATGAAATGCTCTAGCCTCCATCAGGAATAATGAAATGCTCTAGCCTCCATCAGGAATAATGAAATGCTCTAGCCTCCATCAGGAATAATGAAATGCTCTAGCCTTCATCAGGAATAATGAAATGCTCTAGCCTTCATCAGGAATAATGAAGAAATGCTCTAGCCTTCATCAGGAATAATGAAATGCTCTAGCCTCCATCAGGAATAATGCAATGCTCTAGCCTCCACTTCAAATCTTTGCCACATGTAGAGACTGTGCCTGCATAATGGAGTGACTGCCAGCACAATGCAGTGACTGCCAGCATAATGCAGTGACTGCCAGCATAATGCAGTGACTGCCTGCATAATGTAGTGACTGCCAGCATAATGCAGTGACTGCCTGCATAATGCAGTGACTGCCTGCATAATGCAGTGACTGCCTACATAATGCAGCTAGTGCCAGTATAATGTAGTGCCTGCCTGCATAATGTAGTGACTGCCTGCATAATGCAGTGACTGCCTACATAATGCAGCTAGTGCCAGTATAATGTAGTGCCTGCCTGCATAATGTAGTGACTGCCTGCATAATGCAGTGACTGCCTCATAATGTAGTGACTGCCTACATAATGCAGTGACTGCCTGCATAATGTAGTGACTGCCTACATAATGCAGCTAGTGCCAGTATAATGTAGTGCCTGCCTGCATAATGTAGTGACCGCCTGCATAATGCAGTGACTGCCTGCATAATGCAGTGACTGCCTCATAATGTAGTGACTGCCTGCATAATGTAGTGACTGCCTGCATAATGCAGTGACTGCCTGCATAATGCAGTGACTGCCTGCATAATGCAGTGACTGCCTGCATAATGCAGTGAATGCCTGCATAATGCAGTGACTGCCTGCATAATGCAGTGACTGCCTGCATAATGCAGTGACTGCCTGCATAATGCAGTGACTGCCTGCATAATGCAGTGACTGCCTGCATAATGCAGTGACTGCCTGCATAATGCAGTGACTGCCTGCATAATGCAGTGACTGCCTGCATAATGCAGTGACTGCCTGGATAATGCAGTGACTGCCTGCATAATGCAGTGACTGCCTGCATAATGCAGTGACTGCCTGCATAATGTTGTGACTGCCTGGTGACTGCCTGCATAATGCAGTGACTGCCTGCATAATGCAGTGACTGCCTGCATAATGCAGTGACTGCCTGCATAATGCAGTGACTGCCTGCATAATGCAGTGACTGCCTGCATAATGCAGTGACTGCCTGCATAATGCAGTGAGTGCCTGCATAATGCAGTGACTGCCACATAATGTAGTGACTGCCTGCACAATGTAGTGACTGCCTGCATAATGCAGTGACTGCCTGCATAATGCAGTGACTGCCTGCATAATGTTGTAACTGCCTGGTGACTGCCTGCATAATGCAGTGATTGCCTACATAATGTTTTAGCATGCGTGAATGGTCTCAAAGACTTGCATACACATATGATCATATGGCCATGTTTAAGCCAGGTGCACAGTATTGCTTAACTTGAAATAATACTCTTGTCTCTTCTAGCACCACATGTTGTGAAGAGATCGAACATCATGCCGATGAAAAAGGCATTCTCTGTAGATCACCCTAAACAACAGAGACAACTAAGCACTAAGAACTGTACCATCAGAAATAGAAATGGATCCTTGCACTCTTTCCTCTTGAGCCTTGTCTCTCATGTCTTCTCCGTCACCTCCAACGAAGGGTCCCCCATGTCTTGTGACACATCTTCATCAGGGGCAATGATTCCTTCCATATCCAACTCTACAGGAAGTGAAAATTCCATGATGAAACCGAGAACAGGTAGGGGTAATTCTCTCTCTTTACCCAAGTCACTTTCAGCAATTTCGTCCTCCTCTTCCATTTTTGTATCCTTAGAACAAGATATTTATTCCTGTTTGATTATGCTGTTTGATGATGATGCTAAGCCAAAATAACACATCCCATGCCCGACCTCACTTGATACACTCCCACATGTCCTATATCACACCCTCAACATCATTCACACACCCCATGCCCAATATAACTTGACACATTTCCACGAGTGCCACACCACCCTCTACACATGCTATAGCATACAATCACAAGGGCTAGAAAGCATATTCAACACATCAATCTAGCATAGAAAGGCATTTTACCATGCATTAAAATAGAACCCTAAAATGTGTAACTTACTTCTGCAATTTCGTGCCACGTTGATTCAATGCGCATGTCCTAAACCAGGTAAGGTTACTTACCACAAGTAAGTAAGCCTTTACCTTAATCCGACAACTTTGCCTCATTTCATATGTACTTAACTAGAATTAAAGGCACTGTGTGCGAGCGAAGGTGCAAAAAATTATTTGAAATACCTAGCTGCAGGCCCAACACTATACGATAGTTGTGATGTGTAACGAGCGGATTCTTACGCGCATATGCATACTAAAATCCATAGCACTGCAGAAAACAACTATTTCCAGAAGGGATAAAAATAGACTTCAGAAAAAGGAGAGGGAGAGAAAAGTCAAAGTGTACTTTATTAAACTGTAGAATAAAGATAACTGAGATTGGAAAGAAAAGGGTGAGTGATAGAAAAATGCGTAGGACTGGAGAAGCACAGCACCACACGATGGAGAACTTTCCTTAGGCTCAGGTGAAGTTTCGTTCTGACTTAGCCACTCCCACTCTCTGGCTATGGACACATTTGATAAACTGTAAATGCACTGTCAATATTGACTGGTACTCTTTGAAAACTGAGGATTATACCTTCTCCATATTACTAATGACCTCAATAATTACAAATCAGTGTATAGTGTTAGGCCTGCAGCTATGCTTGTAGTAGGATGTAAATTATGTAGTAAACAATGGTCCTCAGACTACAATTCTCTTCTCACTAAGCTTCATCTTCCATCTCTATACTCTCGCAGCTGTAATGCCAAACTTGACAGAATTCAGCCTGCTTACCTTTCATTTTTCCCTACTACTAATTAGCAGACGATTATTGGAGTGGAAGGATTGGTTGTAGGTTGGCATGGTGGGAGGATAGAAGGGAAATCTATGTTATTATGAATAAGTTTAAAGGAAATGTAGTAGAAGAGAAGGAGGAGAAGAACCTAATATGAATATAAGTTTGAATGGGAAAGGTATGTTGGCGGAGGGGCAATGCATCATGAGCATGGATGTAACTAAGACTCTCCTAAACCTTGGAGTTAATCTATCTTCTTCCCAAGGCAGTGCCTTCGGTTCCACCAATGGTAAACCCAAAAGACCTGGAATATCCACTAGTAAGGGACCCACAATGTTAAGATCTCGGCATATCACTTCACACTCACTGTAGTGCCAACATTACGAGCTAGAAGTTCCACTCTCCTAAAGCACACACTATGTCTACCCAATAACCACCTATTGGGATATTGTCCAGATAAGAGATGCAAAGTTCTGACTATGACCTCTACTACTGAGTGAATAGTGAAGAAAAACAACACTAGGTCCAAGTGATCATCTTGTTGAACCTCTTCCCTTAACTCTTTTCACACGATCTCTGAAAAACAGGCTAGATAGAGAACCATATGCTGAGATTACTAAAGGTAATAGCTGCGGAGCCAAATTCCTGATAGTTTGAAACATCTTACCTCTGGGTAGACTGTTAATCTAAAGCCCAATTTCAATGCACATAAATTCTAGCAGCTTCAGCACACTTGGGCACACCAAGGTGGTCTAGTACAGAGTTGATAGAAGTCTTCACACATACACTCTTAGCAGCTTGTCTGTGGAAGGTACAACCCACAGGAATGGGTCTTATACCTCCACCTCATTTTTATAAGTGAGGCAACAAAGGAAATAGGAATTATGCAATCAGGAATGTTATCACAAAGAATGTTGCTGATATGTAGTTAAAACTTAGAGTAATTGCCTTCACCAGACCTCCCCAGTCATGTCCTCCAGTGCTGAGGGCAAACATCACCTGGCCCCCTGATAAACCATTAAGGAAAGATTTGATGGCCCTAGTTACTTACTCCCTGATATATTCATAGCAGAGTCTAAACTTCTGAAGGAACATCTGGATTGAAAAATTGATATTGAGGAGAGGTTTGTTTTTTTCCCTTTAGGAAAGCATTTTAATAGTAGCTATTGTATAGGAATTGGATGTCGAAATCACACCCACTTCCTGGCATGAGCACCTGAAAACTGCTTGATACAATTCTGCATAGTACATAATTAAGAGAGTATCATAACTACAAACTTGCATGTATATATGTATATATGTGTATGAAAACTAGAGCACTACAGTCATTAGCAACATCAATACAGTAAACTAAACAAGTCAAACGTTTGCAAAGATTAATATAGTTTTGGTTGTCATCTTAGCTATATATATATTTACCACAAAACAATGTTTTGATAACCATGGTCAAATTATCAGAGAGGATGCTCATAGATGGGCTCAGCTCTCTCACTCCTTGCTTGTCCAACCTCAGCAGGATTTATGTAGTGCACATCTACAGTCTCATACGCCTGGTTGATGTCCGTAGATATATCCCTAAACTTATCTTCTTCAGCATTTCCATTCACCACATTCACTCTGGGAGCATTTTGATGTCTCTTTCTAATCCAACTGTAGAACAAATAAATTTAATTCTACTAAACAACTAAAGAGGGAGTGTGTCTTAGTGGCAGTTGGAGCCCCCACAAGGGACACTGACTATGGTATATTTTGTAATGATTATAAATTCATGAATGAACATACCAAAACAGTAGCAATAGGAATGTAGTTGCTGCAAGAACTCCAATGAGAATACCCATGATAAAACTTGTAGCGATGTTTACACCTGAAGTGGAGGTATCAGCTTGATCATTAAGCTGATCGAAACAGATTTGGCTTGTAAATGTATTTCCTGGTATGGGACACATCTTGCTCAGTGCAACATACTGTCCAGCCACATTTAGGGTGGGTTCCTCCTGTGATAGCAACCATGACCACAGCATGCTTATTAGTGAACTTGATGTGATTGTTCCTTCAGAGTTGGAGTGAACAAGATCAGTGGCAAAGTAGACTGATCGGCCAGATGTGCTTAACTTCATACTTGTTTCTTGTAAACTATGTGAGCTGATGTTGCAGGCATTACATAGCGTGGACAATAGTTGTGCCAATGATATTTGAAGTTGCTGGATTGAACACACACACGCACACAAATACACACATGAGCGCATGCACACACACAAAGTGAGAGTAATAGAATGTCACTACAAACAGCTCTGCATGCATTTGTAGGATGTTTTCCTTGGAACCATGCAGTATCAGATCAATAAGTACAACCCAGAATGTTTCACTATGGAAACCTGCAAGCCTACCCACACGTGGCTATTTTCACATTCAATGAGGATACATTAGCCAAAAGCCAGCTTTTTTATCCTGCAACCAGTCTTCAATAGAATAAGTTGTTGTTTTTATTACAAATTAGTTGTTTGTAAAAGGAATTGATGAGTGCTGGTTAATTATGGATGTGGTATACATGTATTGGCATATTTTTTAATAGTGAGCCAGTATATGCAGCTGTTATTCATGGGAAGTAAATTTAAAAAAACATCAGAACAGTTATATAGCTAGACCTACATTTTCATTTCTGTGCTCTTCTTCATTCTGCAGTCAGAGTTTCCACCTTAATCAGGTTGGGTATTAGAATGCTTAGCTTTTTTTCCTTCGTCTTCCTAGTTAGGGAATGGCAATTTAGCTGGTGTTCCTACTCCCTATGGCATAGCTTCCCTAAGTCATATTCCTTGTTTGATTTCCTCAACGATAATTTAAGTCAAGTCGGTCAAGTGCTTTATGCTCAATGGTTCCAAGGTTTAATTAAGATTGCATTGCTTAAGTATCAGTAGAATAGACATTCACTTATAGCAAAAATTATGCTCTTAAATCATAACAACCAGATTTTACTAGATAATTCTAAAGATCATAGTGTTCAATACTGTAAAATAATGCTTCTTTCTTTCCGCAGTCATAATATCACTATCACAAAGCCAAGTCTGTTAGGATAAATAGTGATGAAAGAGGGTCAAGTATAGAAGGTCTGCAATTTCACTGCACACTTTATTCAACAAGCTGTAGATGCTGGTTATCATTAAAAATGGAAGGAATGATAGTGTCTTTCATACCATTGTTGTTATGCAACACCCCAAGTCTGTATCTTCCAAAATCAGCTGAAGTGGAGCTGGAAAATACATACAATATTGAAAGTGTCATGTAAGAGCTGCAGCAATGCCATGTAAGTAAATGATCAACTGCTGCTTCAGCCAAAATCAATTGTGTGAAAGTGTGTGAGTAGAAGAGTCATGGAAGTGGGAGAAGAGCAGTGTAGTCTATATAGAGGGGGAGGCATTGGGCACATGCAATTATGTGCATACAAAGTCATGTTCTTACCTCTTTCAAGGACTAGTGAGGAGTTTGAGATATTGTCTGCCTGACACCTGAACACTCCAAACAAGGATGTGGTTTGATGGTGTAAAGAGGTGCCATGGGTCTTGGCTAGCACCATGTTGTTATTCCACAGTGCTAGGTCAGTTGGCTGACCATTTATTATGTCACATTCAATTGTGTTCATTTCTTCAGAAGTGAGTACCATCTTTTCAAGCCGCAGGTGGAGAATGGGGGTGTCTGTTAGAAGTAACCATAACAACCTTATGTACAACATATATACAAGCATACTAATGAGTGCACTGTAAGCTTAGAAATAAGTGGTCAGGAACTACAGAATGAGCTGTACATTATAAACATTAGGTCACCAGTCCAAATTATAACTTGGATTTGGTTTACTTCCAGACACTTGGATGTAACAGGTCCATCATCTGGTCAATAGTAGTATGTCATGTCCATCCATCCATTATTAGTGTGTCATGCTTATACATGCACAGATCAAATTTGTCACGACTACAGGGAATCCTGGAAAACCATTTGGGTCACAATTATACACGTGTACCCAAATACGGAACCCTGAAGAAAATACAGAGTGGCTACTCCACGAGCTGCACAGTGCTGAACAACAATTATACAGCATGTAACAGAAAGCAGGTGAGCTGCAGAAGAGAGACATAGAAAGAGGAAGGATGCAGCAAGTGAACCTGCAAGAAAAATTGACTGGGAAAGAGAAGGGAGTGTAAAGCTGATACCAGCAGAGAAACTGAAGATCTATCTGAGAACAAAATACACTTCACATAAATTTCAGCAAGTGCAAGGGATGAGGAGAGAGCAGCAAACATTAGTAGGTGGAGGTAACTGAAGGCTGCATTATTATAAAGGATGAAGAGAGAGCTGGTAGGAGGGCAGTATTGAGGGCTGCATTCAGCATCAGGTGGTCAGGCAAGCAATAACTCTCACCAAAAACTTGATTCTCATGAAAGGTTTCAAATCTAATACCTACTTTACCCTTTCTGGCTTATTATTATGTATTTATAATTATGATACTAAATCAATTCTACAATAAACTATAGACAATGGTAGATAAAAGGGTCCTCTTGAAAGAATGGATATTTTATAATCCTAAACGCCCAAAAAATGAAATAAACACCTTCCAACCACAATACACATATCTGGCAGAGTTTCTGCGGGTGTTTGCTAGTTATTATTATTATAATTAACAGTATTAGTATTAGTAGTAGTAGTAGTAGCATTTTCACCTACTTACTATATATTTTGATATTCCAATATAATATGAAGATTGGAAACTCAAACCAATAATCAAGAAAGTAGTAATGCTGAGGACAGGTTCTTCTATTAATATCCCAGTAAAACATCTTTGCCACATATACGTATATTCCAGTTACATCATCACTGTTGTTGTAGCTTATCCTCAGTGACTGCATTATCTCATCACCATACGACACTGTGCTGTTGAAGATATTCTGATCATATATACGAATGTTATCTTTATAAAGATATGTGTAAACATGAAAACTATTCATCAGCACTGCAGTTGAATTGATCTTGATGATGTTGTCAATAGTTATGCCTTTAACGGAACCTCGATATGCTGGAATATAATGGTCCATGATCACATCCTGTGCTGGCTTATATGAGGGAACAGAAGACTCATGCAAAATAAAAGTGACTGGTGCAAAATGTGCAAGGCCCTCAAGCATGGGAAGAATATTCATATCACATGTCACTGAACTTTCTCCATACCTCTCTATTGAGTTTATTTTTACTTCATACTTTCCTGCATCAGATGGCACCATATTTGATATGGTCAGTGCTGTTCCATTATCCATTATGCGAACTCTACTATTGGAAGTGACACGAGTGCCATTATGGTACCACGCCAGGGAACTGATGTAACGAGCAGTATAACCATATGCACCAACTTGTATATCATTTATTCTCATTGCCATTCTTCCATGGAGTGAGAAAGCTCGTATGATTGAGTCATCAGTATGCAACAAACCTGTATGTGTGTGTGTGTGTGTGAGAGAGAGAGAGTTGTCATTATTTAAACTGTATATGTGGTTCTATTTCTACAATTTTTATTGACAGTATGGAGAAGAACATGTCTTGGATGTGGTGTTTATCAGTCTTGCCTTTAAACAGTATCCCTAGGCCTGCATAAGATCTAAACAGATTTTTAACCATCAAATGCCCAGTTCTCTACTAATGAAATAAAGGGGGGAAAGCCAATGTGATGGCAACTGCAGACTTGGGCTGATTCTATATCTTCTGAAAGTTCTTTGGCTGAGGAAAGATGCATTTTCTACACTATAAACTTTGTTCTAGACATAGTTTTCCATAACACAACATAGCTTTTACTTGTTTGTCTTAACGAAGCCTATTCTCATACAAAACTGCTTTGTGTTTTGATTAGCTATTCCTCAAAAATCTATTTTTACAAAATTGCAGGAAAAAGACTTTAAAGCTTATGTAATTAGAGCATTTAAGGTCTTCTCCCAGGAAAAAAAAGGGGGGTTTCTAAAATGCTCACAACTTGCCAAGTTTTAAGGTGACAAGTTCTAAACTTCACATGGTATTAACAGTATGTCTGAACCTTTTCTAGACACAATTGTGGGCGTGGCTTTTCTTTATTACAGTAGAAATGGATGTGGCAAATATTCTTGGGACCCTCCAGCAAGGACAGCTGTTACTTGTGCTGTGTTGATGTTGTAGTTTAGTCAGTTGATATAATAAGTAGTATTGTGCATTGACATTGAGAGGCTAGAAGGAATGAATTTTAGAAATTCAAACTCCCTTCAACACCAAATTTCTGACACATTTGGGACTTAAAACACTTTGTATCATTGTATTACAGAAGGGACTATATTAAAAATAGAAATCAAGAATGTCATTGCACAGATTTCATTGAGAGGACTCCAGCAATATGACTTATCAAATCAAAGTATGGGGATGAAAAAATTGTCCTAGGGTCAAACAAGATAGTATACGGTAAAATGCAATACAAAATAATGTTAACTTGAACATTGGTTGTACAAGGTATGGAGGGCCTTGATACTGTTACAATAGGTTCAGTTGACACTACTCTTTCACAATAGGGTTCAGTTGGATTTTTGGGGTAGCACTAGGTCCAGGATCACTGGCATCAAATCCCCCCGCACCATAGACCACACCCTCTCTCTCTGAATGTTTGTCTTGAAGCCCCTTTCTGATCCGTCTTCTTCTTTTTCTCAGTGCCTTGGCCATGAGTTAGCATGAATATAGGTTAGATTAGACTGTTTTTAGCTAGACATCTGGAATCTGCATGCATTGTAGTATTTTATGGTACAAAAAAGAAAAATATGTTTTTTTTGAAACATTTCCCTGGGAGATTACCTTAAGATCATACATCTCTGATCTAAAAGCTATTGTGCCATGCCAACGATTGGTCCAAGAAATTAATATACATAGTAAAATATTGGTAAAATTACCACTGACATCAATTTATATAATTTGTCCCCATTACCATTCTTATGTGAAGTAGAACCACCCATGTGACCGAGTCATTGTATGCAACAAACCATCAATAAGAACAAAAATTTAAAAACAAACAACTGGCTATGTTGGATTGACTTGTCAAAAAAATATGGAGACTGTGCCTATGTAGACTACAACCAGTTAGATGACCCTTTACCATTCATTCAACTCATATACATCAGTTAGTACTTTAAATTGTCAAACACTGAAGAAGAGACTGACTGTTGAACAGTTAAGATCTCAGACACAAGCAGAAATCTCGCTGTTGGAATCAAAAGGGTGATCTGTTTTCAGACAACAAAGGAGAAGCTAGGTTGACACCGAAGGAGAGGTGTGGTTGTCAGATTCTGTTTAAAAAAAGTAAGTGTCTTGGCATTATATGCTGCGATGTTCATGGACCTTAACAGGTCCAAACACATTGTATTTGCTGATAATGTTTAGAGTGACCGCATCCACACCTGATGCAAACATGATAAAACTGTTCAACCCATTAAAGTGATATTAATAAGATAAATGAGTTCTTTGCAACAATTGGCAGCAGGTAAACAACCCATTTAACATCTGTTCCTATTCTGATATCTTCACCATACATGCCTGCCCAGGTTTGCGCCTATGTTTTCTTCAAGCAACCTCTTCCTTCAGAAGTTTGAAGTAGTAATTTGTCAAGTGTTTCTCAATTAGCCATTGCATTCATGCACATTTGACCTGACAACCTTCTTTTTGAAAGCATGCCTGTGTCTCTCTGACAACAGATTCTGCTATGCCCCTTTTCTGTGTTCTGGTCTTGCCTTATCCAATCTCCTGGACAGAACAACCATCCTTGATTGCTGCAAGAGCAGCCAGCATCAACTCATCTGAAAACTTCTTTTGTTTGTTGCTTCAGATGTGGTCAACAAAAGAGGAGCAGACTTCGATACCCACCTCTTCTTCATCCTACCTGAGGCATCTAATGGATATGTAGCTAGCTGGATGGTGCCAATAATTGATTGGCAGCTGTTAATTTCATAGTTCAATATTCATAGATTGCATTCTGTGCATTTTCAAACCACCCAAATTGAGCATGTGTGGGCTAAACTACAATTTTGGTCACACCCATTCAAGTCCAGGTATGTAGAGACAAACTGACAGGCCTCTTTGCTGTCACACTTGTCTAAGCCAAATCGCTCGTATCACAAGAATGCATCAAATATCCTAGCATTGCATTACCATGATGACATCATTATCACAGGCAGATTGCTACCCCTACACATGGCAAGTACAAATACAATGCAAATACAATAAGGTGCATTTTGGTTCAAGAATCTGCTCCATTGAGATGAACGAACTAAAGTTTGTGGTGAGATGTCTAGCTATCTGTACAACAATACTTACTGAGAAATCCATCCAGTGTCATGCCTTTCTCAAGAGAGATGGGATTCAGAGTGATTTCTGGTGGCTGTCAGCTTTCCTCTGCAGTAAGGTTTCTAGAAACAGCAGGAAAGGCCTGGATGAGACAGTCTGCAATGGCAGAGGCCATCGTCAATTTTGGGTGTGTGCTTTTCAACCTGCTCACTCGCCTTGTCAAATTGGAAGTTATTATTTTATATCATCTACTAATCATGTGCAGATATGTCTAACATACATTTTTATATTCTTTAAAGTTTGAAGGGGAGAAAAACAATCTCACTGATATGCTCTATGATGGGTATGGCACCCATGCACCCATCATAGCCATTAGTATAATATATATTATAGGAATGATGGCTATGTGGCAATCGATATATTGAATCTACTATAAATCTTGAATGCTTTGTGTTAAAAATAATCCATATGAAAATATTTCAAACCTTCGCCAAGCAAAACTACAATTTTAGCCATATCCATTCAAGCCCAAGTCTTGGTCACCAGAAAATAATTTAAGTGACTGACCACGAGACAATACCCAATTAAATTCTGAAGAGAAATGAGCTGAAAAGCTACGAATGAGATAGCTGGTCAAGGCTACCATGTTCATATATAGGGCTAAATGGAGAGAAGTAGCTAGTTGGGAATTGCTGAATTACAACAGAGACACTACTAATCTAAGAGATCAAGACACAGCTCTGGTGAAAAAAATGGCATCTTATAACATCAGAACCAAGGACAGTAACAAAGCTGTGTTCACTTCTCTAAACTTTAAATGTATTAGGAGAGAGCACTTTTCAAGCTCCTCTCTTCTTTACACTGCCTGGTCGAGCAGTACCTAATGATAACCTTTTTATATTTAATTTTTCCAGTGGTAGTAAATTTACTCCCATAGGAAGAGTAACAATGTTGTAGCCCATGGCATTTTTAATTGTGCTTCTTTTTATTTTATAGCCCCTGGTTTTATTAATATGTATATAGCTTTTGGTTAGTGTGTACAGTGTTGCCATAGTATTGAGCATGCCCAGTATTGCCATTGCACTGAGCATGCCCAGTATTTTAGTTATATACTTGGTTACACTATACTGTTTATTTTTTAAAGTTTGCATTGGTATATATCTCATATACCATAGCAACAAAAATTTGAGCATGCATAGTTTCTTTTTACCTAGCTACTATTTACTACTGTGAAATGCGAGCCAGCCTTGATGGAGTGCCCATATAGCTGCAGGTCAGCTTATTACTGATTTAAGTGACTGTACCTGGACATTAGTGATGTCTGCTCTTTTTTGGCAAATTCACCTGAAGAATCTTTGTGTGAAAGGAATGAGTAGTTTGAATATACAAGGTGTGGCCATTCTACTTAGTAAGAACTAACTAGCTAGCTACCGAATTTTTTCTCACACTTCTCACACTTTCAATAACCAGTTTTAAACTTATGATTAATAGATAAATTACATGAATTCTTGTCCAATTTGCACTTGTAACAGTCAAAATTGCATCATCCAATTACTCGGGATCTTCCTCGTCCACAATTGTTTTGTTCTCACATGCGATTAGCTCATTTCCTCCCTTTTTTAATTTTCGTATATTAGAGGACTATCAACAATGATCATACAGATAGTGAGAGTATATTACCTCCGTAGGGATGACTATATTAACTGTGTACTCATTTTGTAGCCTCTGTTTTTTAATTTTGCAGCTTTAGGTTAGTGTGTACTGCAGTGCTGTAGTACTGAGCATGCTCAGTATTTAGTTACACCTGGATGCTGTTTATTTGTAATTTTTGCATTGGTTCCTTTACATAGCAACAAAAACTTGGGAACGATCAGTTTCTTTTTTAATTTTCACTAGCAACACATAGTTACTTTTTATTAGAATAGATAAATGTAACTTGGTATATAATAGTATGGAGGATTTTTTGAGCCAGCCTTGCCGGAGTGCCTAAAGCAAGTTTATTTCCAAAATAAGTGCTATAACCTGACATTGGCTCTTTTCTTTTTGGCAAAATTTACCTGCAGTATCTTTGAATGAGAGGAATGAGAAGTCTGTTGAATTTAAAAACATGGAAAATGCTGATATGATGAGACTTCTTGAGAACAATTATAACAAAATGCACCAAGTTCTATATACTGCTGCTCGGCTCAGAAAATATGAAAAATGGGCTCAACATAATAATTTGCCTAACCTATAATAAATAGACCTTCACTTATATTCTAGTCCAATAATTGTACAAAGACAAAATTTCACTTTTGCTTCACCTCGTGCAAATTTTACTTGTTCAATTATACACAAATTCGACTCAAAACCATCTGATTAACTATACTTTTGTGTGTATGTGTGTGTGCGTGATGGGCGTGTGATGTGTGTGTGTGTGCAAAGCATACCAAAAAGGTCTTCGGCAAGTAGTAAATTTCCTGTCTCCCTCTGTATTAATGTAATTAACCTGCCCACAGCAATGTATTCTTTTTGCTCTTGTCTGTTGTTGTATGTGTGTGTGTGTATGTGCATGTGTGTGCATGTATGCAGGAGTGTTGGGAGCCTACAGAGTGCTGCTACTATAATAGTCAAGTGGTAGTTTCTGAATTTCAAGAGAGTGTAAGTTATAACTGGCAATAATTATTTCCTATATTTATTTGTGACATTTCTGGGTTGGTCAATTGTGAATGGAGCTCACTGGAACTTTTCTAATCTTAAAGTGAAATACACATATATAATGGATAGGTAAGAAAGTCTTATATATGGTTTCACGTGTGCTGGTGATAGTAAACTGTGGATGTAATGTCAGGGACCCTAACCCTGACTGAGGACACTCCTGTGACAACTGAGTGCTTAATGAATAGGAGTAGTGAGAACTCACATGATAAGAAGGAGGATGTGGTTAATTGTTTGTCAACCACCAGAAGCTATAGAGAATATACTAATGAGACCACATATGATAATTCTGATTACCATTCAGCAAACAATGAACGATCTGATTGGCAGAACTTTGGAGACAGAAGGCCACCCGAAATGTCATTTCAGGAGTGCCCAGCCAGAGGCTGATGTGTGATGATGTCATCAGCTGGACTGTGAAAAGAGTAGAGTGTTATCAGTCTAGGTAATACTAGAACTGAAGTTGTAAGTATGTATTGAGAACTGTATTGAGAACTGTATTTTGAGTATTACTGAGTTGTATTATTATGAAAGGACGGCACACCTCGTTTGTGCCTTATTTACACCTATTCTCATAAGTTGCTAGCTAAGGGCTAGACGGTGTTCGACTAGGTCCAATACCAGGGAACACAGACATAAGAGTGTGTCTGTTCTTGGCTCCAGGGTCAACTGTGATAGAAAGATTACAGTTGGGCTGGGGCGACGCTGCTGTCCTTACACTGAGCTAAATCAGCTAGCGTAGGGTAGAGTGTGGAAGTAGACATTCACAAAAGGAAGCTGACATGTAGGAAGCATGTTATCAAAGTGTGTTTTCTTTAGACATGAAACAGTCCTCTAAGTGATTACTGATGTTTTATTGCTAGTAGAAAGCTCACCATCTTCTGGAATAGTAAACATGTTTATTAGTTCTCTGTGGGATATTCCCTCTTCCTTTTGCCCAGTACTTTATAGATAATATCCACTCTTGTAGGTATGTATAATGTTAGTATCTATCCTAAAAAGTATATATCCTAAAAAGACATGCAAACTCGGGTAGATAAAATTTACAAGTTACAATGAACACACCAGAAAATATAAGATGGCTGTTTGGATTGATTCTTGTTTCAATTTTTTTTCCCTCTCAAACTTGGCCCATCAAGCTCAATTGAAGTAACTACTGCCAACATTTAATCTACTCAGATTTTAAGTTGGTCTGTTCAAGCTTAACTGCTGTCATAAAATGAATCAGGTAGATGAAGATGGCACCATTAGTCAACCTAAGTTGGTGAGGCATTATCACATCGACCATCCCATTCCATTAAGACTTCAAAAATCATGACACACTAATTATAAGAAAAAGCAGAACATTGGTGTACATAATTATTGTGGTCTATATACATGGGTACACTTGTTGTTTCCTTTTTATGGCCAGCCAATTAAAAAATTTGTCATGCTCCAATTTTTGGTTGGTCTTGTTTCTCTATATGATATAGTTGAACTATCACTCAAACTGTGGCAATGTTGAAAACTAGTACATGAGTGTCAAGGCCAAGTTTATGCGAATCCAGTGGAATAGAACCTCACATAGAACCTCACATAACCAGCCCTGCTTTATCACATTTTGTAACCTTTTCATGACAATGTGGTGCTCCTGTCTCTATACATAAGTACCTGACCTAATAGCTGCTAATACACATGTCATTAGCACTAAAATAACATTGCAGTGTTAGCTAAATACACATGTGCTGCTGTACTAATCCTACCTGCTACTTATCAAGGCTTTAGCCTAACCTACCTTCTGTGCCTCATCTTGTAGTTTACATGCAAGCTTAAAACAGCTGATACACTGATTTCTTGACCACAATCGTGTTTGTTTCAGATACCAGAAATTCAAGCACGGTTAGTCCCATACATAGGGTTTTGATACACAAGGGTTTACTTTATTAAATGCATTTTCTAACTTTTTTTAATCTTGACTTTTTCGATAATCGATTTAAATTTGCTCTTTGGATATATAGCAAATTTAAATTGATTCTCGAAAAGATATTGTATCTGTTTTATGTCAAATGAGAGTTTGTTGAGAGATTTTGTTACTCTACACTAGTCAGGCCCTTGATAGAGCTTCAGCTTCAATCAAATGGCTACAGGTAAAACAAACAGCATAGTATAGAGTACCTGTTTATCAGACTTAGAACAACAATAGTCTCTGACCCCAGACCCAGGATTGTTGTTTTAGTGGCAGAATTAAAGAAACCTCACACTTTGGTTTACCACACTGTTTATATATTATTTCAGGGATTAAAAATGTCAGAAAGTTGTGGTCTAGAATTACTAAACTATATCCATGATCATAATGGTCCACATAGCAAGTGATGATCCTGCATCCTGATCTTCAACTACATAGAATCAATATCAAAATCAACTAGTACTGATTCAACACTAGCTACTTCTTGCTCATCAACAGCTGTATTGCACTGGCAAGCAGCAGTCATCGAGCACTCAGAAGTTGAACTACTGCAGCTCAGTCACATACTACAAGACTAATCTCAAACACAAAGCCAACACAATACATGAACACCACGCTTGGGTGGCATTTATTCGATGTCAGAAAAAAATTGTGGGTTTGTATAAATCAAAAAGAGGAAATGTTACAGCTAATTATGCAACTTTTCATCAGTGGCCATACTTGTGGGTCCTAGACCAACATTACTAGCTCTGTAGGTTAGCTTATACTGCATTCTACAAGCTTTGAAGCTTCTAGATTGGATTTAGGTATAACACCGATTAAAATAATAATATTGATCACAGGCTTCCTTTAATTAATAAAGAAGGGCTCCTGGAAATCCATTGGTAAAACTATACACTGTAAGCCAACTTTCTCTTTGCGGAAGCTTTTTTGGTTGCTCACACCTATGGTTGCAGAAAACATTAGCATCGAAGTTACAGTCCAGCCAACAAGATGAAAGTTGTCAAAGAGAATAATGGAAGAAATATTAATGTTTGAAGTGAAGTAATGGCTACAGCAAACTGGTCCAGGTCTTCTGCTTGAACTTCAAGAAGCTTGCATGGCCAAGTAGAGAGTCCAGATCCTTTAGTTGGCACAGTGACTCCTGATTATATACTCCCAGAGAGTATCTTACATGATCTTTGTCATCACAAGAACTGTAACTACAAATCAAGATTAAGTGCACCAAAGGATTATTATATTATAATATTATAAATCATCATAATTATTATGATGATTTTGGGAAAATAATTCAAGCTACAGAAGTTGTTGGTCAAATTATATCCATTGCAACTTATCAACTTACCCAGAGTTGCTATATGCATATAGGTGGCAAATTATAGCCTGAAGATTTCTTATTATATTCATCACTTGTTATAATCTATGGCCTACTATAGAGGCTGGTTTTGGATGGATTGTGATTTGC
Source organism: Cladorhizidae sp. MBARI D1340-BT2 (assembly GCA_028752905.1). Lineage (NCBI taxonomy): Eukaryota > Metazoa > Porifera > Demospongiae > Poecilosclerida > Cladorhizidae > Cladorhizidae sp. MBARI D1340-BT2. The sequence continues at coordinate 11,150,487 of JAQNBH010000017.1, forward strand.
AAAAGACTTCAGCTTTTAGAATTTAGTCCACTATATCTCTAGAATTGGCCTATATTCTAATTACTGTAACTGCTGTAGCTAAATTAAGAGGAATGGTTGACCAATATATCTTAGCAAAGGGAAGTTGTGGAATACTTTATTTGATAAAATAATGCTATGTTAGAACTATTGCTTGCTATATTCTTACAAGATTGTAATGTTGTATGAACAGAGCATTTTGCTATTCACTGCACACTTTTTTATAATTATGATATAAGACTAGAGCACTATGACATACATGATTAATTTTGCCATGTCTCCCACATGTATTTTCAAATAAACATGTACACCTCATGTAGTACAACTAAACCTTGGCTCACATGCATAAAACTCCATAATGATAGAGTCTAACTGAGTTATGACTGATTAATGCTCTATGATCAGTTCTCCATTAGGTGTTCTACATCCTGGAACCCAAGTTTGTCGATGTTGTAGATTATTGTGCATTTTTCATGGTAGGTTTAATCTTTGAGGAGGCTTTTTTTGTTGCTCTCTTGCCTACGGATGCAGAAAAGAAGATCAGCAAACTTGTATCAGTCTTCAGCTTGAACTTCAAGAAGCTACATGGCAAGTAATGGGGTCCAGGTATATAGTTTTGTAGGAATATGCTCACTGATCAGGGTGTAAACCGCACGATCAACTGAAATACCAAGCTTGCTTCTATATTATTATATCATTGGTACCAGTGTTTCATACAGGATTTTTTTTGTTTGAGGAATGAGGGTAAGGAAAACCAACCTCTGTGAGGTCTGGGATCCCCTATCCCCACGTGGTTTTTTTCTTTGGTGTTAATAATAATAATAATAATAATAATAATAATAATAATAATAATAATAATAATAATAATAATAATAATAATAATAATAATAATAATAATGAAAACAACAAGAACAACAACAACAATAATAATAATAATATCGAAATCATATATACTAATCATTATATTCAAATATGAAAAAGCATAAATATTGCTTTAAGTGGTAGAGGGTTATCTAACTGCTTGTTGTTTATATGAGGATGAGATTCCCTTTTTTTGAATAGTCACTCCAACATAATCTCTAGAGAGAAACATCCAGTGAGCAAATTTAAATTAGTTAGCCAGAAAATGATTCAGTCCAACATAGATGTTGATTTTAAATGTTCTTGTTTAGCTGTTGTTGTTTTAAAAAACAGTTCAACATTATGGAAGGAGAGAACTAGACAAGAAAACCAAAAAGCAGATATGCCCCTATTCTTTTATCTAGCTTACTTCCAATACTTGGAACATGACACAAGTCAGCACATATATCTTCTCTTTGCTTCATTATTAGAGTCGGCCATCAGCTACAGCCTCTTTAGGACTTGAAAACACTCTCACAGAAAACTCCAGAACAAACAAAACAACGTAATAAGCCTCCATATATTCCATGAAATATTAATTGAATCTGGGTTTCGGTTTCTAACACATACCACTGCACAGGATAACACTTTTTATGATAATCCCTTCCCTACTCTCCACAACATCATAAAATAAATTATCTACATGTTGTTTTTCTGCAGTTACTAGAGGAATAGGTAACCACATCTGCAAAAAATGTCACCCAATTCAAATAGCAATGGTAAGCATGCTGTTCAAAATAACATGATATCTGTCATGTGTAGTGGTGACGTGCAATTCCCACAGCACACATTTAACTACTGAACTCTGAAAGGGCCTTGTCTGGGAATAGTGGTGATCCTCACTAAAAGACTTACCATGTACTTCAATAAATCTATCAGCTGAGCCAAGGAGTGTGTTGTTCAATGTTACTGTACAGGAATACCAGCAGTACCGCAGGGTGCCCGAATAGAAAGTCTTGTTAAAGCTCCCACTACTACGTCTTGAGACTCCATCTGAATATTCCAAATTCCTCCATTGGTAAGTCAGAGGGGAAAACTGTACAACAGGGTCCACCATACAGGAGAATTGTACTGTCTGTTCAATTCTGAAAGGGCCTTGTCTGGGAATAGTGGTGATCCTCACTAAAGAGGCAGCAGCTTCAGCTCTTCTTTGCAATAGTACGTTACTAACTGCAAATATACAATACCTAAGTATAATATTGCAGTTCATATGTGACTGGAACTAGCTAGAGCTTACCTAAAATGGTTGATAGTAGGTACAACACGAGCATCTTAATGTCGATTTTTTTTTGGAACAATCAACTAGGATGCTAAAGGTCAGTTCACCAGACAAATGTGAGCAGCTGGACTCCACGGCGAAAGGTGTACTGCCTCAGATTCAGAACTATCTAACAGAAGCGTGCTGCTAGGAATAAGGGGTAGCTAGCAGAGATTTCCGATTTGCTATATATCGTACGCATGCGTATGGCTAATTGCACCTCGCTTCAGCGCGTTTGGCTGTTGGAATGTATGTAAATATTATGTCGTTGCCATTTTTCCCCCTAGCCTTATTACTTACTCTAACCTTATTGCGTTGGCCCTAACTTTATTAGCCATTTACTTTATTAGCCATTTACTTGGTTCTAATCCCAGAATCTACACCTATTTAAAAATGTGCATCCACAGCACTTGAAAGGTGGGGTAGCCTCACCATTCATAAAGGGGGGATTATGTATAATAGTTGTCATGTACTTGAGAATATATTTGAGAATATACATAATACAATTGTATATACTGCAGCCAAAGTATTATATACGTTCATCATTTCTAGCTTAGCTACAGATACTAAATCTAAATTATCAGGGTTTTTTTTTATGAACGTAGAGTAATATAACATTGTTTAGCCTCTGTTCAGTTATCGATGACCGTGAATATGCTAGAATTTGCTTGAGTGCTGAAAACGCTTTTTTGGCTGTGGCAAACATTATTGGTATTGTCAAATACAGGCGAAGCAACTTGTGTACAGCTGGTATATAAGAGTTCCTTGAAAACCTCAATGGTATCCATAGCATCTCATATAGTGTGTATTGAAGTGACACTTCTTACCACTGGTTTGGCTTTCTTGATAATCTCGTGAAGAAGTGGCAGCTGTATGTTCAACCCAGACACATCTAATCTTTGAAGTATGACTCTCCATCTTTTTTCAATTCACTTTGGAAATCCACCTTATTTGCTTCCTTGATTAATGCTTGCTCAATTGCTACACAAATGGGATTTGTTTGGTTTCAAATCGACGTTGGAGTTCACCAGATAACAGGTCACAGGCTTCATAGTACATTTTTCTGTAATAATCTTTCACTGAAGAAAAATGGTGAGGTTCACTTCCAGTGTCGTGTCGCTGAGGTTGCCTTCTATTTCTAAGCACTGGTTGCTCAATTCCTTTTCTTCTCCAAATCTGAGTGCTTTCTCGGAGAATCCATTGAACTCCTCGTCTGATCTTAAACGTTTGAAGTGTTCCTTTGCTACTTCCACTGCTGACCAAGCATCCTGAATGGCTATGTTCTTCTTTTGGAGACAAAGTGGTAACTGTTCAGCTGCACTAAGTAAGAGGAACTTAACTACAGCCCCAAAAGTGTATTAAATTTCTCCAATTAATGTAGCAAGCCTGAAGCTTTTGTTCCGTAATCATCAGGGGTGGTCTCATGAATTTCTTCCAAAACTTTCAGTAGAACATTAGTAGAGCATTGATTGCTACTGTTCGAGCTGTCTATCTTGTTGGGCTAAACAACTTTAGGCTCACTCCACTGTCAGATGCTTGTTGAAGAAGAGAAGAGATGAAGTCGCTTTGGAGAATATAGAATAAGTTTACCAACTTCCTTGTGCACTATTACCTACATCAGTGGCTTTGTCTGCAATTACTGAGAACCATGCAGGATTATTTCCTCGTATTTTCTCCAAAAGAGTACGCAATAAATTCTGACCCATAATTATCTCATTTACCGTTTGATGGCAAGTGAACTTATTAGACTAACCCAGATTTTAAGTTCCTCGACTTCATGGTTCCATGTAAGCAGTTGTTCCTTAAGGTTACCTTTTAGCTCAGTGTGGCCTTCAAATGCAATTCACTGGCGAGCAAGATATTGTACTGCCCTCAGTTGACACAGAAGACCTGATCTTCTTGTCTGCTGAACATGCAAGGCCAGTGTGGCCCATTTTTTTCTTAAAAAGAATCTCACCTCTTTCAAGGGCCGTAACTCCTGAACTACACCCCCTATGCCAGTGATTTTATGCCCAAAAGATAGATCTCTAACTCTATCAAATCATAGAGCAAAGACAGAGCTATAAAATGATATATAATTAAGTAGGTACACACTAATTTTTCTTAGAGATATCCTTTTTTGAAATTCAAAAAGGCTCTTTTTTTGGAAATCGCTATTGAAGTTGGACTATATACTTTCAAGGGGAGACAATGGTATTTTTTTATATTTTTTTAAAACTTGTGATTACAACTTTAGAGCCCCGTAGATTCTGTAAACTTCATGATATAGACTTGATATATAACTCAACAGATAGGTCTCTCTGTGTGCTCTCTTGTGATACTAAAATATATTTCATAGGCATAACTATAGGCAAGTTACTAGACCCTAAAGTGGAGGGACCTCAAAAACCTCATCCCAAATTGCTAAGTGCTGAAATTGGTACCCAATGACATTTTTCATTAGGCGTTAAAATGACTAGGCGTTAAAAAAATTTGTACGTGGTCAAGCACGCGGGTGGAAAATTGAGGGCGTTGATTTTCAACGTAATTTTGATTACTTTGGATATCTCATCAGTCATCTCATCATGATAATTATATTGTTCAAAAATAAAAAATAAATAAATTTTCCATCGTCTCGCTTGACCACGTACTTATATTTTCATGCCTAATGAAAAAGGTCATTGAATAGAGGCGGGCTTCCTCTAGCCACTGGTACCAATTTCAAATCTTTGGCACTTATATATAGCAATCTGGAGTTATTTTGGATGAGGTTTTTGGGATGCAGGTTTTTTAGGTCCCTCCACTTTAAGGTCTAATGATTTTTCTATAGTTATATCTATGAAACATATTTTAGTATCAAAAGAGAGCCTACAGAGAGACCTATCTTTTGAGCTATATATCAAGTCCATACCATAAAGTTTGCAGAATATACGGAGCTCTAAAGTTGTAACCACAAGTAAAAATTAAATAAAAATAAAAAATGCCCCCCTTCAATTTTTCAGTTGAATGAAGTGTAGGCCTGGATAAAATCCACCGTAACTTGAGACTTGTGCTTCCAAATGTTTTCAAATTTGAAAGACAATTTGTACAGATGTTTAGAAATGATATAAGCACACCAAAAAAAGGTCAAATATTGGGGGGGGGAATGGGCCACACAGATTCCCAATTATAGTATAATATACTTCCTTTCGTCATCCATTTCACCTTTGCTTCCCTGTGGGATTAGAGAGCCTTCATGACTTCAATAGCTTTCTTCCAATTTTGAAATCCTTTTTCAGTGAAAGTATTCCCTCCCATTTTGCTAAATGTGAGCCAGTTGTGCTAAACAGCATATCGACAGTTTGGCAAAACACCACTTTTCTTTGGATGCAACACTTAGCCACATGGAGTGAGCTACTGCTTATACCAACTTGACTCGATTTTGGTACTTAACAACTGTAGTGAAGGCTTATCTTTAGGCTGAAAAGTCTTTACCACAGCACTGAGATGAACAACCTGGAATTGTATCCAAGGTTTCTGATGTGCCTACCTCATTCTCATCTTCAACTTTCGAATCTTCTAGTTCAGATACTGATGGATCATTGGTAGCATCGATAATAACCTCTTCAGACACTACTTCCTCACTTTCTCTTCCTCTCTTGGGCTGACACTAAATATAGTTGCCTGTCTTTTTGCCATTGTGGAGTCTGGCTTTGCTCACAATGCAGCAGCTATTCTAGGCTTGGTTCAAAGTACAGCAGCGAATTATATCATGTGTATGTAATGTTATCTGGTAGTGGTGTTAATGTTTTTACAAAAGAACAGAACAGAGTGCTAAGGTATTATTTTAGAGCACCCCTGTCAATCTCAAACGCTGGCATATTTGTGTTGATCCTCGCTGTCCCCTGTGCATGAATCGGTTTCCTACTGTGCACCACATCCTATCCAATTGTCCAGAGGCTCTGAAGCAGGCGAGGTACACATGGAGGCACGACTCTGTCCTGAGAGTGGTGATATCTGGGATTGAGAAGTTGATGGAGCCGGATGCCTGCTTTGCAGATCTTCCTGGCTACAGGGCCAGTGACAACCCCCCTGCACAACTGTCCCTGCAAATATTCTAGACACCTCACCTAGACCAGACGTGGTAGTAAGGAGGAACAATGAAATGTACTTGATTGAACTGACCATTCCGTTCAATTCACCGGAGTCCATCTTAAAGGCTAAACAACGAAAGGAGTCAAAAGCGATCTAACCAACTGGCCCAAAGTGACATTGAGGCACAAGGATTCTACTCCTCCTTGTACACAATCAAGATAGGAGCTCTAGGTCACTGGTTGCCATCTAGCCGACAAGCCTTGATGGCAGTTTTTCCCTCTATCTGAAAACCACAAGCATCCAAACTGCTAGATGCTGCTGCAAAAGTGGCAATTTCAGCCTCTAGCCAACTGTTTCGTGCGAGACTGGATATGTCATGGAACTCTTCTTGACCATTGCTTTAATTTAAAACTATTTACTATTTATTATTGTGCTGTCATTATTTGTTTATTGTCTCACAAGCCCTTGTCAAGTGTCGGAAACTCTCCTTTGATGACCTTCTCTGGTCAATCAATAGTTCACCGATGACGCCCGTACTCTTGTCTTGCAACCCTAGTGACTCTCACTAGTCAAACCTCTTAGTTCCAGACCTAGCAGGACCAAATAAAACCACTACTCACTTAGGCTAACCACAAGCTGTAAGATGACAGTAGTAACAACAATGAATTCTTCATACAATCACAATAACATAATACAGTGGTGACTAGGTTGTGTTCCGTAGTCTATTACAATTCCATGTAATTCTCCATGAATACGCATGTGCAAAGAAGGGATAGTCTTAGCATGTTAAGCGCTGTCTACTTATCCACTCTCTCTCTCTTTTCTCTCTCTACTCTCTGTCTTTATATACACAATTCATGTCTATACCACACTCCATAACAATTCCTTATACGGGTACGTTCGGGTGGTGTGGTGACTTCTCATCCTGTGGTTGCTCTGTCCAATCAGGAGACTTGTAGATTCCTTCTAGAAGGTTGTGGTTGTGCACAACCTCGTCCATAGACTGCAGTGGTTTTGGTTGAGAGTCATAGAGACTTCCTTCCTGTTGAACTTCTTGTCCTCTTGTGTTTAGGGGTGTTTCCGACACTCCCCCATTGTTCTGGTGAGAGCCATGCTCTCGTGACAATCCGTCGGCATTCAGGTGGAATCTCCCTGGCTTATGCACGATCGTGTAGTTGTAGGGCTGCATTTGGAGTGCCCATCTTCCAATCCGTCCATGGCTGTCTTTTAGTCTAGCCAAGTGAATCAAAGGGTTATGGTCTGTGACGATGGTGAATGTGGTACCCTCAAGGTATACTCGGAAATGTCGAGTCCCTTCCACAATCGCCAAAGCTTCTTTTTCAATGGTAGAATAGTTGACTTCTCTCGGGAGAAGTTTTCTCGAAGCAAATGCGATGGGGTGTTCTTCCCCTTCCTCATCCATTTGAGAAAGTACATAGCCGACTCCTGTGTCCAAGGCATCTGTTTGTAATGAGAAGGGTTTTTCCCAGTTAGGTGTAACCAATACTGGATAATGGGTCAGGGCAGTCTTCAATGCATCAAATGATGCTTGTATATCGGACCATTTGATGTGATTTGGCTCTTTCTTTCTGGTTAGATCTGACAGGGGTGTGGCTATTGTTGAGAATGCCGGAATAAAACGTCTGTAGTAGCTACAGAGACCCAGAAAGGCTCGGACTTCTTTTTTTGTTGTTGGTTGTTTAAAATTCTGGACGAACAGAATCTTCGCTGCCTGTGGTTGCACCTTCCCCTTTCCTACCACATAGCCCAAATAGTGGCATTGATTGCATGCGAACTTGCACTTGGTTTCTTTTATGGTGAGCTTGGCTTTTCTTAATCGTTTGAAGATCTCTTTCAGGTGTTGAAGGTGGTCATCCCAAGTATGACTGTGTATCACGATATCGTCGAGATATGCGGCTGCATATTGATGTGTGCCCTCCAATACTTGGTCCATCAATTCTGGAATGTCAATGGGGCAGATACGAGTCCAAATGGCATGGTGATGAACTCATATTTACCCCAAGGGGTGATGAAAGCCATTTTGTTTCTGCTCTTTTGGGCGACGGGCACCTGCCAATATCCTTTGGTGAGGTCTAGGGCAGTGATGTAGTTTGCACCGCCTATATCATCAATCATATCTTCGATCCGGGGTAACGGATATGGGTCGGCTCGGGTGATGAGGTTGAGCTTCCGGTAGTCTACACATAGCCGCTTGGTACCATCCTTCTTTGGTACCAAGACTACCGGCGCTGCCCACGGACTCTTTGATGGTTTAATTATCCCCAAACGAAGGAGTTCCTTGATTTCCTTCCGGAGGTACTCGTGTGAGGTGTGTGCCAGTCGGTAAGGTGGCAACCTCACTGGACTTGCATCTTCCGTCTCGATCGTGTGTTCAGTGAGTGGGGTCCTTCCTGGAGTGTCGCAGATGACGTCCTCAAACTCCTCCTTTAAATGTCGTAAATCTCCTTCCTGTTGGTCAGTCAAGTGTGTAGGATGTGGTTCGTTTCTCTCGTTCACGGGGTCTTCATTAATGTCGTTATCTACAGTAAAGAAAACTGCGGGGGCAGATGCCTTCCATAATTTCATCCCATTAATGTGAAAGGTTCTCTCTCTCTTCCTCCCCTGTCCCATGTCTACCTCATACGTAACTTTCGATAATTTCTTTGTAATAAGAACAGGGCCTCGCCACTCACTTTCCAACTTATTTTTGTGCCTTGGTTGGAAAACCAACACATGATCTCCCACATCAAATTCTCTGGTTATAGTCTTACGATCGTAGTTGTGCTTGTGAGCCTTCTTTGCTGCTGTTTCATTGAAGCCAGCCAACTCTCTGACAAGGGTCATTCTCTCTCTCAGGAGTCTCAAGTATTCCACCACGTTCTCATCAGTTTCTTCTTGCTCTCTGCTCCACATGTCTACCAGCTCGTCGAGGGGTGTTCTCATTCTCCTCCCATAGAGTAACTCATAGGGGGAGTACCCTGTCGACTTGTGGGTGGTGCCTCGGTAGGACCATAACACATAAGGTATGCATTCATCCCACTCACTTTGGTCCTTTTGTGTTAATTTGCGCAAGAGGCGTTTCATCGTGCTGTTGAACCGTTCCACCATTCCGTCGGTCTGAGGGTGGTATGGGGATGTCCGGATCTGGTGGAATCCCGTCATCTGGCGAAACTGTGCCATGGTCTTGGACACGAAGTTGGAACCATTGTCCGATAGTATTTCTTCTGGGGTGCCCAACCTGGAGAAGATATCTAAGAGACAAGTGACAATGCTTTGTGTGGTCACATTACATAGAGGGAATGCCTCTGGCCATTTTGTGGCATAGTCTTGTACGACCAACACATATTTATTCCCCTTTTTTGTCCTCTTCAGTGGTCCGAAAACATCCATAGCAATCCTCTTGAAGGGGGTGCTAATCACGGGTAGGGGTTGTAGAGGAGCTTTCTTAACCGTTGCAGGGGCAGCCAGTTGGCAAGTTGGGCAGGATCGGCAGGCTTCCTTTACATCTGTTGTTATCCCTGGCCACACCACTCTCTGTCGTAGTGTGTCCAGAGTCCGTACTTCACTGAAGTGTCCGGCGATGGGGGAGGCATGAGCCATCCTCAGTATCTCGCTCCTGCAGATCTTAGGCACAGCCAATAAATATTTTTCTCCTATAACACTTGGTTTCTTATGTAACAGACCTCCCTTCCAGCAGAACCCACCATCCCCAGCTTCGTCAGCTTGACGTCTCCACTCCTCCAGAGATGGATCTGCCTGCTGAAGAGAGCGAAGCTGGAGTGGCGAGGTCTGCTCAAGGTTCGTCTGGACCTCCGGTTTCTCGGTTACTTTTTCTGCTGCTTTGATCTGTGGGGGAGATACAAACATATCATTATCAAATTCAAATACTTCACCCAACTCGGGTTCTTGGTTGACTTCTTGAATGACTGCTCCCTGTTCTTCCTGAACTTTTTCTTGTTCATCCTGCTCGCTCTGTTGTTTCTTTTCTTGCGCCCTGATCACAACCATAGCTACTTCCATGTCTTCTGGTTGAGGCTCAGCCACCAATGGTTCTCTTACTAACTTTCGGAATATTGGCACATCTTCGCCAAGAAGCATGTCCACGTTGAGATGAGGTGATACGCCCACAGCCAGTTCATAGCTCTTTCCATCAATTTCCAGGACGATTTTTGCGGCTGGAAACCATACCTGTTTTGCACTGGCCGTCATGTAAGGTATCTTCCATCTTAGACGGTGCCCGGTTTGAACACAGCACGGATGTACCATGGACTTGGTGCACCCGGTGTCCAATAGAGCTGTCACTGGTTTTCCATCAACCATGACCTTTCTCGTCCATTGGGGTAGTGTTTTCTTTTTCTTGAAGACGCTGCAACATTGGGCACCTTCCATTTTCACTCTAAAGTCTCTCCTCACATGTCCTTTCATCCCACACCTGAAGCATTCAATGGTACTTGCATTCTTCCAGTCACCCATGTCTAGACGTCTGGGTTCTGGGACTCGCTCACGTCTTGGTGTTTGAGGGAACTGTGTTTGATATCGATTCCTTTGTTCTGTTCTTTCTGGAGGTTTCGGTCGTGTCTCTCCATCTCTTCTTTGCTGATTCCCCAAATGTCTTGCCACTGCCTCACTTAGCTCATCGTAAGTAGTAGGGTTGAGGTTTCTCATTTGAGCCTGCAACCACCGTGGCAGTTTCTGTAAGGCTTGTTCTTGTAACATGGCGTCCATCATTGGTTTGCCTGTGGCCTCTACCCACTGGATGAACGCTTGCCTATGGCAACGGAACCATTCGTCTGGCTTGCTCATGTCAAATGGCACCTCGAAGGCCTTCCTTCGATAGGTCTCCTCGGAGATGTGATAGGTAGCTAGAAGAATCGCCTTTACCATCCCATAATCAGCTTGATCATCTGCTCCCAATGTTGACACAGCCATCATGCCTCGTCCTGCCAGTGAGCTTCTTAAATATATGCTCCACTGGTCCCTTGGCCAAACTGCAGCTCGGGCAGTGACTTCGAAGGTCTCCAGATATGCTCCCATGTCATCAACGCCCTCCACAAACTTCTGTAGAGTAAGTTTGGGTGGAGCAGCTCCTGGGACTGGGACGGGTACCCCTGGTGCTCTGTTGTCAGCTAGGGCCCTCAACAGCTCGGTGTGCTGTTGGGCCATCTGATCCAATCTTTGTTCCTCTCTGTCCGCTCTCCTCCTGTCGGCTCTTATCCACTAGGCCATTACGTCGGTCAATTGGCCTGTTCCTTCATCCTCCTCTTCCTCACTGTGGTGACCTTCTTGAGGTGGTACCTGTTCCCAGCTCCTAAGGTGCCGGTCCATCCTGCGCCATGTCGTCCTTCTGATAATGACATGGTGGTTGTAACTCAGATACACACACAAAAAAAAAATGTAATTAGCCTAGTTTTTGGAGTTGGTTTTCAAGCCCCAAAGGTGTGATCACCTGGACTGTTCCCCAGCTATTACAACAATCAAAAAGTTTAACAGACAGACCTGGTCCTGGGTAGCTATCTCCCTTAGACAAGCTATCCCACTTGGGTATCTCCTCACTGAGATATCCCACCGCTGCCACCAAATGTCGGAAACTCTCCTTTGATGACCTTCTCTGGTCAATCAATAGTTCACCGATGACGCCCGTACTCTTGTCTTGCAACCCTAGCTGACTCTCACTAGTCAAACCTCTTAGTTCCAGACCTAGCAGGACCAAATAAAACCACTACTCCCTTAGGCTAACCACAAGCAGTAAGATGACAGTAGTAACAACAATGAATTCTTCATACAATCACAATAACATAATACAGTGGTAACTAGGTTGTGTTCCGTAGTCTATTACAATTCCATGTAATTCTCCATGAATACGCATGTGCAAAGAAGGGATAGTCTTAGCATGTTAAGCGCTGTCTACTTATCCACTCTCTCTCTCTTTTCTCTCTCTACTCTCTGTCTTTATATACACAATTCATGTCTACACCACACTCCCTAACAATTCCTTATACGGGTACATTCGGGTGGTGTGGTGACTTCTCATCCTGTGGTTGCTCTGTCCAATCAGGAGACTTGTAGATTCCTTCTAGAAGGTTGTGGTTGTGCACAACCTCGTCCATAGACTGCAGTGGTTTTGGTTGAGAGTCATAGAGACTTCCTTCCTGTTGAACTTCTTGTCCTCTTGTGTTTAGGGGTGTTTCCGACATCAAGCCCCTTCTCTAGGTACTTCCTAGAACCAGGACTCCTTGTGTTCTGGGGTCATGATACATTACTGCTGTGTATGTATTCACTTTATTTGAATAATAAAGTTGGTTTTCACACATTAAGTTGTTAATCATTGCTATCCAAAAAGTGGGGGGGCTCCAGCCCCCCTGCCCACCCAGGTTCTCTGCCACTGTTCCTGGACGGAGTCATGTGGAGAATCCAGTCCCGCTCTCCTTATATACACCCGACTTGGTGATCACGAAGGTGTCAACCACAGCTTATCTTGGCCTGGGATGCAGCTGCTCGGGGTGCCCAGGAAGGAAATGCCTGCCATGATTACTGGTTCCTTCATCCACCTTGGCAGATGTGTGATCTCCCTATCTGGAAGAGAGGTTTACCAGCAGTTTTGAATACCACCAGTGATATCTACTCTCCAGAGATGGACCTTAGAAGGGTCGGCCATCACCCAGGGGCATGCTCTCTCTGTGTGCCATGAGATGAAAATGACAGCCCATGCAGGAAATTCCACTCTTACCTAAAACCTTTCTTCCTCAATGAGAAAATGGTACTGCTGTAGCCCGAGTGGTTAGCTACCTCTGGGTGAATACCCCGCGACGCCTAGGTACTCCAGGGATTGGCTACTCCACCAATCACCCTACCTAGACCACTGATCTCTGTGACCCAAGTCTCAGTCCTCTCTACTTAGGACCTTACTCCAGTGTCACCCCTCAGGTTGACTCTCTATCTCTTTGTCCCTGTCAGGGAACCAAGCATACACCTTGATATACTTACAACTATCAGACAAAACTCCAGAATCTCACTCTGGTGCCTTACAATACATATATACCCAGGTATTTCCTAACAGTCACCTGATATGCCTAGCCAATCATATTGCTCTAGAACAGTTATCACAATGCTGTGTCCTTGGGGTTGTGGTGGTGTAGTGATCATTAGCTGTGGGTTGTGGTTGCTGTGGTTATGGTGGGTTATTGTTTGGGAGTGGTCCTGTTGATTTCCCTGCCTCAGAGGCTTGTTGCTCAGTTGGGCTATCCATTATCCCAATGGTAGTTGAATCCCTTGGAGGTTAGGGGGGAGGGGGTTGAGTCTACCAAAGTTATCAGGACCATTGAGCTCCACAGCAAAATCCCTCCTGAAGAGTGCCCTGGAGAGAGCCCGCCTATTTCCAACTTAGGTCTGAGAATGGACGACAACACCGTGCGAGTTGCTGCAGGGCTTAGACATGGGCTTAGTTCTAAGAAAAGCGAAGGGCGCCATTATTGTCATGGTGCCAGAGCTCCGACTATAGCACGCATCCCTTCTAGGCTAGACCCATTAGGTCTACAGATGGTAGGCGACCGGATGGGGCAATGACGATCCCATAGAATGTCAAGCTACTAGTATGGGTGCGACTTGCCTAGACACCTTTGCACAGTCCTACCGACACAATGCCACCAATAATGTTGGAGCAGTGGCTGATCTTGCTGAGGAGAGGAAGTCAGCTAAGTACATCACCTTAGGGCCCTTCACCCCTGTGGCGATTGAGACTTTGGGTGCCATTGGGAAGAGGTCACTGGCCTTTATGAAGGAGCTGGGCCACAGAGTGGGGCAATGTACTGGAGAGGTGAAGGCGAGAGCGTACTTTCTTCAGCATTAGCTGTACAGAACGCATCTGTGGTGATGTCAGTGGGGGGGCTGGTCAGGACTGGACTTGTTCGAGTTCTTGTCTTATTATGTATTCTACAGTAAAGCAACCTGAATCTTTTGTGTTGATAGTTAATCCAATATGCACAGTGACAGGGAGCCATGGTTGAAAAAGAGAAGGTAAACAAGTCTTACGAGAATGTGCCTACGTCAGGACCACAAGTCCATCCAATAGACATTGTTTTTAAGTAAAAACACTTTTGTATCATATTTATTTTGTAACTTTTATGTTCCACCATAAATTATATCTAATTTCACGTATATAGCTGGTCATTCTCCCTTCTCCTACGGCACCTTGGTATAAACTCACCATGAAAATCAGAATGAAGATACAAATTAGGATGATAATGACTCGGCCAGGACTAATCCTATAGCTGCATTCTGTGTCTTGTATATTCTCCATATTTGGGAACCTGCGCTCAGATTTATCCCAGTAAGGAACAGGGTAGTTTATTTTATTTAATCAGCCAATGGAGTAAAAGTTGATTGGATTGGAACAAAGCCTGTCATATTCTCTACACCTATTTGGTAATGTAATAAAAAAATACCTGGAATAATTAACATGCAGTTACAGTTAAGTGTCACAATGAAAGTTCACCCACCAGCACTCAGATTAATGGAGCCAGATCCAGTAGGTATATATAGTTCTCATCCGACTTGAGCCACACTTAACTGCTAGTGGCATCATGGTGTTAATGGCATAGGTATGGACATGTACTTGATCCTTACTCAAGATCCTCTAAATGAACACACCAACTATAGCCCTAGATTTGACTGAAGTCCAAATGACTTGCGAGACACCAATTCTATAAATACATGACCATTCTGCACTCTCACTGGCTTCAAGTCCACCTATAAGTGCAGCTCTGATGAAATAATTATACTCAATAGCCTTCATCTCTGCACTTGGAAGTTCAGTCTGGCCTTTAATTAAGATGATCTTCCCATTGGTATATAAGAACTGCAGGACAGTCATAAGTATAATATACTGAGGAATGATGACCTGACCCGATCAGAATTTGAGATCCATCACTTAAGTCTGGGGAAATGGGGACACATCATTGACCAAGTGCCGAGAGCATATAAATTAAAAAAATTTAAGTGAACAAGCAAACAAGCAACTCTAGGAAGAAAACTTGCCTCCATATTTGGTGAAAGAGAAGGCAACTAAAAGCAATATCATGTCTCAACTAACTTTGGTGCAGACCAAGACCAAGAAAGTGCGATTTTTTTATTCTTATTAAGGTATATAGTGTGGCTAAACGAAATGTAGTATGTATGATTTCAAGTAGTTGACAAGCACATTACAATATATACTACTTTTGGTAATTCAGCAAATTCATTCCCAGTCATCTACGTGTGCAACATGTGTATAGATATTACGTGTGCAACATGTGTATAGATATTATACCTTCCCTATAAGCACAAACCTGCTTAGTTTGTATTATGTCTTAACTTTTGGAAGAAAATAATCTGTGCAAAATATGAGTATACAGTGAAGCAACCTGCGAACATTTAAAAAGTAGACATGTAATCGTTCATTGAATGATTTAGTCACATGAAAAACAGAAAAAATGGCAGTTAGCCCTACGCGTATTATATTTATCACAAATGTAATATATAACTATGTAGACAAACTGAGAGTCAACAGGATATGTTCCTGTAGATGATAAATGAGGAATATCTGTATAATAGTGTATTAATAAAGTACTATATAGCATATATACACAAACCAATGCTCGAGTTACGTCCCCTTGTTCTTGAGATGGCTGAAGTGTTCCAATGTCCTTGAAACTGCATCGTCAAATCCCACTACAGGCTTGTAACCAAAGTCCTTCTTAGCCCTAGCACAGCTGTAGTAGTGGTGAGTTCCTGCCAGAGCAACTCTCATGGGAGAGAAAGTGGGGTTGATGGTGACCAGCGGACTGAGCAGTGTGCAGAACAACTGCACTATCACGGCAATCAGGTAGACCAGCCAGTAGGGGAGGTGCCAAGTAGGAGCCTTATAGCCAAGACCTACCACAATGCGCGACACGAAGTCCCAGAATGGCAGTGGGGCATCATTGGTGATGAAATAGCTCTGCAAAACCATTTTGGACTCTCTAACTTGAAGAAAACTACATACATTATCCTTGTTATTGTTATTACCTTCCCACAGATCACTGAACCAGTCTGCAGGTGCTCTGCAGCAATAATGTGGCCATGGACCACGTTCTCGACATAAGTGAAATCAACAATGTTCTTCCCATCACTATAGAAACAAAAGTGGAAGTGAGAGGAAGTGACCAAAGGAAGGAGATGATGAAGTCAAAGAGAAAGAGAGAATGAAGAGGAAATTGAAAAACATGGAGTGGGAGGAAGTGATATGATAGACACCACGCTGAGATCTTGCCTTACCCGATAATGCACTTCATTTTACCAGCTTTGGTAGTAGCGATTATTGTTGGAACAGCTTGGGGGTCTCGGGGCCCAAATATTCCATGGGGTCTTATAGCCACTGTCAATAGGTTCCCTAACCCATTTGCTGCCAAGACAATCTGAAATGCAAATATATAAGTACTTACAAACTGAGAGCATTTCTGTTCACTTTGGCTATGTATTTGTCGGTCATCTTTTGATTAGACTGGTGGCTGGCTCACGATATAGAAAATGGGCACACAGTATGACACCTTTAGAATGCACACTCCAGTTCTAAAAAGCATGTCCTGGGAGGTAGTACTGCATTGCAAAAGCTTAAACTCTTGATATTGCAAACCAGCCTTTACTTTGTTCTACTTATTGCATATTAGCACTAGTAAAATATAAGCACATTCTTATTTATAAGCGTAGAGGAAAACGGTCGATCCTTACCTTGTTATACAAGGACCTACACACTGCACATGCGCCATTTATCGGTCACTTAGATAAAACTCTCAATGAACTCTCAATAGATTACAATGACTATATTTTAACCTTCGAATCAAGGCTAAAGGATCTAGCCAAAACGT
Source organism: Cladorhizidae sp. MBARI D1340-BT2 (assembly GCA_028752905.1). NCBI lineage: Eukaryota > Metazoa > Porifera > Demospongiae > Poecilosclerida > Cladorhizidae > Cladorhizidae sp. MBARI D1340-BT2. The sequence goes on from JAQNBH010000017.1 coordinate 11,167,596, forward strand.
CAAGAAGAAGTTGATTATCGAGAAAGTTGTTGTAAGATACTTATTTTTTGCCATGGTATTAGCTTGAAAAAGATTGAGCTTTTATCTTAGCCAAAGCAACTATGCGAGGAAGAACGGAAAAATAGCAATAATGAGTGAGAATAAGTGGCAACAGCAAACTGGCCTTGGTCTTCAACTTGAAAATATTAACAAGCTGCATGGTCAATTGGGGGAGTCCAGGTCGTTTTCATAGGCATGATGTCTCCCTGACTAGACACTCTCAGAGTGTTCCTCTCATGTGATCTTTATCACAAACTTTAATAAGAGCAACTGCTATATATATATATATATGTATAAGAGGAAAAGGTCCCCTACTCCACCGCCACATAAAAAATAGATATCATTTGCAGGACTTTGGTTTGGAGGTAAGGGGAAAGACTGAATTGATTTAGTTTTGTTTATACAATGGCATGCACCTTCCAGATTGTAGCAATAAACACAGTAAATGATAACATCTACAAGACAAGAAAAATTCTTTAAAAACAAATATATATATTGGATTGACAGGAAATGTAACCAATGTCATTCACATGACCTTTCACCATAATTTACAGATTAAAAAAAGGGGGGATTAGAGTATTCGTCATCATGACATTAATAAATAATAGAGTTTGTTATTTAAATAAATTAAGGGTGCTTCATCTATATTGGTAAATTCTTACTTCAATTCATTTTTGACAAGTCAATCGTCCATCGTCAATCCATTATTGTTATTTTTTAAAAAATTGTCTCGTTTCTATTTTTTGTCACACAGGAACCTACAAGAAGCTACTCAGTATAACAACAAAACTAATCAACCGTAATATTATGTGTTTATTACTACAAGTGCCTATACCATACTGCCACATTATTAGGCACACCTCACTTATAAGTGAATATTGACCATTAGGAACAGGTCAATTCCGCTTCAGGTATCCCAAATTGTTAAATGATTCCACAACCTAGACATCGTTTTTCCTTGCTTCATGCTCAGTTCTACTGCAGGTCTTCAAATAAAGCACTCTAGAACTGAATTATCATTGGGCACCTCACGGTACAGAGTTTCCAGTTCCTAGATCCAAGAAGCAAGTAAGGGCATTCCTTGTACTTACAGGCTATATAGATGATTTCATCAAAGATTTGCAACTATAGCTTACCCTTTAAACTGACCTACCAGAAACTAGAAGCCTATCAAGACATATGGAATGAACGATGTGTCAAGCGCTCTGGTGTAAATTGAAGGATCATACTTCAGCATCTGATTGTGGAGTGGGTGCAAGTTAGGGCAAAGATGAGAATGCCTATCCACTTACCACAGTCAAGGCTACTACCATGGGAGAAAAATTAATCCACAGTAGTTGAAGGAATGCCTGCAATAAAGCTGGAGGTTCGTATCTTTCGTAGGCTTCCTGATCTAGACAGACCATAGGTCACAGCAGTGGCTCAATAGCCTGAAGGAGAGTTACTCGCACCTTGCTCGATGGAGGTTAGCTCTACAATCTGAAGGAGAGTAACTCATGCCTTGCTTGATGGAGGTTGGCTCTACAACCTGAAGGAGAGTACCTCATGTCTTGCTCAATGGAGGTTGGCTCTTACAATCTGAAGGAGAGTAACATACACCTTCGATGGAGCTTGGCTCTACAACTGCACCAATTCAAGGTAGAATATCATGCAAAAATAAAGCAAATCCTCTCTCTCGAAATGATCAACCAAGATGGTTAGGGGAGGGGGAAGGAAATGTGCAGGATTGCTGACTTTATCTACATTATACTTTATTACAATGACCTTCTCAATAATCAACATAAAATTTACTCTCTGAATGGTTCAGGAATAATAGCCTTCATCAGGAATAATGAAATGCTCTAGCCTCCATCAGGAATAATGAATTGCTCTAGCCTCCATCAGGAATAATGAATTGCTCTAGCCTTCATCAGGTATAATGAAATGCTCTAGCCTCCATCAGGAATAATGAAATACTCTAGGCTCCAACAGGAATAATGAATTGCTCTAGCCTCCATCAGGAATAATGAAATGCTCTAGCCTCCATCAGGAATAATGAAATACTCTAGGCTCCAACAGGAATAATGAATTGCTCTAGCCTCCATCAGGAATAATGAAATGCTCTAGCCTCCATCAGCAATAATGAGATGCTCTAGCCTCCATCAGGAATATTGAAATGCTCTAAGCCTCCATCAGGAATAATGAAATGCTCTAGCCTCCATCAGGAATAATGAAATACTCTAGGCTCCATCAGGAATAATGAAATACTCTAACCTCCATCAGGAATAATGAGATCCAAAGATTCGCATGAGCGGGATTTATACAGTAACTAGTATTGAATGTTTTGAACATTTGCAGTATAAGGTCAAACCTGCTGGTTGTTTAGAGCCTCCGCATATGTCGAGACCTGAAGGGAAAAATTAGTGCCAAACAGCAAATAGGCACTTGCAAAAGAGTTTCTAAATAGCACTGTTGTATGGTTCTTCATAAAGTCTAGGCAGTAACTAAGGATAAAATGAGATTACCCTCTATCTAACTAGACCAGCTATATTTCAGAATAAGTTGAATAAAATGATTTTTCAAGATTCAGATACAGTTCACATTACATTCAGTAAAAGCTAAGTTCACTCATAGCAACAACACCCACCAGTGAGGTGGCTAGCTCTCCTTTATAGCCAGCCACCAATCCACACAAACATGTAATAATTGTCCAATCAAATACAGCCAACAAGCACACGTAATTGTCTAATGAGATACAGCCAGCATGTACACGTAATTATTCCTCTAAGTGAGTGTTACATATCAATCTTGAGCCTGCAGGCTCCTGTCTTGTACTAGCAGGCAGGGTCAATGCCCCTGATGTTCCCCTTCTCCCATTGAGCTGGTAACTCGGTAATCCAACCTTGTCTTGAGAAGCCATCAGCATTATCATTTGCCGTTCCAGGGCGGTATGCCACATTAAACGAATATGCTAAGGCCCAGCGGGTGAGGCGACCGACCATTTGCGTTCCTCATCTGGTTCAGATGGCCCGATGCTCAGTTTGAGTAATGAATTTTCTTCCAGACAAACAAACAGCAAAGTGTTTGAGAGCCGCTACAATTGCCAGACATTCTTTCGCCACGGTCGAGTACCGTGTCTCTCTTGGATGCAATATCCGTGAAAAATATGCTCATGGGTGCTCCTCTCCTTCATCTATGTCCTGGCTGAGCACTGCCCCGATACCCCTCTCAGATACATCTGTCTGTAAGCAAAATGTCTTTGTGAAGTTTGGGCTGTGCAACACCAGGGTTTGACTGAGTTGACTCTTGAACTTCTCAAAGGCTGGTTTGTCCACTGTACTTGTGTAGGTGCTGTTCCTCTAGTAAGATCTGACAAACATGAGGAGGTTGCTGCAAATGATGGAATAAACCTTCTATAGTAGCCAATGAGGCCCAAGAATGCACAAACATCTTCCTTTGTTTTCGGTCTAGCAAACTCCTTGACTGCTTCCACTTTACAATGTTCTGGGGCTTAATATGTCTGAGATATGAGCATGTTGCCATGCCTACATAACTGGTATTTCTTGGCTTTGGCTATCAGCCCAGTTCTGTAAAGTGTTTGGAGAACTTCTATCAAGTGTTGCATGTGGTCTGTCAATTATTACTGAAGATGACAATCTCATCGAGATAAGCTACTGTGAATTGTTCGAATCCATCAAGTGTGGAGTCCATTAGACGTTGAAAAGTAGTAGGAGCTCCCTTGAGTCCAAATGGCATCTTAACAAATTCATATTTCCCAAACGGTGTGACAAACGCTGTTATCTCTATATGTTCGGGTTTCACTGGTTACCTGATAATAACCTTTAGTTAAATCAATGTGTGGATAAGTAATGGGCTTGCCCCAATCTGTCAATCAAATCGTCCACTCGTGGCATCTGATACCGGTCATCAAGTGTGATTGTGTTGAGCTTGTGATAGTCTATGCAAATTCTCAATCCACCGTCCTTTTTTCTTACTACGTATGACGATGGGAGATGCCCATGGGCTCTTGCTTGGTCGGATGACTCCAGAATCTAACATGGATTTGATCTCGGCTCTAGTTTGTTTTTCCCAGGCTTTGGGGATGTGGTAGGGCATTAGACGCGATGGAACTGTGTCACCTGTCTCTATGCGACCTGTCTCTATGCGTCACCTGTCTCTATGTGTCACCTGTCTCTATGCGTCACCTGTCTCTATGCGTCACCTGTCTCTATGCGTCACCTGTCTCTATGAGTCACCTGTCTCTATGCGTCACCTGTCTCTATGCATCACCTGTCTCTATGCGCCACCTGTCTCTATGTGCCACCTGTCTCTATGCATCACCTGTCTCTATGAGTCACCTGTCTCTATGAGTAACCTGTCTCTATGAGTCACCTGTCTCTATGCGTCACCTGTATCTATGCGTCACCTGTCTCTATGCGTCACCTGTCACTATGCGTCACCTGTCTCTATCAGTCACCTGTCTCTATGCATCACCTGTCTCTATGCGCCACCTGTCTCTATGTGCCACCTGTCTCTATGCATCACCTGTCTCTATGAGTCACTTGTCTCTATGAGTCACCTGTCTCTATGAGTCACCTGTCTCTATGCGTCACCTGTCTCTATGCGTCACCTGTCTCTATGATTCACCTGTCTCTATGAGTCACCTGTCTCTATGCGTCACCTGTCTCTATGCGTCACCTGTCTCTATGATTCACCTGTCTCTATGAGTCACCTGTCTCTATGAGTCACCTGTCTCTATGCGTCACCTGTCTCTATGTGTCACCTGTCTCTATTGCCTGTTCAATAGCTTTGGTCCTTCCAGGATAGTTGCTGAATGTACCCCGCATGGTGCTGAGTAAGGCTTCTAAGTCTTTTCGCTGGTTTGGTTTGAGCGATGGGTTTATTACTGGCATGTCTTCTTCTGATGCTGTGTGAAGGGTCACAATCTCACCCTCATCGTCACTATCATCAGGTTGAGGAACTACCCACTCCTTTACCATATTTATGTGAAACTGCCTTCTCCTCTTTCTTTGGTCTACCATGTCCACTTGATAGGATACTGGTGACACTTTCCTTGTAATGACGTACAGACCTTGCCATTGTGCTGATAGCTTGTGAATTTCAGATGGCATCAGTACTAAGACCTTCACTCCTTCATTGAAAGAACGTTCCCTGGCATCATGATCATACCACTTCTTGGACTCGTTTTTCGCTTTTGCCTCTCTCTCTCGGGTGAGTGTGCTCATGTTTGATAGGCTTTCTCTCATGTTGAGCACATACTGAAGAACTGATTCTGGGGCTTTCGTGCTAGAATCCATTCCTCCTTCATAATGTCTAGAGGTCCTTGCACATTTCTGCCATACAAGAGTTCGAATGGGGAGAATCCTGTAGTTGCATGGGGTGCTTCTCGATATGCGAACAATAAGAAAGGGATCATGCTATCCCATTCCTTGGTGTCTGGGCACAACTTTCGAATCATATGCTTCAAAGTTTCATTGAACCACTCAACCATACCGTCAGTTTGGGGGGGGGGGGTGGCGAGGTCTTCAGGTGTTTAATCCCCAACATCTGTAACAGCTCTTCAACACTGAGGTGAAGTTTGAGCCTTGGTCTGTGAGCAATTCTTGAGGTATCCCACGCCTTGAAAACACCTGCAATAATATATCTGCTACTGTTCTTGCATCAGTCTTGCATAGAGGTATGGCTTTGGGGTACCCATCAGGGTTGAGATTGAACTTGTTACATGTACCTTGTCTTGTTCTTGGTAAGGTACCTACAATATCCATCGCTATCCGTTGGAAGGGTTCACTCATAACGGGTAGAGGCACTAGAGGAGCTTTGTTCTTCGTAATTTTGGCTGTCCTCTGGCATTCGATGCAGCTTCTACACATACCCCTAAAGTCTTGATGAATCTCTGGCCAAAAGAATCTTCTGAGGGGTCTTTGGGTGGTCTTCTGTCGGCCTAAGTGTCCAGCCATGGGCAAACTATGTGCCACTCACATTGCTTGTTGTCTTGCTCCTTGGTAACACTAGCTATAGTATTTCCTCATTGTCCACAGTCTCGTGCTGGTGGAATAACACTCCATCCTGCACTTCATATTGGGACTCTGCTTTCCCAACTAGGCTCCAGGCTCTCTGTCGGAAATGCCATTCTCTACCTTAGGGAACAACAAAGAAACACCGAAACAGATATACAGTACAAGGAAATATGGAACGAGGAAACACTCGGACAAAAAGTTTCTAGAAGGAATTCGAGAGGGATGTTTTCTTCGATTGGTCAGCAGCCCAGTGAGAGAGCGGGAAATCTGCTCGTAAATTAGACAAGAAAAAAAGAACTAGAGAGAGAGTTAGTTGGAGTTAGTTAATGAGCTTGGACTGAGTAGAGTGTCATAGAGTCATTGAGTATATTGATTTTGAACTATTGCGTGTCACTGTGTTGAGACTTATTGAAATTGTTGTTTTGCTGTGTGTTTCTTGTTCTGTGAGAAAAGAAAGGTGGCATCCCTAATTTGGTGCTTATCTGTAATTAAACGTTGTTTTAGTCTCAAGTGATAGTTAGGGCTTGCTAGGGGGAAACCGGCTGTTAAATTGACTGAGAAGGAGTCAAATTAAAGGCGGGAGTAACGGCGAGTCGACATCGGAATTGGCTCGAGCGATTAAGGTTGAGACACTCGGAGAGCATTTCTGACATTTATTTCCGACACTCCCCTATCGTTCTGGTGAGAACCCACTGGTTCTCTCGAGAGACCGTCCGCATTGGCATTGTCCTTTCCAGACTTATGCTTTACGGTGTACATATAGGGTTGTTGTTGGAGGGCCCAACGACCTAGACGACCATAGCTATCCTTCAGCTTAGCCAGGTGGGTTAGACGATTATGATCTGTCTCAATCGTGAAGGACGTTCCCTCCAAATAAATTCGGTAATGTCTGATTCCATCCACAATTGCAAGAGCTTCTTTCTCAATAGTTGAGTATTTTTGTTCCCGATCCAACAATTTCCTCGAGCCATATGCAATTGGGTGGTCCTCCCCATACATCTTTTTGGGACAGCACGAATCCAATCCCTGTGTCTGAGGCATCAGTCTGGATGGTAAAGGGGCGATCCCAGGCTGGTGTCCTCAACACTGGATACTCAGTAAGGCATTGCTTCAACGTCTCGAAAGCTGCTTGTGCTGCTTCATTCCAGATCACTACATTGGGTTGGTCTTTCCGTGTCAGGTCGGTTAGTGGGGTGGCTATGGTCGAAAAGTTAGGTATAAAACGCCTGTAATAGCCACATAAGCCCAAAAACGCACGAACATCCTTCTTGATCCTTGGTTCCTTGAATCCCTGTACGGCCTGTACTTTCGCTTGCTGTGGTAATATCTTCCCTCGTCCAACGACATATCCCAGGTACTCACACTGGTTCACAGCAAACTTGCACTTCCTGTCATTGATCGGTAACTTTGCTTTCCTCAGCCTTTCCAGGACCCAACGTAGGTGCTTTAAATGGTCTTCCCAGGTGTCGCTTCGAATTACTATGTCGTCCAGATAGGCTGCAGTGAATTGTTGACCTCCCTCCAAAACTTCATCCATGAGTCTCTGAAAGGTCGAGGGGGCTGCTACCAATCCAAAAGGCATAGTGGTGAACTCGTACTTTCCCCAATGGGTTACGAAAGCCGTCTTCTCAATGCTTTTCTCTTCAACTGGCACTTGCCAATATCCTTTGGTCAAGTCCAGAGCTGTGATGTATTTTGCTTGTCCTATTTCGTCGATGATCTCCTCGATCCTTGGCAATGGGTATGGGTCGGCTCTTGTGATGAGGTTGAGCTTTCTGTAGTCGACACATAAACGTTTGCTGCCATCCTTCTTAGGCACCAGCACAACGGGTGTTGCCCAGGGACTTTTCGAAGGTCGGATGATCCCCATCCTAGACAGATCCTTAATTTCTTGTCGTAGGTACTCATGGGATGCGTGAGGTAGATGGTAAGGTAGTAACCGTACAGGACTTGCTCCTTCCGTCTCTATCACGTGTTCCGCTAAGGTGGTTCGGCCAGGCATGTCACTGATGACATCCTGAAATTCTCTTTTCAACTGTTCCAACTGTTTGCATTGTTGCTCATCCAGGTCATTCTCCCTGGGGGTCTTTCCTTCCAATACCGGGTCGTCAGTGAAGTCATCATACACTGCGAGGAACACTGCGGCAGTAGGGGAATTCCAGCTCTTCATGCTGTTGATGTGAAACCTTCGACTTGGTCTCATGCCTTGGCCCATATCCACTTCAAAAGTAACATCCGAAATCTTTTTCGTGATGATTACTGGGCCCCTCCATTCACTATGGAGCTTGTTCAGATGTTTTGGTTGAAACACCAGCACGTATTCTCCTACTTCAAATTCTCTCTGGGTAGCCTTCTTATCATGCTGACGCTTATATCTTTCCTTTCGCTTTCCTTCTGTACTGGAAGCCAGCTCTCTGATAATGGTCATCCTCTCTCGTAGCAGTCGGAGGTACTCTGCTGCTTCCGTTCCCTCTTCGTTTGCTTGTGAATTCCACTAATCCACTAACACATCTAGAGGTGTCCGCATTCGTCTCCCATACATCAACTCGTAGGGCGAGTATCCTGTAGATTTGTGGATAGTGCCCAGATATGCCCATAGTACGAATGGCAAACACTGATCCCATTCGTTTCGTCCTTTCTGTGTCAACTTTCGGAGTAACCGTTTCATGGTACTGTTGAAACGCTCAACCATCCCGTCAGTATGGGGATGGTAAGGTGACATTCTGATTTGTTTGATTCCAGTCCCCTTGCAATACTCTGCCATCATGTTAGACACGAAGTTTGAACCGTTGTCGTGTATAATTTCTTTGGGTACACCCAACCTTGATGTCACTTCCACCAAGCACTCTATCACTGATTTGGTCGTCACGTTGCATAGGGGAAAAGCTTCAGGCCACTTTGTAGCATAGTCGATGACGACCAAGACATACTTGTGACCTGACTTTGTCCGTTTGAGGGGTCCAAAAACGTCCATCGCTACTCGTTCGAAGGGTGTAGTAATGATGGTTAGGGGTTGCAGAGGAGCAGTCTCTTCAGGGTGGCAGGCGCTGCTAGCTGACATGCTGGGCACGACTGACACGCTTCCTTCACGTCTGTAGTCATTCTTGGCCAGGTTACTCTCTGTCTCAAGGCGTCTAATGTCCTTGCCTCCCCAAAGTGACCTGCAGTAGGTGAGCAGTGGGCCATTCTTAGGACGTCACTCCTGCATTCCCTTGGTACCACCAATACATCCAGTTCTTCTTTGTGTTGGGCTTTCCGGTGCAGCAGTCCATTTTTCCAACAGAAATCGTTCTCTTCATCTGCGTTGGCCTGGTGTCACCACTCCTCCAGAGTTGGATCCACCAGTTGGAGAGTACGCAGCCGAGAGGGGGAAATCTGTTCTATGAACCCCTGTCCTGCTTCTTCGTCAACATTCGTTGTTGACTTTGGGGTGGGTGTAACAAACATGTCTTGGTCGAAATTGTACATCTCACCCAGGCTTTCGTCTTCTTTCAGGCTAGTAATCTGAGCTCCTTCCTCTTCCTGAAGAGCTTCTAGCCTCTTCTGCTTGGCTTGTTCCTTACTATGGCCAGCACGAGTTACGACCAGAGCTGTCTCGGGTGACTCCTCTGTCACCTCCTCGGAAAGGGCTTCCTTCAGTAGCTTCCGAAATTTGGGGACATCTTGTCCCAAAAGCATGTCCACATTCAAATTTGTGGACACTCGTACAGCCATTTCAGTGGTTCTGCCGTCAATATTCAAGCTGATTCTTGCTGCGGGGAATTTCTGTTTCTTTGCACTGGCAGTGCTATATTCAATGGTCCACCCCAGTCGGTCCTTCTTGTCCACACACCTCGGGTGTATCATGGACTTGGTGCACCCTGTATCCAGTAGGGCCACCACCGTATTGTTATTCACCGTGACCTCCTTCGTCCATTTTGGTCTCTGAGCCATGACTGTGTGACAACAGTGAGCATCACCCTCCATCTTGACACGACAGTCTCTTCGGAAGTGGCCCTTCATGCCACACCTAAAACACTCCACGTCTCTTGGACTCCTTGGTGAACTTTGGGTAAGGGATCGACTTTGAGCAGAGGTTCAGTTTTGGGTAAAGGGTCGACTTCCCTCCGTTGTCAACCTCCTTGGCTCTGGCACTCTCTCACGGTTAGGGGTCTTATATTCAATTTCCTTCCTTTGTTGGTTACTTAAATGCCTCACCACTGACTTGTTGAGCTCTTCGTAGCTGTCAGGGTTGAGATTTCTCATCTGTTGTTGCAGCCATCGTGGCAGTCTCTGCAGTGCCAACTCTTGCAATATTAGTTCGAACAGTGGTAGAGGTGATATCTCCACCCACTTTGCCAAAGATTGTCTGTGAGCACGGAACCATTCATCCGGTTTTGAAAGGTCAAACGGCTTGTCAAAGACTTGTCTCCGGTACGTCTCTGCTGATATGTGGTAAGTGGCAAGTAGTGTTCGCTTCACTTCCTCATAATCATTTTGTGCATCTGCATGTAAGGTAGAGACGGCTGTTAAACCTTGTCCAGACAGAGACCCTCTCACATAGACACACCATAGAGCTCTGGGCCTTCCTGCTGCTCTGGCAGTAGCTTCAAACGTCTCTAGGAAAGCTCCCATGTCGTCGGTACCTTCCTGATACTTCTGCAGGGTAAACCGAGGGGGTGGAGGAGGAGGAGGGGGGGGAGGTGCAGCTCTAGCTTGGTTATCTGCCAGCAGTTGGAGTATTTGGGTCTGTTGTTCCCTGTGCCTCCCTAGTTCTTCCTCTCTCAAGTGACGCTCCTCTAGCCTCTGCTGTTCCTCTCTTTCTGCCTTCTGCTGATCGAGAGCTGCCCACTGGACAATAAATCTCTCCAATAGATGTTCAGTTGAATCTTCTCCCGGATTTGCACGAGTTGGAATCCTTCGTGACTCCCTTTCTCACCCTCCACGTCTCTCTTAAGACATAATACTGATTTTGTACCACGTTGGCTTTACAACGACCAAAAACAAACAAACAACTTCAACGACTCTAGCTACAGTAGCTACACCAGGGTGGGCTTCCAAACTCCACAGGCCTGATCACCAGAGTTGTACCCCTGGACAACCTAACAGCCTAGCTATACGACCGATAACTTAAGCCAAACAACTTCGCTATCAACCTGGATATCTATCTCTTACTCGGATAGAAATCCCACCGCTGCCACCAAATGTCGGAAATGCTCTCCGAATGTCTCAACCTTAATCGCTCGAGCCAATTCCGATGCCGACTCGCCGTTACTCCCGCCTTTAATTTGACTCCTTCTCAGTCAATTTAACAGCCGGTTTTCCCCTAGCAAGCCCTAACTATCACTTGAGACTAAAACAACGTTTAATTACAGATAAGCACCAAATTAGGCATGCCGCCTTTCTTTTCTCACAGAACAAGAAACACACAGCAAATCAACAATTTCAATAAGTCTCAACACAGTGACACGCAATAGTTCAAATCAATACTCAATGACTCTACGACACTCTACTCAGTCCAAGCTCATTAACTAACTCCAACTAACTCTCTCTCTAGTTCTTTTTTTCTTGTCTAATTTACGAGCAGATTTCCCGCTCTCTCACTGGGCTGCTGACCAATCAGAAGAAAACATCCCTCTCGATTTCCTTCTAGAAGCTTTTTGTCCGAGTGTTTCCTCGTTCCATATTTCCTCGTATATCTGTTTCGGTGTTTCTCTGTTGTTCCCTAAGGTAGAGAATGGCATTTCCGACACCACTAGGAAAGAAGCTTCACTGTTTGGTCCACTAATGAAGAGAGAGTATAGGCCAGAGGTGCTTTTTACTCCTACATACAGCTTGAAAATTCTGGCTCTCTGTTGCAAATTGGGTCTTTTGCACGAGTATACGGAGAATGGGCACACAATACAAAATGCTTCAAATGAATTAAAACAAATCACGACAATGTCTGAGTTTGCTCCACATTGCGCTTAATTGGTTAAAGGGGGATTACCTTTAAAATTTAAAAAGCAGCTGAAATTTGTATCTATCATAACATTTTTATTTTATTTATTGCCATTCTGTAGCAAAAAGATAGCCTTTTATCAAGAGCTTTCCAACAACCTACTTTATGAAGGCTAGCAAGTCTGTACAGTGAAGATATCTACCTACACTCTCTTCAAAACTGTCCTCTGATCACATTAACCCTCTAAAATGACAGAATACCTGTAACCACTTCCCATTCACAGGTTGTGTAAAAGTATGTCATGAGCAAGAACGTTTTTGTTCGGTCAAAATCTTTATGTCAATGCTTGCCACTGATCTCTGTTTTAAAGTTTAAAAAAATCTTTATTGACCTCCGATTTCCCCTCTGTGTGACACTCTGAAAGAAAGACTTCCCACTCATAACATGCTTATGTGGGTCTGTTACACAACCAGTGAATAGCAAGTGGTTACAGGCACACCATGATTTTAAAGAATGATTTAATGATGCAGGGGTAAAGTTTTGAAGAGAGTGTAGTTATCTTCACTGTATACAGTAGAGGTAAAAAAACACATGCCAGTTGCATTTATTTTGAATGCACGTAGACGCTTACCATTTCCAACCGTTAGCTAATAAATGCAAATAAATGGTTAACTTTTACGAGAGTTTTGCACATTGACGCTAACTAAAAGTCAGCGTTTCCGTGCAAAGGTTACCAAAGCGCACAAGATTTGTGCCTCATCGCAAATTTTTTTTTTAGCTGCTGATACCTTTGAGCTTTCGAAAGGATAGTTTTACAGCTCCTGTTCTACTGACATAAGTTGTTGAAAAGATATCCTGAAGCCAACGGTGAAAAACAGTGAGTAGATTCTGTATGATTGTGATATAAAGTCAAGACTTCTTTTCAGCTACTAGCTAGGCCTTCACAGGTTTGTAAGTCATAGCTTCTGTACTATAGCCTCTTTTTCTTATTAAGTTGTTCCATAAGAAAGGCCTAGCAAAACTTAACTAGCCTTTGTGTGCAAGCCTTTAGCTACACAACATGCTCTCAATGTATAAAAGTGTCGAGTTAAACTTTATCTTGAATAGTGGATAATTTGTAACACCAATTTGTTGACATGTTCTTATTTGGAGATGGATAAAGTGGTTATGCAGCCAAAATGAATAATGTTATTTGACAATGTGATTGTGTGTTTCTTACTTCTCTTGGGATATATAATAGAATGTTCTTCGTTGGAGAAGAACCAGAGGGAGCTAACCCACCATGTGCCACTTCTGGAGAACAGGTTGTCTCCGGTATCCACCAGTGCCTCCTCAGCCTACTCCAGTTTGTCTTCAAGCTTCAATGAAGTTGGCACCCCATTTCTCCACCTGCCTTAGTGCCAGGCCCCCTCCTTTCAGACCATTGATTTGAAAGTGGTCACTCAAAAGTGGAACTATTACTTCTTTTTTTAATGATTCTGAACATTTTTCTGTATTATTTTGTACAACAAAGAACACAACAATTGAATTGAAACAACATTTTATAACCATATAATTGAACAGTTATCAGGTAGAAAACAAAATAGAGCAGCAATTAGAAATAAATATAGAGGGTGTTAAAAAAATTGATATCATTTTGCAATTTAATAACTTTGCCAATAATGGTTCAAATGACCTTAAATTTTAACAGCACGTGTAGAAACAGGTAAAAAAAAAATTCTTTTCTTTTTTTCCTTCTTTTCTTTTCAGCTTTTCAGGTATAGAAATGCCATTCACATGAAAAGAAAAGCTTTTTGTGTGTTGGAGTATGCTCGAACACAGTCGAACAAGACTGCAGCGTGAGAATTCTCCAAAAATGCACCAACTTCAATGCAGATTCGGATATGGTATAAAAACTTCAAAGAGGAAGGCCGTCTGAGCAGGGCAAAAGGATCTGGATGACTACCAGCATCGGAAGAGATGGTCGAGTGTGTACCGTGTCTCAGGCGGCACGTATATTGAAAATTTGTGAAATCGGTCATGGAATCCACATACCTTTGATTCAAATTTGAAGGAATAAATGTTATGTTGCTCAACATTAAGCCTGTTCAGTTTGATCTGCCAAGACTATGAAGTTTCTACATCTCAAATTATATTACATCTCAAATGATATTAAATTTTTTGAAACACACTGTATATATAATACATTTAAAGACAGATTTCGACTGCACTGCTTCTTGATAGGTGATGCTCAATCGACTCGACTGAAGTACAGAACAGGAGGCTTAGACTAGACTGAAACTTCACGTGGAAAGAGAGAAGGCTCTGGAATGATGAGACTTGAAAGCGCTCACTAGCAACTGAGGCTATTAGCACACTTGCAATGTGTTTGCGATTCAGCACCGCTAAGCGGACCATTTATCCTGTTTGTTACAGTTGGTTTCCATTGAGACTGCTAGCATTTACGGTGTGCATTTATTTGCGTTCACTGTTTATGGTTTTTAACATTGAACGCAACTCATCCGGCATTTTTGGGGGCCTGTACTGTAGTCTTCATAAAGTAGATCATTGGAAAGCTCTTGAAAAAAGCTATTGATACAGAATGACATTGAACAGCAAAACCATTTGTGTATACAGTGTTTAGGTCTTCAAAATAATATGAACGACCTACCCCTAAGTTATAGTGGTCGTCCTATTTACACAAGAAGCAGCTGAAGCAGAAAACCTATAGATCACATTTAGCAACCTCCGCTGGCCATTGATACTTGATTGCCCACCATAACTACCGTGACTTCAACACAGCCAATTCTTAACTCAATCAGGCGACCATCGGGGAATTGTGCTCTTACCTTGTCAAGCAATATCACCTTTCCAACTCACTCTTCTGCCTTCTTTGCCATCTTCATTACCCCTTAGCTTCCTATCAAACCATATTCCTAAGTACTTGAATTCTTTGACCTCTTCCAATATCTCCTCACCAATCCTCCAATGCACTTCTGCTTCCTTCTTCCCTACTACCATGACCATGCTCTTCTTGCTATTAAATTTCATCTTCCACCTTAACACATACGCCTGTACCACATCCAACATAGCTTGCAGTTTAACCCCTGATGCAGCCTGAAGAACAACATCATCTGCATACATCAGTGCCCACACCAGCAGCCTTCCACTTTGACTCCTAGCTCAGCTCTCTCCAATTCCTCTGACATTAAATATTGAAAAGAAGTGGAGACAGAGGACATCCCTGCCTATGTCCATTCTCCACAGCAAACCACCTTGACCTCCTTCCATTCAATATCACCGTCGTCTCCACCCCACTATACAATCCTACACATGTCCTCACAAGTTTCTCCTCTACTCCATATCCTGCCTCAACTTCTACCACAGTCCCTCACTCCACACACTGTCATATGCCTTACTTATGTCCAGGAGAGCCAAATATAAAGCTTTCCCCCGCTCTTCCTCACTTCACAAACTCCTCCTGGTCTGAACAACTCTTCTGTCTACTAAATCCTCCTTGTGCTTCCGTCAAAATCCTATCCTCAGCGAACACTCCCAACCTCCTCTAGCAAATACCTTGACCACACTACAACACAATTACTTTGTCCTCGTCACCATCCTTGTGGAGAGGTACCAGTAAACTCCTCTTCCAGTCCACTGGGTAGCACTCAATCCTCATCACCACATTCATCACCTGCACCATCACTCTACCAACCTTCTACCTCCATACGCCTGGAGCCTTTCCTCTCTTGAAACACTTCATTACTTCTACTACTTCTTCCCAACTTACTTCTTCACACATACCCAGCTCATGCCCACCCGCTTCTCCTATCTCTAATTCTTGTACTATGGCATCCTCTTTTTTCCTTCCGAGCTCTTTCTAGTGTTTTGCCATCACCTCCAACACCTTGTCTTCCTCCTCTACCATCCTTCCCTCATCATCTCCTTTTATCCTTCTCTCCTTCCTCTTTATTAAATCATTCCAAAACAGCTTACAACTAGTCCCAGCCTGCTCTCTAATCTTCTATATAGTTTTCTTACTCAATTCCTTCTTTTCTTTCCTGAATAGTCTTTTTCACTTCCTTTCTTGCTTCTCTATAGTCATCCCATAGTGTCTTAATGTAGCTTTTCAAACACATTGTAGGGCACAAACTACTTGCAGAAGTATATTTCCAAGGTGAAGCCTTATACCACTAACATTGCTGGTGTGTGTGACTGTCACCATTTCGATGCCTTCCCTGGCCTATCTATTTAGAGCACTGGCTATGTCTTCTAAACAAGTCCCTGTAAATCAAGGCTAACTTGAAAGGAAGTAGAAAGCACAGCAACTGAAGAAAGTGTGCCCAATTTGCACACTTGAAGCCAGCATAACAACACTCTGCTCCATTCATGAAGGGCAAAATCATCGACCTAGCTCACTGTAAAGGTGTCCTCTTGAACTAGCGTCTAGGCTAATCACTGCCACAGGTTTACACATAAAGGATAGCTTTAGCCATTGGTGCAATAAAAATTACAGCCAATATCTCAATAATTGTTCCCACCTTGTTTAGACTGGCTTTAGCAAATCCGGTCACATAGTTTACCACAAACTTTGCTACTGATGATAGGGAACATAACTGGTTAACAGAATTATCACAGAACACCGAAGGAAAGGCCATGAAATAGCCAACAATAACTTCAGACATAAGATATCTTGCACTCTCGATCTGTTGATTAGCTCCACTGCCTGATGAACTAGAGTGTCAAAAACTCTTGTCAGCTTCTGCATGGTCTTGCATTCAGCATTCTGACAATTTTTATCCTGCAAAGCAAAGCCTTAAAGACCCAACTCTCTTGGTGAGCTTCAGACAGGGGAAGCTGCTTCTAAGTTCCTTCCTAACAAAACCTTCATTGTGTTGTATGGCATCCCAGTTAGGCAGCCATGCTTATGAGTTGGGCATCTTTATATATACCAATAGAAATAAAGGCGGGCTAAAGTGCATAAGTCGCCACACAATGCCATGCACGCATTTCTGATCAACCGATTGAACACCGACTTTATTTGTGGCTTCATTACATTAAAAAAAATTGTCTTAACCAACTCAGTTGATACTCAACGAAATTATAATGACCTTCTCAACAATCAACTTAAATTTTATTCTCTCGATATTTCGACTAGATGCTCTAGCCTTCAACAGGAATTGTAAGAATTAAGTTCTCAAACTGTTCAGAATGCAAACACAATAAGCTGCAGTAGTTTGGTATAAGAATTAACTCCATTGCATTGAGCAAACAAAAGCTATGCAGCGCTATATGTCTACAACAAAACCTACATCTAAGAAGGAATTCAGAATGGTTCCTTGAGAGCACAGGTGCTTTCCCCCCAAGAACATACAGAACCAGTGGCAAAACCCGGGAAGAAGACCATTCCCAAAGGCAGTTACGATCGCCATCAATTAAAAAAAATCTTTGTAATTTTGCTCGCACGTCTTGTCTAACCAGAAATAAAGTTTTTATCACTATTTTAAATCAATAGTCGTCTATTTGGCACGTGTATACGCACACAATGCAAAATGCTTCAAATTAATTAAAAATTATCACGACCATGTCCGTGTTTGCCCCATATGGTGCCTAATTGGTTAAAGGGAATTCCACTTAAAATGGAGCTGAAATTTGTATATATCATATTTATTGTCATTCTATAGCAAAAAGATAGCCTTTTTTCAAGAGCTTCCCAACGACCTACTTTATGAAGGCTAGCAAGTCTGTATACAGTGAAGATACCTACCTACACCCTCTTCAAAATTGTCCCCTGATCACCTTAACCCTCTAAAATGACAGAATGCCTGTAACTACTTCCCATTTGCAGATTGTGCAAAAGGAACTACAAAATACGTCATGAGGCAAGAAGTTTTTTGTGTGGTCATAAGTTTTACTTCAATGTTTGCAACTGATTCCCGTTTTAAAGTTTTTATTGACCTCCGATTTCCCTTCTGTGTGGCACTCTGAAAGAAAAAGACTTCTCACGCATAACATGCTTGTGTGGTACCTTTACACAACCTATGAATAAGAAGTGGTTACAGTCACTCAGTGATTTTAGAGAATGATTTAACGATGATCGGGCTACAGTTTTGAAGCGAGTGTAGGTATCTTTGCTGTATAGTCTTCTTATAAAGTAGATCATTGGAAAGCTTTTGAAAAAAGCTATTGCTATGGAATGACATTGAACAACAAAACCATTTGATATATACGATGTTCAGGTTTTCTATTATAAAGAATGGATGACCTACCCCAAAGTTATAATGGTCGTCCTATTTACAACAGAAGCAGCTGAAATATATTGAGGCAGAAAACTTATAGGCAAACTCCCACTGGCTATTGATACTCGATTGTCCACTCTAACTGCTGCCATGACTTCAACACAGATAATTTTTACTCAATCTGGCTCAGGCGACCTAGGATTGGTGCTCTTATCTTGCCAAGCTTGTTTGACAAAATCGTATACCTGTCTCTACGTTGAGGAAACAAGCAGCTATGCCATATTCGAGCATCAATTAGCTGCACTGCCTGATGTATTAGAGTGTCAGAAACTCTTGTCAGCTTCTGCATGATCTTGCTTTCAGCATTCTGACGATTTTTCATTCTCTGCAAAGCAAAGCCTTAATGACAACTCTTGGTGAGCTTTAGACAGCGTAAACGGCTTCCAAGTTTCTTCCTAACGAAACCTTTATTTTGTTGTAGGGAATCCCAGTTGGCATCCATGCTTATAAGTTAGGCATCTGTATACCAATAGAAATAAAGGCATGACAAAAACATAAATCATCACACAATGCCGTGCACGCATTTCTGCTTAACCCATGATTTCTTAATCTGGGGTCCATGGATGGGATTTAGGGGTTCCATGAACTAGATACACAACATAACTAAAATATATACATTTAATGCTCATAATTTGTTGCGGACCCTGCAGCCCTGTCCATGATTTAGTGCACTCTTACTAGCTTTTTATAACAAGACTTCTAGCTCAGCTTGAACAAAAAAAAATCTCAAAGAAAAGGAAGTACAATGAAGACTATGTAGCCTTTGGTTTTACTTGCATCACTGAGCGTGATGGGACACAAAAGCCACAGTATTTCTTGTGTGGCAAAGTTCTTGCGAATGGAAGCGCATGAAGCCAATAAAATTGAAGAGCACCTCATGTCTGTACATCCTGAAAATGTATCAGAGAGTGCAAATATATTTCATGCATATATTTCATGCAAAGAAGGCTCGATTTGAGAAGGCTGGGACTTTGCCAAAACTTGGATTTGCACCAACGCAAAAGCCTTGTCTTGAAGCTTCCTACAAGGTTGCTTATCAGATTGCCAAAGAAAAAAACCACACACAATTGGAGAGATTTTAGTGAAGCCATGTGGTTGAGCTGGTTTGTGGATTGGAGCAGAGGAAGAAAATCGAAGCAATCCCTTTGTCACATTACATCATACATTCCAGAATAGTTGATGTCTTCTAATATTTTTAAGCAAGTCACAGAAGAGTTGGTAGCTACACCATTTCAACTCAGTATGCAACTGGATGAAAGTACTGACATTTCTCAGTGTAGTCAACTACTTGCTTTTGTCAGTTATGTTCTTGCTGATTCCTTTAAAGAGGAATTCCTATTTTGTGAGCCACTATTGGAAACAACAAAATCCATTGACATATTTGATATGGTGAAAAGTTTCTTTGCCAAGCAAGGTTTTGACTGGAAGAAACATTAGGGTACTTTATGCACAGATGCAGCACCTGCAATGCTTGGTAACACATCTGGTTTGGCTGCTTTAGTGAAGAAAGAAGCTCCTAACGTCATTACTGTTTTCTACATCGCCATACTGGCATCAAAAACTCTGCCAACAATCCTGAAAGAAGTACTGTCCGCTGCAGTAAAAGTTGTCAACTTCATCAGAGCCAGGGCTCTGAATCATCATCTTTTCAAGATGTTTTGTCAAGAAATGGGAGCAGAACATGAAGTTCTTCTTTACCACACAGAAGTCCGCTGGCTTTTCAGAGGCCAAATTTTTAAGCGTTTGATGGAACTGAGGGCAGAAGTTTCATTTTTTTGAAAGAAAAGAACGCCCCACTCTCTGAAGAATTTGAAAGGGAGGAGTTCATATATGGCTTGGCTTATTTGGCAGATTTCTTTGGCCATATGAATGAGGTGTGTCTTTCGATGCAAGGCCAAGCAGTCACCATTATGGATGTTGCTGAAACACTACAAGCTTTTTTGGCCAAACTGCCACTTTGGAAGAGGAGAATAGAGGCACACAATTATGCAAACTTTCCAATTGAGGAAGTGCTTCTGCCAAGTGGAGTAGAGAGAGAGAAAGTTCTGTCGGTTTCTCTGCATACAGAAATGTGCAGACACCTGGAAACCCTGCAGAACTCTTTCAATGGTTACTTCTGCTCAGATGACCTAAAAGTCGAGGCATGGATTCGTAATCCTTTCCTTGCTGACATTAATCAAATTAGTGATGCAGACCTTACCAAAGATGATCGTATCGACTTGAGAACAAAAGAAATGATACGGTTTGAATTCAACACAAAATGCCTTGGAGATTTTTGGTGCTCCTTAACACAAGGCTATCCTCACCTAGCAAAGAGGGCTAATTTAATACCATTTGCAACCATGTACATTTGCGAATCAGGATTTTCAGCTCTTGTTACAATTAAGACTAAAAGTAGAAATCGATGGAATCTTAGACATGACATGCGTGTTGCCTTATCAAAGACAACTGCAGAATTTGAACTTCTAATTCATAACGAACAGCAACAACCTTCTCATTGAAATGTATTTTAGAGCGGACATGAATAATATTTTTATTTTTAATTTTTTTTTAATTCAGACCTAATGTATATAATTATGTTAAGGAAATCACCAATACATTCTTTCCAAATTGTTTATTACATTTTTCTTGAGGGGGGGGGCGTAACTTTTGCCTGACTACCAAAAGGGTCCGTGACTAAAAAAAGGTTAAGAATAACCGATTATATGCCGACTTTATTTGTGGCTTCATTACATTTTTTTGGTCTCAACCGACTCAGTTGATACACAATGAAATTATAATGACCTTCTCAACAATTAACTTGAATATTATTCTCTCGATGTTTCGACTAGATGCTCTAGCCTTCAACTAGGAATTGTAAGAATTTAGTTCTCAAACTGTTTCAGAATGCAAACACAATAAGCTGCAGTAGTTTGGCAGCCAGCCAACAAGAAGTGAAGGCTAACAGATCCAATTTCCCAATGACGGCTCCTTTTGCGAGCCAATCAGTTAAAATTATACTCCCTCTCTCACCATCCAAACCCCAGAATCTCTCTCACCATCCGCAACCCAGCATCTCTCTCACTCTCCACACCAAGCATCCAGATAGATGTCCACAACATTTCACCTGCAATGTATATTTTCCTGTAATAGTTTAGAAAAGGTTGCTATGCAGGAGCACAGAGTTGGGCCTGTTCGGTGCAGAGTCTCCCACAATGAAGGGCAAAAGACATTTTGAATAGCAGTGATGTGTAATAAAGGGATGATCAAAACCAAAAAGTCTGTCAATACCTCGTTACACAATTACTTTACTGATTCAATGCCATGGAGTGCAAACTGGACATCAGTCGCTAGTTACAATTTGAACTAGGCCCTAGTTCTTGGTGTGCATGTGCCCAGTAGATCGCTAAATCACATTAAAAAACTACTTCCTCCTGGACAAAACATCTGGGACAGACGTCATCTTTACGCTGGTTCCTTGAAAAGAAGGCCAACTATGCCTACAGCAGGGATACCTTGAGAGATGAAGTGCTCATGGATGGATTAATAGACTGCAAGTTTGTTCTACACATAGCGCTGTGTAACTTTTGTTTGGCATTAGTCAATTGTCAGGATGGTATAGCCAAGCTGGAGCGTATTCTGTTAGCATTCTAAGTATGTCATAGCTCAGTTTACTTCTGGTGGGTGTGGGGAGTATAAATATAGGTTTTTGGCATTGTTTATTGTTATTTGGGAAAACTTGTCTAAATGCTGCTTATATACATAATTTATTATAAAAAAAGATATGGCAGCTGAAGAAAGTGGGTCCATTTTGTATGCTCGAAGTCAACATAACAACACTCTGCTCCATACATGAAGGGCAACATCATCGACCTAGCTCACTGTAAAGGTATCCTCTAGTACTAGTGTCTAGGCTAATCACTGCCACAGGTTTACACATGAAGGATAGCTTTAGCCGTTGGTGCAATACAAATTAAAAAAACAGCTATTATCTCAATAATTGTTCACACCTTGTTTAGACTGGCTATCCCAAATCCAGTCACATAGTTTACCACAAACTTTGCTATCAATGATAGGGGACATAACTAGTTATCAGAATTATCACAGAGCACCGAAGGAAAGGCCACGCAATAGCCAACAATCACTTCAGACTTAAAAGATATCTTGCACTCTGGATCTGTTTATTAGCTGCACTTACTCAGTTGATATACAACGAAGTTATAATGACCTTCTCAATAATTAACTTGAAATTTACTGTCTCGATGTTTCGACTAGATGCTCTTACTTCATCATGAATTGTAAGAATTAAGTTTCTCAAACTGTTCAGAATGCAAACACAATAAGCTGCAGTAGTTTGGTAGAAAAATTAGCTCCATTGAAGTAGTGAGCAAACAAAAGCCACGCAGCGCTATATATGTCTACAACAAAACCTACATCTAAGAAGGAATTCAGAATGGTTCCTTGGGAGCTGTGCTGCTTTCCACCCAAGAACATACAGGACCAGTGGCAAAAGCCGGAAGAAGACTGTTACCAAAGGCAGTTGCAATCGTCAGCCATTAAAATAAAACTTTGTAATTTTACTCGCATAACCAGAAATAAAGTTTTTATTACTATTTTAAATCAATAGAGTCGTCTATTGGGCACGAGTAGCTATACGGAAAATGGGCACACAATGCAAAATGCTTCAAATTAATAAAAACCATGTCCGTATTTGCTCCATATGGCGCTTAACTCCATATGGCGCTTAATTGGTTAAAGGGAATTTCACTTAAAATTTAAAAAAGGAGCTGAAATTTGTATCTATCATAACATGTTTTTAAATTTATTGTCATTCTATGGCCTTTTTTCAAGAGCTTTCCAACGATCTTTATGAAGGCTAGCAAGTCGGTACAGTGAAGATACCTATATACCTACACTCTCTTCAAAATTTTCCCCTGATCACCTTAACCCTTTAAAATGACCGAATGCCTGTAAAATACTTCCCACTTGCAGTGCAAAGGAACTACTTCAATGTGTACCACTGATTCCCGTTTTAAAGTTTAATTTTTTTTTTTACCTCCGATTTCCTTTCTGTGTGGCATTCTGAAAGAAAAAGACTTCCCACTCATAACATGCTTGTGTGATTCCTTTACACAACCTATGAATAGGAAGTGATTGCAGGCACTCCGTGATTTTAGAGAACGATTTAACGATGATCGGGCTACAGTTTTGAAGAGAGTGTAGGTATCTTCATTGTATAGTCTTCATAAAGTAGATCATTGGAAAGCTCTTGAAAAAAGCTATTGCTACGGAATGACATCGAACAGCAAAACCATTTGATATATATTATGTTCAGGTCTTCAAAATAATTATTTTAAAGAATGGGTGACCTACCCCAAAATTATAATGGTAGTCCTATTTACAAAAGAAGCAGCTGAAATATATAGAGGCAGAATCACATTTAGCAACCTCCGACTGGCCATTGATACTCGATTGCCAACCCTAACTGCCATGACTTCAAGGCTGAATTCTAAACTCAATCACGCTAGGGCGACCACATAGGATTGGTGCTCTTACCTTGCCAACTATGTTGAGGAAACAAGCAGCTATGCAATACTCGAGCATCCATTCCCTGACAGACATTAACCACAGCCTCCTCTCACTCCTGTGCATACAATTCTCGTTCCTCAATCTTGGAACCTGCAGATATTGCCTCAATTCCCCCCCACCCCACTTACCATGATGATCATTTCCTATTTCCTATTTACACGAGAGGATATTATTTGAAGTGGGTATAATTATATAAATGTTTTTATGGGTAAACGTACAGAGTACAGAGATATATACATAGCATGTGTAAATTCCATCTTTTTCACTCTCGATCTGTTTATTAGCTGCACTGCCTGATGTGTTACAGTATCAGAAACTCTTGTCAGCTTCTGCATGATCTTGCATTCAGCATTCTGATAATTTTTCCCCTGCAAGGCAAAGCCTTAATGACAACTCTTGGTGAGCTTTAGACAGGGCAAGCGGCTTCCAATTTCTTCCTAACGAAACCTTCCTTCTGTTGTAGGACATCCCAGTTGGGCAGCCATGCTTATGAGTAGGACATCTGTATACCAATAGAAATAAAGACGGGGTAAAGTGCATAACTCGTCACACAATGCCGTGCACCCATTTCTGCTTAACCCACGAGTTGTTAATCTGTGGTCCATGGATGGGATTTAGGCGGTCCATGGACTAGGTACACAACATAACTACATTTAATGCTCATAATTTTGTGGAGGACCCTAAGGTGAAGCCCAGGAGTAAGAAATATCTAATTTCACAATGTAGCTAAGTAACAAACTTTCTGAATCTAAGCATTACCACCTGTTTAAATATGGTGGTGACCAAACTTACTGATACTTTGCAAAATTGTTATGTGTCAGATATCGCACTTCATTCATGTGGGTTCATGTGTCTCATCACACTTCATTAGAGTTCCATTTACTGCAGCCCTGATCCATGATTTAGTGCACTTTCACTAGTTTATAGCAAGACTTCTAGCTCAGCTTGAACCAAAAAAATCTCAAAGAAAATGAAGTACAATGATGACTATGTAGCCTTTGGTTTTATTTGCATCACTGAGCGTGATGGGACACAAAAGCCACAGTGTTTCTTGTGTGGCAAAGTTCTTTCCAATGGAAGCATGAAGCCAATAAAATTGAAGAGCACCTCATGTCTGTAGCTACATCCTGAAAATGTATCAGAGAGTACAGATATATTTCATGCAAAGAAGGCTCGATTTGAGAAGGCTGGGACTTTGCCAAAACTAGGATTTGCACCAACGCAAAAGCCTTGTCTTGAAGCTTCTTACAAGGTTGCTTATCAGATTGCCAAAGAAAAAAAGCCGCACACAATTGGGGAGACTTTAGTGAGCCATGTGCACTGGATATGGTTGAGCTGGTTTGTGGATTGGAGCATAGGAAGAAAATCGAAGCAATCCCTTTGTCAAATTACATCATACATTTCATGAGCCACTACTGGAAACAACAAAAGCCATTGACATATTTGATATGGTGAAAAGTTTCTTTGCCAAGCAAGGTTTTGACTGGAAGAAACATTAGGGTACTTTATGCACAGATGTGTAGCACCTGCAATGCTTGGTAACACATCTGGTTTGGCTGCTTTAGTGAAGAAAGAAGCTCCTCACGTCATTGTCACTCACTGTTTTCTACATCGCCATGCACTGGCATCAAAAACTCTGCCAACAATCCTGAAAGAAGTATTATCCACTGCAGTGAAAGTTGTCAACTTCATCAGAGCCAGGGCTCTGAATCATCGTCTTTTCCAAGATGTTTTGTCAAGAAATGAGAGCAGAACATGAAGTTCTTCTTTACCACACAGAAGTCCGCTGGCTCTCCAGAGGACAAATTTTGAAGCGAACTTAGGGCAGAAGTTTAATTTTTTTAAAGAAAAGAACACTCCGCTCTCTGAACAATTTAAAAGGGAGGATTTCATATATGGCTTGGCTTATTTGGCAAATTTCTTTGGCCATATGAATGAGGTGTGTCTTTCGATGCAAGGCCAAGCAGTTACCATTATGGATGCTGCTGAAACACTACAAACTTTTTTGGCCAAACTGCCACTTTGGAAGAGGAGAATAGAGGCACACAATTATGCAAACTTTCCAATACTTGAGGAAGTGCTTCTGCCAAGTGGAGTAGAGAGAGAGAAAGTGCTGTCGGTTTCTCTGCATACAGAAATGTGCAGACACCTGCAGAACTCTTTCAATGGTTACTTCTGTTCAGATGACCTAAAAGTCGAGGCATGGATTCGTAATCCTTTCCTTGCTGACATTAATCAAATTAGTGATGCAGACCTTACCAAAGATGATCGTATCGACTTGAGAACAAAAGAAATTATACGGTTTGAATTCAACACAAAATGCCTTGGAGATATTTTGTGCTCCTTAACACAAGGCTATCCTCACCTAGCAAAGAGGGCTATGGGGGCTTTGATACCATTTGCAACCATGTACGTTTGTGTGAATCAGGATTTTCAGCTCTTGTTACAATTAAGACTAAAAGTAGAATCTTAGACATGACGTGCGTGTTACCTTATCAAAGACAACTGCAGAATTTCAAGTTCTAATTTTCTAATTCATAACAAACAGCAACAACCTTCTCATTGAAATGTATTTTAGAGCGGACATGATTCTTTTTATCCCTTTTTTTATTCAGACCTAATGTAAATCCCAGCCAATGTGCTATAAGTTAAAGGCATTGAGCAATGTGTAGGAACCGTATTCACTCGAATATAAGTCGCGACTTGTATTTATTTCAGCCAAATCAAAAATGCTATCTTCAAGCATTGCGCTTGCACAGTGCCAAGCCAGTCTTGCGCAATTGTGCTGATGCAATGTTTTTGTACGTCATTGTGGTTATGATTGTTTCATTTCAAACATTGAGCTAGTAGTTGGCTGCCTAATCGCTATCGTAATCTACAATGAGTTCGTTATATTCGATCTGTTCTTCATACTCTTCGTCCAAGGAAGCAAATGGATCTTCTCCATCTCTGTCACTTCCTTCCAACAGCTGGAGGGTAGTTTGAGTAATGGCTGGGATAGATCATGTAAAGAGTAAGACTCCAGAGTCCGAAAAATCAGTGCATGTCAATTAATTTTCGCAGTATATATTTTAAAACGCTACTTATCTTAAACGTGCGCGCTACAACTCGCGCGCTAAAATGGAGGGTTCAGAAGGCATACCTCAGGACAGAACAATATTCAGTAACACAACTTCATATTAAAACTTCATAAAACAACAAATGCAGCAAAAACTAACAACAAAATTAAACAAAACAAAACATCAGAGGACAAAATTATACAGGGTACTGTGTTTTGATTGCTTGTACGATGCTGGCAAAAGCTTCAGCAGTTGTGCGGGCATTGCTCTCCCTCCACATAAACTCATCGAGGTATGAAGGAAGTTGACGGTGGACCCCCTTCATCCTTTTCAACTTTATCTTCGCCTGCATAAAATCAATTTATCTACATACTGTGTATATCTTGTGGTATAACTCACTCTATTCCAGTAAGATTCCACATTTTGTGTGTGCACACCTGTGACTGGATTTAAAAACTCTATTGAATGTGACAATTGACAACACACCTTAGGCTTGTGACTGAATTGGGACTCATCAATTTGGACGATGACTCCAGGCCCACCTAAGATTATTGGATAACTACAAAGGGCTGTTGAGCAAACTTCCTGCAACCACTGGTACACATTAATGGCAGTTGGTCGACTGCACCCGGCTTCACTTGCAGCAGCAGTAACTGGGCACTCTCTGGCCCACCAATATATCATAAGAAGCCAAGTTTGTAGAGGAAGCATTGACTTCGCAAAGAAGCTCCTTTCAATAATAATAAATATATATAATATAATATAATAATTATCTCTACTATTATATCTAAAAAATATCGACATAGACATACAAACCATGCCGAATCGTCTTTACGGTTTTACACGCAGGACACCCCCATGCAAATCCATCTTTCAGGCTGGACTTCTTACGTCCAACCATAGTTACATTGCAACTGTACACCAAGATACAACAAACATGTTTATCAGGATCAAGTGTCGTTTACGACTCCAGCCATCAAAAAATCCGTGCACGTTTTTTAATGTTTACGCACACGCGTTTTTTTTAATTTTTATTAAAAAAATAATAATAATAAAATAATAATAATAATAATAATTTTTTACCGTGCCACATTTTTTTAAGTTGACGCACGGGCGGGGGCACATGAATTTTTTTTTTGCATTGCAGCTGATTTGGAGGGGTAGTCTTTTTTCATGAAATATCATCCAAATAGAAATATCTGCATTGCAGCTGATTTGGAGGGGGTAGTCTTTTTTCATGAAATATCATCCAAATAAAAATATCAAATAAATAATAATACAATCAAACAGGGCATTGATTGGGTTTTAATTTCTGTTAAAATGTTATTGTAAGTTAAAGCTACAGTTGGTCCGTTTCTCTCCCGCCACATAAACTCATCCAGGTAGGATGGAAGCTGGTGGCGATGCACTCCTTTCATCCTCTTTAGCTTCACCTTCACCTGCACAATATAATAATTGTTGTTAAAATTTTAAAAAAATACTTGTTGTTAAAATAAAAATCAATTATGTTCCACAGACCATACCCTGTTCCAATATGATTCAATATTTTGGGTGTGCACACCCGTACTCTGATCCACAAACTCAATCGAGTGGTTCACAGTTTCATGTGCCACAATCCCAGGCAGAGTAGCCACCTGCCTATAGGCTGCCCACTGGTCAGAATAGATTATCGATCCAGGTGCAGCATGGGCCTGGATAATGGGTAGCAAGGTGGCTGCATCCCTCTTATCCACAACTCGCATGTAACCTAAATAAATTTCATTGAATTAAAATCTTTGAAATAGGCACAATACGTTTATCAAGTGTACCAAGAGCAGGCGTATGCACCGTGTCAACCATCCCAAAAATCCAAGTCTCCTTAGTAGGTGGGCGGCCTCTATGATGCTAAACAGTCAATACCGAAAGTGATCATCCATTCAAGTATATCAATGTTACAGTGATACCTTCGGTTTGTGCGTGAACTGTGACTCGTCTATTTGAATAACGGATCCAACACCACCAAGCACAATCTGTGTTCGACATAGTGCTGCAGAGCACACTTCCCTCAGCCACTGGTACACATTTATTGCACTTTTCTTGCTGCAGCCAGACTCATCTGCTGCATCCAATACAGGGTACTGTCTCACCCACCAATATATCAATAGGAGCCATGTCTGAAGGACCATGTGCGATTTGGAGAAAAAACTCCCATGCCGAATTGATCGAAGAGATTTACAACTAGGGCATGCCCAAGTTTTGCGATCCTTCAGGTCGCTTTTTTTCCTAATCACCATTGAAGTACTACACCTATACACGGGTATAACATAGTATAATAATTATGTGATGTCTTATAACAGGCTAGGGCTAGGGCTAGGGCTAGGGCTAGGGCTAGGGCTAGGGCTAGGGCTAGGGCTAGGTACTATTATAATTATGTGATGTCTTATCTGGAACATGAAAAAGATAGACCTTATCTTACCTGGAACGTGTACCCCCGTGCGTCAACTTTAAAAAACGCGGCACAGTTTAAAAAAAAAAAAATTTTTTTTAATAATAAAATTTAAAAAAGACACCCAAAACGCGCGTGCGTAAACATATAAAAACGCGCACGAATTTTTTGATGGCTGGAGTCGTAAACGACACTTGATCCGTTTATCATAATAATTATTATTATCCTATTATTATTACTTTTTAGATATTTTTTCCCTTACATTCCACAAGTAACAGTAATTGCCAAAAGAGATTTGCTCCTAAAGAGTCAATGACTTCCTTGTTTTCCCCAAATGCAGCAGGAACAATCGACCTGATCGTTGTTGAAGTCTGCTCTGTACACATAGCGGGTGCGTTTAAGATAAGTAGACTATATACCGCGAAAATTAATTGACGCGCACTGATTTTTCGGACTCTGGAGTCTTACTCTTTACATGATCCAGCTAAAGCTGCTACTTTATCGATTTTGAGGCAGTGAATTTCTCCATCTTCAGACCCATCCACCTTCACAGTAATGCCACAAGCAAGGAATGATTTCTTGATCTCGGCAGCCAGCTATCTTAGCTAATGATAAACGACTGCGCGTGTACAAGAGCGGTGGTATAATTAACTTGGTGTGCTACATTTGGAGTGCGGCTTTCAGAGCGACTTCTATTCAGTGTGCGACTTGTATTCGGGTGAATACGGTATTTTGTTATAATAGCTGCCCTTACTCTACATGTTATGAGAAAAAGTTGACACTCATTTTAATGGAAAATATATCCATGTCAGAAGTGTGCTTCCTCCTGCAGATGCTGGCAGCTAATTGAATGTGTGGGCACTTCAAGAGCCATTCAACAAGAAGTGAAGGCTAACAAATCCAACTTCCCAATGACGGCTCCCTTTGCGAGCCAATCAGTTAAAATTCTACTCCCTCTCTCACCATCCACACCCCAGCATCTCTCTCACCATCCGCAACCCAGTATCTCTCTCACCATCCGCACTAGCATCCAGATAGATGTCCACAACATTTCACCGGTAATGTATATTTTCATGTAATCGTTTAGAAAAGGTTGCTAAGCAGGAGCAGATAGGCGGTCCAGTTTGGCGCTGAGTCTCCCACAATGAAGGGCAAAAGACATTTTGAATAGCAGTGATGTATGATAAAGGGATGATCAAAACAAAAAAGCCTGTCAATACAGCCTGTCAATACCTCGTTACACAATTACTTTACTGATTCAATGCCATAGAGTGCAAACTGGACATCAGTCGCTAGTTACAATTTGCCTTAGTTCTTGGTGTGCACATGCCCAGTAGATCGCTAAATCACAGTAAAAAAACTACTTCCTCCTGGACAAAACCTCTGGGACAGACGTCATCTTTACACTGTTTCCTTGAAAAGAAGGCCATTATCTATACCTACAGCAGGGATACCTTGAGAGATGAAGTGTGCATGGATGGATTCATCGACTGCAAGTTGTTCTACACATAACTTTTGTTTGGCATTAGTCAATTGCCAGGATTGTATAGCCAAGCTGCAGCATATTCTGTTAGCATTCTAAGGATGTCATAGCCCAGTTTACTTCTGGTGGGGGTGGGGAGAAAAATGTAGGTTGTTGGCCTTCTTGATTGTATTTGGGAAAAGTTGTCTAAAGGCTGCTTATATATATTTAAAAAAAGGATATTAATATTGGCACCCATGATGCCTGAAGATCATGCTGTGAGCGACATAAAACAGTTAACTTTTAAGAAGCACTCAAAAATTAATTATTATCCATTTTACAAACGCATTGTAGGGTGCAAGCTACATGCAGACATATATTTCCGAGGTGAAGGCTTATACCACTAACTTTGCTTGAGTGTGTGACTGTCACCATTTCGATGCCTTCCCTGACCTATCTATTTAGAGCACTGGCTTGTCTTCTAAACAAGTCCCTGTAAATCAAGGCTAACTTGAAAAGAAGTAGAAAGCACGGCAGCTGAAGAAAGTGTGTCCATTTTGCACGATCGTAGCCAGCATAACAACGCTCTGCTCCATTCATGAAGGTCAACATCATCGACCTAGCTCACTGTAAAGGTATCCTCTGGAACTAGAGTCTAGGTTAATTACTGCCACAGGTTTAGACATGAAGGATAGCTTTACAATAAAACAGCCAATATCTCAATAATTGTTCCCACCTTGTTTAGACTGGCTTTCCCAAATCCGGTTTACCACAAATGTTGCTAACGATGATATGGAACGTAACTAGTTGACAGAATTATCACAGAGCACCGAAGGAAAGGCTATGCAATAGCCAACAATCACTTCAGACAAAAGATATCTTGCACTCTCGATCTGCTGCACTGCCTGATCTAGAATGTCAGAAACTCTTGTCAGTTTCTGCATGATCTTGCATTCAGCATTCTTATACTGCAAAGCAAAGCCTTAATCCTCACTCTTGGTGAGCTTCAGCCAGGGGAAGCTGCTTCCAAGTTCTTTCCTAACAAAACCTTCATTGTATTGTAGGGCATGCCAGTTAGACAGCCATGCTTATGAGTTGGGCATCTGCATACCAATAGAAATAAAGGCGGGACAAAGTGCATAACTCACCACACAATTCTGTCCATCCATTTCTGCTTAACTAATTGAACGCTGATTATATTTGTGGCTTCATTACATTCAAATTTTTTTGGTCTCAACCAACTCAGTTGATACACAACGAAATTATAATGACCTTCTCAACAATTAACTTGAATTTCATTCTCTTGATGTTTCGACTAGATGCTCTAGCCTTCATCAGGAATTGTAAGAATTAAGTTCTCAAACTGTTCAGAATGCAAACACAATAAGCTGCAGTAGTTTGGCAGGAGAATTAGCTCTGTTGCAGTGAGCAAACAAAAGCTATGTAGCGCTATGTCTACAACAAAACCTACATCTAACAAGCAATTCATAATGGTTCCTTGGGAGCATAGGTGCCTGTGCTGCTTTCCACTGAAGATGAACATACAGAACCAGTGGAAAAACCAAGAACAGCATTCACAAAGGCAGTTGCGATTGTCAGCCATTAAAAAACCTTTGTAATTTTGCTCGCACATCCTGTCTAACCGGAAATAAAGTTTTTATTACTATTTTAAATCAATAGAGTTGTCTATTGGTCACGTGCATACAGAGAATGGGCACCCAATACAAAATAGAATTAAAATAAAATTAAAACAAATTATGAAAATGTCCGAGTTTGCCCCATATATGGTACTTAATTGGTTAAGGGGATTACACTTAAAATAGTAAAAAGGAGCTGAAATTTTGTAACTGTCATAACATTGTTGTTATTTTGTAGCAAAAAGATAGCCTTTTTTCAAGAGCTTTCCAATGAACTTTATGAAGGCTAGCAAGTACAGTGAAGATACTTACACTCTCTTCTGTCCCCTGATCATCTTAATCCTCTAAAATGACAGAATGCCTAACCACTTCCCATTCTCACAGGTTGTGTAAAGGAACTACAAAAGTGCGTCATGAGCAAGATTTTTGGTGAAATGTTTTGCATCAATGCTTGCCAATGATTCCTGTTTTAAAGTTAATTTATTGATCTCCCATTTCTTTGTGTGTGGTATTCTGAAAAACTTTCAGCTCATAACTAGTTTGTGTAGTTCTGTTATATATACAACCTGTGAATAGGAAGCACTCTGTGATTTTAGAGGATAATTTTAAAGGTGATCCGGGTACAGTTTTAAAGAGAGTGTAGGTATCTTCGCTCTACAGACTAGCTAGTCTTCATAAAGTAGATCATTGGGAAAGCTCTTGAAAAAAGTTAAGCTATGAAATGACATTAAACAACAAAAACATTATGAGTTACAAAGTTCAGGTCTTCAAATCTTAAAGAATGGATGACCTTCCCCTACGTCATAAGGTCATCCTATTTACACAAGAAACAGCTGAAATATATAGAGGCAGAAAACTTATAGATCAGATTTAGTAACCCCTGTCTGGCCATTGACTTGATAAGATAGAGGTGCATAACCTAACTACTGTGACTTTAACACAGCTAATTGTTAACTCAATCAGGCAACCCTAACATGGACATCACAGGGAATCAATGGGAAACCCTAACAGGTTACCCAAAGTAAAGTGATCCTAGCATAAATAAAACAAAACAATTCAATCAAACTTGACGAGAAGTCCTGCAGGTAACAGTCTATAAATAGGTGACCATAATAGGTTACTAATTAAAGTGACCCTGACACAGGTAACCAACTCAAGTGACCTTAACATAGTAAATCTAGCACAGTGCATCAAGTAGTTCCTGAAACTGGAAGACTATCAGTGGCCATGTGCATAAGGAGGGAGGGAGAAAAGTGTGAGTAGCTATGTATCACAAACCTTGCTCTCTTTGCAAACAGAGGTGCAGACTTTGGATTGGCCAAAATGGATTGGCCAAAATGGCAGCTGTGAAGTGTTTCATAGCTCCGTCAAGGTCACCTGGGTTCAACAAGCATGCCCACACATAGATTACGAGATAAGCACTAGGCAATGTGCATGCTACTAGAGGATCTGGCAAAGTTCATCATAGTAATGCCATTCACACATACACACACCCCATGGCCAATATAACTCGACACATTTCCACGAGTGCCACACCACCCTCTACACATGCTACACACACACACACAAAGGCTAGAAAGCATATTAAACACATCAATCTAGCATAGAAAGGCATTTTACCATGCATTAAAATAGAACCCTAAAATGTGTAACTTCCTTTCAAATCAATCTGATCCCCAAGCTTTGTGAAGCGAGTGTGTACCTGTTGCTAGGGTATAGTCACAAAGAGGTGGGCATCTATCCCTGTTCGATTACCTTGGCAGGTGAGTCTGGCTTAGGAATACTTTCATCTTCAGGTTCTTCATCTGCTGAGTGCCATATGCTTTGGGGTCTTCTTTAACAGTTCCATTGCTAGGCTCTGGAGGAGGTGCAGGTTCAGGAATATTAAGACTGAGAGTAAGAGGGTGGGAAAGAGGGTGAATAGAGATGAAAAGAGCCATGAATTAAGTGAGTGTGAGAGAGAGAGAAAGGGCTTTAGCTGATACATACCTTAGAAGCCACTGTTATAAAAAAGAAAGCTGTGGGAGATGAATTAAGCTCGAATTATCCTTGCACAGACCGATGAACTGCTTCAGCTGCTCGGGTCAAGTTTTGAGTCCATGGTGATACTCGGGGAAACTACTCTACCAACTTGTACAATTTCCAATTTCGTGCCACGTTGATTCAATGCGCATGTCCTAAACCAGGTAAGGTTACTTCCCCAAAGTAAGTAAGCCTTTATCATAATGCGCCTGATTTCACTTAACAAGAATGAATGCAAGGCACTGTGTGGCGAGCGAAGGTGCAACAAAAAATAATTTGGCTGTAGGCCCAACACTATAATTATATACATCATGTGTAACGAGCGGATTCTTACGCGCATATGCACCATAGCACGTGCACAGCTGCAGAAACTATTTCCAGAAGGGATAGAAATAGACTTCAGAAAGGAAAAGGAGAAAAGGAGAAAAAAGTCAGAGTGTGCTTTATTAAACTGGAGAATAAAGAGAACTGAGATTGGAAAGAAAAGGGTGAGTGATAGAAAAATGCGTAGGAGAACCACAGCACCACACGATGGAGAACTTTCCTTAGGCTCAGGTGAAGTTTCGTTCTGACTTAGCCACTCCATTCATCAGCACTCTCTGGCTATGGATACGTTTGATAAACTGTAAATGATCGTCACTGTCAATATTGACTGGTACTCTTTGAAAACTGAGGATTGCTACCTTCTCCATAATTATTACTAATGACCTCAATAATTACAAATCAGCGTATAGTGTTAGGCCTGCAGCTATGCTTGGTGTAGGATGTAAATTATGTAGTAAACAATGGTCCTCAGACTAAAATTCTCTTCTCACTAAGTTTCATCTTCCATCGCTATCCTCTCGCAGCCGTAATGCCAAACTTACCTTTTTCTTCAAACTCTCCATACAGAACTCAGCCTGCTTACCTTTCATATTTCTCTACTACTATTAGCAGCCGATTAGTGGAGTGGAAGGATTGGTTGTAGGTTGGTGTCAGGTCCCAGCCCTGACTGGCTGAAAGACAGCCCTGAGAAACTGGGAACATCAAACAATACGAAGCCCTAATGGCTAATATTAATAAACATGCTACAATGACTTGTTCATCACATCACAATAGACTCATAAACACATATCTTCTAATCGCATCACAATAAACTCATCAACACCTATTCATCTTCTAATCACTTCACAATTGTCTATACATTCATCACCTTTCTTGTAAGGGCAGGATTGCAATGGTATTTAAACCTCTCTGCAATCCCAACTCAGGAGTTCCCTTCTGCTACTGAATTTCATGTCTACTTCTAGTTTGACTTGATTAAACTTAAGGCCTAAGAACCTTACTGTTTAGCTTGTGCTAGGATTGAGAGGGAACTCTGGTGGCAGCATTACCGGAAAATAATACCTGCTGGAGAGTATAGTGGGTATACCATTCTCATTGTTGTGCCTCGGTGGTTGGGGCATTAACAGTTGGCATGGTGGGGAAATGTAGTAGAAGAGAAGGAGGAGAAGAACGTAATATGAATATAAGTTTGAATGGGAAAGGTATGTTGG
Source organism: Cladorhizidae sp. MBARI D1340-BT2 (assembly GCA_028752905.1). Taxonomy (NCBI): domain Eukaryota; kingdom Metazoa; phylum Porifera; class Demospongiae; order Poecilosclerida; family Cladorhizidae; species Cladorhizidae sp. MBARI D1340-BT2. The sequence continues at coordinate 11,203,558 of JAQNBH010000017.1, forward strand.
AGGAGGTGCAATGCATCATGAGCATGGATGTCAGGGGTGTATTTAGGGGGGGGCGGGGGGGGCATTCGCCCCCCCTTGTATCATTCTCGCCCCCCCCCTTGAAATTAGAGATTTTTTTAAAAATAATGTCAAGAAAGGTGTAATACAAGAAAGGTGTAATAAGCTTATGATATCAGGTTCAAATGATAGGAATGTCAAACTGAGGTTCTTCTTGGTTTTCTCTGCCATACGTCCACAATCTCTTCAAGGTCGCTCTCAGAGAGTACTTCTGGTGCCTCTATAGCAATCCTCATAAGGTGAGAAAGGCTGCAGTCACTTAGAGAATTACGCAAACGAGTCTTGATCATCTTCATCTGTGAGAAGCTTCTCTCCACAGAAGCAGTAGAAACTGGAATCGATAAGCAGATGGAGGCAATCTTGTGCAAATTGGGAAACATGGCCTTGAGCATGTCGTTTGAAACAAGTTCTTGCTGTGATGCAGTAGTATCCCGTGGTTGCTTGACTAACAGCTGGCGGAATGTTTTCCACTCTGTAAGTATTTCAGTGGAAATCATGGCTGTCTTCACTGTTTCTTCTCCATCCAATGTTTCTGCATCTCTATCTTCTCCGTAGTGAGCAATCAGTTTCTCAACAGACGTGTCTCCATAAGTGGGAAAAGATACTGAATCTGGTTTTGGAACTTTCCGTGGATCGAATATAGACAATGCTGATACAACAGCGTTGGATAAAGAAAATCGGCTTGTTATGTTGGCCTTTAAATCAGCAACAAAAGGCTTACCAACAACATTCTGGAACGAAAGTATTTTATCAGCGTCAATAGACACCTTTGTAGATGACTTCAAGTCTTCAACGTTTTCAAGAAGCTCCAACACCCAGTTCGCTCCAGGCAAAACTGCATCATCCAAGGATTTAACAGTAGCATCAACAAGGAATGATATCAACGAGAGGTCAAGCTGCTCTGCCTGAAGTGCTTTGCTGAGCTTGGCTACTTGTGGTAGAGTGAAATCAAGCAAATATATAGCTGCAATCGTAGACAATTTGCAGAGGGCACCATGGATTCCAAGAGCTTCTGGCTCGTGGGACGTCTCGTAGATGTTCCCAATGGTGATTACAATTGCAGAATAACTTGCTTTGACAGCTTTGACACACCTTTCATGTGCCAGCCAGCGTGTGTCAGATGGCTTGATCACTTTCATTTCTGGAAGTTCAAGAACGTGCTGTACCTCCTTCAGACACTCTGCTCGCTTGGGGGAATTGCGAAAATGCTTCCAAAGAGTAGTCAATGTTCTGTAAACATGAGCAATTCCAGGAGTTTTATTGGCAGCTTGCACACAAGCCAACTGCAGTAAGTGACAGTGGCAGTGTATAAACAGAGCGTGAGGAGTATGTTTCTTGATACGTGCCTGAACCCCGGTCTTTCGTCCAGAAAAAGTTGCAGCTCCATCAAATCCCAATCCAACTATTCTTCCGACTTGTAGACCTTTCTTCTTTAAACAATCGATGAGATTAGAATAGATGGTCTCTGCATCAGCCTTCTTCAATGGAATAAGCTCCAGAAAGCACTCTACTGGTACACCATCTTCCTCCCAGCGGCAAAACACAGACAATTCTTCTACGTTGGTGACATCTGTGCACTCATCTGCCATGAGGCTGTACATAGGTGCCTTTTGAAGTCGCTTCAGAATCGACTCCTCCACCCATGTCCCCAATGATTCGATGAATTCAACCACAGCCAATCTTGATGTGTACACAGCATTTCTTGGTGCAGTTTCTAAGAATTGCTTCAAATGTTGGCTGCCACATCGAACCACCACGTCAACCAGCTTCTCAAATTTTGTCGAATGTGCAACTTGTTCTTTCGTAAGAAAATGAGTGAGTAGGATCAGGCACTTCACTGCAGCTCTGTTCTGAGCTCTTTTGCGAGCTAAAACATTCTGGAGTTGCTGTACAACTGTTCCACCTTTGGCTGCTCCTTTAGCTGCAAAAAGAGCTTGAGTTGCATGGATATGGAAGTCACTTCTCGCATGAGCTTTCATTTTTTCAACAGCTTTCTTCCAATTTCTGCAAGGTTGTGTGACCCACACTCCTCCAGTACGCTGCAGACCAGATTGCTTGCAAACCTTGCAAAAGGCACCATCGCTATCCTCGTCATAATAGAGCCAACTGAAATCTTTCTCCCAGCTCTTAGAGTATTTTCTCTTCGTGGATACAGAAGAGCGGTGTTTGTTTTGCTTGCTTTTCTTTGAAGGTGGAGGACTAAGGCTAGGACTAGATGCCTCGACATGCTCAGAGCTATCTGTTCTGCTATCTTCGCTATCGCTGCTATTAGCATGAGAAGAGGCTTGAGAAGTACTTGCAAAGTATGAGCGAATATCCATATTAATATGAAGAGAAATCAGCTATATAGTAAGGTTTCTTTTATAGAGACTTTAAGACCATGACATAATGGACTGAGTTAAAAATACTGAGAGAGAGTGGGAAAGAAGGAGGGAACTGAAGAAGTGACAAACCTACAAAGGAGAACACGTGGTGGTGTGTGATGACTTTAAGACCATGACATAATGGACTGAGTTAAAAATACTGAGAGAGAGGGAGTGGGAAAGAAGGAGAAACAAAAGAAGTGACAAACCTACAAAGGAGAGCACGTGGTGGTGTGTGATGTCATCGTGTCATGACACATGCTCTCCTTTTTCCAAGCAGCTACAATATCATGAGAAATATATACAGTCTAGCCATAGTTCGGTATAGCATAATGCCATTGGTAGTCAGTCAAAATAGCTATCCTCAGACATTGTAAAGCAAAAAAATATATGGGGGGATCTTCCCCCCAGACCCCCCTTTTACGACTTATGAACATGTTAAGAAAATATTAACAAAAATTAGGGCACCAAGTGACCAACCATTTCCACCCCCCCCCCCCCCCCCCCCCCCCCTAGAGAACTAGAGAAAAATTGTGTATGAAACCTGTTGTCCATGATTTTGTAAGAAAATGCATGGAATGCAACATAATTCGATTTCACAAAAGCCCACCTCCATTATACGAGTGACAAGTGACTATATCTAATCTATATATGCTGATTGCCGTAGCATGCAACTTCAGCAAATATTTAAGATGGAATGTTGTACTAAAGATTTTACAAAAAGTGCATGCCATCATAAGTAGCAGCTATATATACAGTTAGTACTGCAAAAATACCTGTGGGTAAAACACTTTCGTACTCCACGCGGAAGCCCAGGGTGCACGTCCCCTTTCCGCACCATCCAGGCTCTCCGCCCCCCCTTATTTTTCCATATCTCAAGTTCGCCCCCCCTTGGCAAAATTTCTGTATACAACCCTGGATGTAACTATATAAGATTCTCCTAAACCTTGGAGTTATCTTTTTCCCAAGGCAAATGCCTTCAGTTCCAACAGTGGTGAACCCAAAAGACCTGGAATATCCACTAGTAAGGGACCCACAATGGTAAGATCTCGGCATATCACTTCACACTCACTGTGCAAAGGAAGGCCTACATTACGAGCTAGAAGCTCCACTCTCCTAAAGCATACACTATGTCCATCTAATAACCACCTATTGGGATATTGTCCAGATAAGAGATGCAAAGTTCTGACTATATAATTATGTCCTCTACTACTGAGTGAATAGTGAAGAAAAACAACACTAGGCCCAAGTGATCATCTTGTTGAACCCCTTCCCTTAACTCTTATCACACGATCTCTGAAAAACAGGCTAGATGGAGAACCATATGCTGAGATTACTAAAGGTAATAGCTGCGGAGCCAAATCCCTGATAGTTTGAAACATCTTACCTCTGGGTAGACTGGTAATCTAAAGCCCAATTTCAATGCACATAAATTCTAGCAGCTTCAGCACCGCACACCAAGGTGGTCTAGTACAGAGCTGGTGGAAGTCTTCAAGCATAAACTCTTAGTAGATTGTCTGTGGAGGGTACAACCCACAGGAATGGGTCTTATACCTCCACCTCATTTTTATAAGTGAGGCAACAAAGAAAATAGGAATAATGCAATCAGGAATGTCACCACAAAGAATGTTGCTGATGAATGTAGTTAAAACTTAGAGAAATAACCTTCACCAGACCTCCCCTCCAGTGCTGAGGGCAAACATCACCTGGCCCCCTGATAAACCATTAGGGAAAGATTTGATGGCCCTAGTTACTTACTCCCCGATATATTCATAGCAGAGTCTAAAACTTCTGAAGGAACATCTGGATTGAAAAATTAGAGGGTTTTTTCCCTTTATGATAGCACTTTAACAGTAGCCATGTTGTATAGTGAATTGAATGTCAAAATCACACCCACTTCCTGGCATTAGCACTAGAAAAGTGCTTGATACAATTCTGCATAGTACACAGTTAAGAGAGTATCATAACTACAAACTTGCATGTATATATGTATATATGTGTACGAAAACTAGAGCACTACAGTCATTAGCAAACATAATTGGAACTTCAATACAGTAAACTAAACAAGTCAAATGTTTGCAAAGATTAATACAATTTTGGTTATCATCTTAGCTATATATATATTTACCACAAAACAATGTTTGATGACCATGGTCAAAGTATCAGAGAGGATGCTCATAGATGGGCTCAGCTCTCTCACTCCCTGCTTGTCCAACCTCAGCAGGATTTATGTAGTGCACATCTACAGTCTCATAGGCCTGGTTGATATCCGTAGATATATCCCTAGACTTATCTTCTTCAACATATCCATTCACCACTTTCACTCTGGGAGCATTTTGATGTCTCTTTCTAATGCAACTGTAGAACAAATATATTTAAGTTTACTAAATAACTAGAGAGGAAGTGTATCTTAGTGGCAGTTGGAGCCCCCACAAGAGACACTGACTATGGTATATTTTGTAATGATTATAAGAACATACCAAAACAGTAGCAATAGGAATGCAGTTGCTGCAAGAACTCCAATGAGAATACCCATGATAAAACTTGTAGCGATGTTTACACCTGAAGAGGAGTTGTCAGCTTGATCATTAAGCGAAGTAGAAGCATATGCAGTAGCCTGATCATTAAGCTGATCCAAACAGATTTGGCTTGTAAATGTATTTCCTGGTGTGGGACACAATTTGCTCAGTGCAACATACTGTCCAGCCACATTTAGAGTGGGTTCCTCCTGCGATAGCAGCAATGACAACAGCATGCTTATTAGTGAACTTGATGTGATTGTTCCTTCAGAGTTGGAGTGAACAAGATCAGTGGCAAAGTAGACTGATCGGCCAGATGTGCTTAACTTCAGACTTGTTTCTTCTAAACTCTGTGAGTTGATGTTGCAGGCTTTACATAGCGTGGACAATAGTTGTGCCAATGATATTTGAATTCGCTGGATTGAACACCCACACACACACAAATACACACAAAAATACACACACACACACACATGCACACACACACACACACAGAGTGAGAGTTATAGAATGTCACTACAAACACATAGAGGTAGCTTTGCATGTATTTGAAGGATGCCAACACATGTATGTACAGTTTTCCTTGGCCATGCAGTATCAGATCAATAAGGACAACCCAGAATGTTTCACTATGGAAAACTGTAAGCCTACACACACATGGCTATTTTGACATTCAATGAGGATACATTAGCCAAAAGCCAGATTTTTTTACCCTGCAACCAGTCTTCAATAGCACAAGTTGTTTTTTAAAATAACAAAATAGTTGTTTGTAAAATGAAATGATGGCCAAATTAAATTGATGAGTGCTGGTTAATTATGGATGTAATAATACACGTATTGGCATATTTTTTAATAGTGAGCCAGTATATGCAGCTGTCATTCACTGTGAAGTAAATTTAAAAAAACATCAGAAGAGTTAGCTAGACCGAACATTTTCATTTCTGTGCGCTTCTTTATTCTGCTGAGTTTCCACCTTAATCAGGTTGGGTATTAGAATTCTTAGATTTTTTCCTTTCAACTTCCTAGTTAGGGAATGGCAATTTAGCTGGTGTTCCTACTTCCTTTCCTACTCCCTATGGCATAGCTCCCCTAAGTCATATTCCTTGTTTGATTTCCTCAGCGATAATTTAAGTCAAGTAAAGTGCTTTATGCTCAATGGTTCCAAGGTTTAATTAAGCTTAAGTATTATTGCTTAAAGTATCAGTGGCATAGACATTTCACTTATAGCAAAAAAAAATATGCTTTTACTGGAATAATGCTAAAGATAAAAACATTTTACTGTAAAATGATGCCTCTTTCTGCAGTGATAATGTCACTATCACAAAGCCAAGTCTGTTGGGATAAATGATGAAAGAGGGTCAAGTATAGAGGGTCTGCAATTTCACTGCACATTTTATTCAACAAGCTGTAGATGCTGATTAGCATTAAAAATGGAAGGAATGATAGTGTCTGTCATACCATTGCTGTTATGCAACACCCCAAGTCTGTGTCTTCCAAAATCAGCTGCAGTTGAGCTGGAAAATACATATTATAATATTGAAAGTGTCATGTAAGAGCTACAGCAATGCCATATAAGTAAATGGTTAACTGCTGCTTCAGCCAAAATCAATTCTGTGTAAGTGTGTGAGTAGAGGTGGCAGTGTAGTATATATAGAGGGGGAGGCATTGGGGCACATGCAATTATGTGCATACAAAGTCATGTTCTTACCTCTTTCAAGGACTAGTGAGGAGTTTGAGACATTGTCTGCCTGACACCTGAACACTCCAAACAAGGATGTGGTTTGATGCTGTAAATAGGTCCCATAGGTCTGGGCTAGAACCATGTTGTTATTCCACAGTGCTAGGTCAGTTGGCTGACCATTTATTAGGTCACATTCAATTGTGTTCATTTCTTCAGAAGTAAGTACCATCTTTTCAAGCCGCAGGTGGAGAATGGGAGTGTCTGTTAGAAGTAACCATAACAACCTTATATATAACATACAAGTGTAATATAGATGGAAGCTTAGAAATAAGTGGTTGGGAACTACAGGCCACTATTTGAATGAGCTGTAAATTATAAACATTAGGTCATCAATACCAATTATAACTTGGATTTGGTTTACTTCCAGACACTTGGATGTAACAGGTCCATAATCTGGTCATAGCTATCATCTACATAATAGTATACCATGTCTGTCCTTAATCTCGTTTATACACATGCACAGATCAAAAATTTATTCCTTTGTCACGACTACAGGGAACTGGAAACCATTTGGGTCACAATTATACACGTGCACCCAAATACGGAATCCTGAAGAAAATACAGAATGGCTACTCCACGAGCTGCACAACGCTGAACAACAATTATACAGCATGTAACAGAAAGCAGAAGAGCTTCAGAAGAGAGACAGAGAAAGAGAAGGGATGCAGCAAGTGAACCTGCAAGATAATTTTACTGGGAAAGACAAGGGAATGTAAAGAGAAACCGAGGATCTATCTGAGAACAAAAGACACTTCACATAAATTTCAGCAAGTGCAAGGGATGAGGAGAGAGCAGCAAACATTGGTAGGTGGAGGTAACTGAAGGCTCACTATTATAAAGGATGAAGAGAGAGCTGGTAGGAGGGGAGTACTGAGGGCTGCACTCAGCATCAGGTGGTCAGACAAGCACTAACTCTTACCAAAAACTTGATTCTCATGAAGGGTTTCAACCTACTTTAACCTTTTTGACATATTATTATGTATTACACTAAATAAATTCACCAACAACAAAGAATAGACTATAGCACAATGGTAGATAAAAGGGTCTTCTTGAAAGAATGGTGATGTCAACGTTTTATAAAACACCCAAGAAATGAATAAACACATTCAAATAACAATACACAAACAATTATATATCTTGCAGAGTTTCTGCGGGTACTTGCTAGTTATTATTATTATTATTATTCTCATTATTAGTATTAGTAGTAGTAGTAGCATTTTCACCCACTTACTATATATTTTGATATTCCAATATAATATGAAGATTGGAAACTCTAACCAATGATCAAGAAAATTGTAATGCTGAGGACAGGTTCTTCTACTAATATACCAGGAATAAATATCGGCCACATATATGTATATTCCAGTTATATCATCACTGTTGTTGTAGCTTATCCTCAGTGACTGCATTATCTTATCACCATACGACACTGTGCTGAAGATATCCTTATCATATATACGAATGTTATCTTTATAAAGTACTGTGTTAACGTAAAAACTATTCACCAGCACTGCAGTTGAATTGATCTTGATGACGTTGTCAATAGTTATGCTCTTAACAGAAGAGCCTCGATATGCTGGAATATAATGGTCCATGATCACTGGATTAGATGAGGGAACAGAAGACTCGTGCACAATAAAAGTGACTGGTGCAAAAAGTGCAAGGCCCTCAAGCATGGGCAGAATATTCATATCACATGTCACTGAATTTTCTCCATAACTCTTTATTTTTACTTCATACTTTCCTGATCAGATGGCACCATATATGATATGGTCAGTGCTGTTCCATTATCCATTATGCGAGTTCTATTATTGGAAGTGACACGAGTCCAATTGTGGTACCACGCCAGGGAACTGATATAATAATCATATCCACCAACTCGTGTATCATTTATTCTCATTGCCATTCTTCCATGGAGTGAGAAAGCTCGTGTGATTGAGTCATCTGTATACAACAAACCTGTGTGTGTGTGTGTGTGTGTGAGTTGTCATTATTTAAACTGTATATGTGGTTCTATTTCTACAATTTTTATTGACAGTATGGAGAAGAACATGTCGTAGATGTGTGTTTATCAGTCTTGCCTTTAAACAGTATCCCTAGGCCTGCATAAGATCTAAACAGATTTTTAACCTTCAAATGCCCAGTTCAAACAACGCCCATTAAAGTGATTTTAAGATAAATGAGAGCCAATACATTCTTTGCAACAATTGGCAGCAGCTAAACAACCCATTTAAACCAGTTCCTACTCTGATATCTTTACCATACATGCCTGGTTAAATTTGCCCAGGTTTGCCTGTGTTTTCTTCAAGTAATCTCTTCTTTCAGAAGTTTGAAGTAGCAATTTGTCAAGTGTTTCTCAATTAGCCATTGCATTCATGCACATATGACCTGACAACCTTCTTTTCGAAAGCATACCTGTGTCTCTCTGACAACAGATTCTGCTATGCTCCTTTTCTGTGTTCTAGTCTTGCCATATCCAATCTCCTGGACAGAACAACCATCCTTGATTGCTGCAAGAGCAGCCAGCATCAACTCATCTGATAACTTCTTTTGTTTGTTGCTCCAGATGTGGTCAACAAAGGAGAAGCAGACTTCGATACCCACCTCTTCTTCATCCTACCTGAGACATCTAATGGATATGTAACTAACTGGATGGTGCCAATAATTGATTGGCAGCTGTTAATTTCATAGTTCAATATTCATAGATTGGTTAAAATGCACTCTGTGCATTTTCAAACCAACCTAAACTATGCATGTGTGGGCTGAACTACAATTTCGGTCACACCCATTCAAGCCAAGGTATGTAGAGACAAACTGACTGGCCTCTTTGCTGTCTAAAACTTGTCTAAGCTCGTATCACAAGAATGCATGAAATATCTTAGCATTGCATTACCATGATGACATCATTATCACAGGCAGATTGAATTACCATTTCTTTAGTTTAACTACCCCTACATGGCGAGTACAAATACAATGCAAATACAATAAGGTGCATTTTGGTTCAAGAATCTGCTCCATTGAGATGAACGAACTAAAGTTTGTAGTGAGATGTCAAGCTATCTGTACAACAAAACTTACTACAGAGAAATCCATCCAGTGTCATGCCTTTCTCAAGAGAAATGGGATTCAGAGTGATTTCTGGTGGCTATCAGTTTTCCTCAGCAGTAAGGTTTCTAGAAACAGCAGGAAAGGCCTGGAAGAGACAGTCTGCGATGGCAGAGGCAATCGTCAATTTTGGGTGTGTGCTTTTCAATCTGCTCACTCGCCTTGTCAAACTGGAAGTTATTATTTTATATCATCTACTAATCATGTGCAGATATGTCTAACATTCATTGTTATATTCTTTAAAGTTTGAAGGGGGAAAAACTATTTCACTGATATGCTCTATGATGGGTATGGCACTCACGCACCCATCAAGGCTAAACATAGCCATTAGGTATATATATATATATATATATATATATATTATGGGAAATTATGCTATGTGGCAAACAATCTTGAATGCTTTGTGTTAAAAAATAATCCATATGAAAATATTTCAAACCCACGCCAAGCAAAACTGCCATATCCATTCAAGCCCAAGCTGTGGTCACCAGAAAATAATTTAAGTGACTGACCACGAGACAATACCCAATTAAATTCTGAAGAGGAAACCAGTTGAAAAGCTATATACAAAAGAAAAGCTGATTAATTACGGATGAATAATTACGATGAATAATTACGATGAATAATTACGATGAATAATTACGATGAATAATTACGGATGAATAATTACGATGAATAATTACTATGAATAATTACGGATGAATAATTACTATGAATAATTACGATGAATAATTACGATGAATAATTACGATGAATAATTACGGATGACTGGTGAAGAGGCTTCCATGTTCATAGCTAAATGGAGAGAAGTAGTTGGGGAATTGCTGAATTACAACAGCGACACTATATACTAATCTAAGAGATCAAGACAAAGCTCTGGTGAAAAAAATGGAACATCAGTACCAAGGTCAGTGACAAAGCTGTGTTCACTTTTCTAAACTTTAAATGTATTAGGAGAGACATATTTCAAGCACTTTTCAAGCTCCTCTCTTCTTTACACTGCCTGATTGTGCACGAGCAGTAGGCTTTTTATATTTAATTGTCTCAGTGTTAGTATATTTACTCCCATAAGGAAGAGTAACAATTATTCATTAATGTTGTAGCCCATGGTATTTTTAATTGTGCTCCTTTTTATCTTATAGCCCCTGGTTTTATTACTTTAGGTTAGTGTGTACAGTGTTGCCATGGTATTGAGCATGCCAAGTATTGCACTGAGTGTCGGAAACACCTCTAAACACAAGAGGACAAGAAGTTCAACAGGAAGGAAGTCTCTATGACTCTCAACCAAACCCACTGCAGTCTATGGATGAGGTTGTGCACAGCCACAACCTTCTAGAAGGAATCTACAAGTCTCCTGATTGGACAGAGCAACCACAGGAGGAGAAGTCAACACACCACCCGAACGTACCTGTATAAGGAATTGTTAGGGAGTGTGGTGTAGACATGAATTGTGTATATAAAGACAGAGAGTAGAGAGAGAAAAGAGAGAGAGAGTGGATAAGTAGACAACACTTAACATGCTAAGACTATCCCTTCTTTGCACATGCATAATTACATGGAATTGTAATAGACTACGGAACACAACCTAGTCACCACTATATTATGTTATTGTGATTGTATGAAGAATTCATTGTTGTTACCACTGTCATCTTATATACAAAGTGCCTGGGACATAAAATTAGGCTCTATACAGGTGAAATAAAGATGATAAGTCTATTCACAAAGTGGAATAATATGAACATCACCAGTCTTGTCCCCAGACAATGTCAGCTCTTGCCCATGACAAGATGACAATATCAGAAGAAGGTAGAGTTTTTTGTGCCATATATACCTGGTTTATTATGCCATGATCGGTGAATCTAGCTTGTAGTTAGCCTAAGTGAGTAGTGGTTTTATTTGGTCCTGCTAGGACTGGAACTAAGAGGTTTGACTAGTGAGAGTCACCTAGGGTTGCAAGACAAGAGTACGGGCGTCATCGGTGAACTATTGATTGACCAGAGAAGGTCATCGAAGGAGAGTTTCCGACATTTGGTGGCAGCGGTGGGATATCTCAGTGAGGAGATACCCAGGTGGGATAGGTTGTCTAAGGGAGATGTACCCTGTCTGTTAAACTTTTTGATTGTTGTAATAGCTGGGGAACAGTCCAGGTGATTACACCTTTGGGGCTTGAAAACCAACTCCAAAAACTAGGCTAATTACAATTTTTTTGGTGTGTGTATCTGAGTTACAACCACCATGTCATTATCAGAAGGACGACATGGCACAGGATGGGACCGGCACCTGAGGAGCCGGGAACAGGTACCACCTCAAGAAGGTCACCACAGTGAGGAAGAGGAGGATGAAGGAACAGGCCAATTGACCGATGTAATGGCCCAGTGGATAAGAGCCGACAGGAGGAGAGCGGACAGAGAGGAACAAAGATTGGATCAGATGGCCAAACAGCACACCGAGCTGTTGAGGGTCCTAGCTGACAACAGAGCACCAGGGATACCGTCCCAGTCCCAGGAGCTGCTCCACCCAAACTTACTCTACAGAAGTTTGTGGAGGGGGTTGATGACATGGGAGCGTATCTGGAGACCTTAGAAGTCATTGCCCGAGCTGCAGTTTGGCCAAGGGACCAGTGGAGCATATATTTAAGAAGCTCACTGGCAGGACGAGGCATGATGGATGTGTCAACGTTGGGAGCAGCTGATCAAGCCGATTATGGGATGATAAAGGCAATTTTTCTAGCTACCTATCACAGTAAGCCAGACGAATGGTTCCGTTGCCATAGGCAAGCGTTCATCCAGTGGGTAGAGGCCACAGGCAAACCAATGATGGACGCCATGTTACAAGAACAAGCCTTACAGAAACTGCCACGGTGTTTGCAGGCTCAAATGAGAAACCTCAACCCTACTATTTACGATGAGCTAAGTGAGGCAGTGGCAAGACATTTGGGGAATTAGCAAAGTTGATGGAGAGACAACACCGAAACCTCCAGAAAGAACAGAACAAAAGAATCGATATCAAACACAGTTCCCTCAAACACCAAGAAGTGAGCGAGTTCCAGAACCCAGACGTCTAGACGCTGGTGACCGGAAGGATGCAAGTACCATCGAATGCTTCAGGTATGGGATGAAAGGACATGTGAGGAGAGACTGTAGAGTGAAAATGGAAGGTGCCAAATGTTGCAGCGTCTTCAAGAAAAAGAAAACACTACCCCAATGGACGAGAGAGGTCATGGTTGATGGAAAACCAGTGACAGCTCTATTGGACACCGGGTGCACCAAGTCCATGGTTCATCCGCGCTGTGTTCAAACCGGGCACCGTCTAAGATGGAAGATACCTTACATGACGGCCAGTGCAAAACAAGTATGGTTTCCAGCCGCAAAAATCGTCCTGGAAATTGATGGAAAGAGCTATGAACTGGCTGTGGGCATATCACCCCATCTCAACGTGGACATGCTTCTTGGCCAAGATGTGCCTAAATTCCGAAAGTTATTAAGAGAAGCATTGGTGGCTGAGCCTCAACCAGAAGACATGGAAGTAGCTATGGTTGTGACCAGGGCTCAAGAAAAGAAACAACAGAGTGAGCAGGATGAACAAGAAAAAGCTCAGGAAGAACAAGGAGCAGTCATTCAAGAAGTCAACCAAGAACCCGAGTTGGGTGAAGTATTTGAATTTGATAATGATATGTTTGTATCTCCCCCACAGATCAAAGCCGCAGAAAAAGTAACCCAGAAACCGGGGGTCCAGACGAACCTTGAGCAGACCTCGCCACTCCAGCTTCGCTCTCTTCAGCAGGCGGATCCATCTCTGGAGGAGTGGAGACGTCAAGCTGATGAAGCTGGGGATGGTGAGTTCTGCTGGAAGGAAGGTCTGTTACATAAGAAACCAAGTGTTGTAGGAGAAAAATATTTGTTGGCTGTGCAGGAGCGAGATACTGAGGATGGCTCATGCCTCCCCCATCGCCGGACACTTCAGTGAAGTACGGACTCTGGACACACTACGACAGAGAGTGGTGTGGCCAGGAATAACCACAGATGTAAAGGAAGCCTGCCGATCCTGCCCAACTTGCCACCTGGCTGCCCCTGCAATGGTTAAGAAAGCTCCTCTACAAACCCTACCCGTGAGAGGATTGCTATGGATGTTTTCGGACCACTGAAGAGGACAAAATAAGGGAATAAATATGTGTTGGTCGTACAAGACTATGCCACAAAATGGCCAGAGGCATTCCCTCTACGTAATGTAACCAGACAAAGCATTGTCACTTGTCTCTTAGATATATTTTCCAGGTTGGGCACCCAAGAAGAAATACTATCAGACAATGGTCTAACTTCGTGTCCAAGACAATGGCACAGTTTCGCCAGATGACGGGGTTCCACCAGATCCGGACATCCCCATACCACCCTCAGACCGACGGAATGGTGGAACGGTTCAACAGCACAATGAAATGCCTCTTGCGCAAGTTAACACAAAAGGACCAAAGTGAGTGGGATGAATGCATACCTCTTATGTGTTATGGTCCTACTGAGGCACCACCCACAAGTCAACAGGGTACTCCCCATATGAGTTACTCTATGGGAGGAGAATGAGAACACCCCTCGACGAGCTGGTAGACATGTGGAGCAGAGAGGAAGAAGAAACAGATGAGAATGTGGTGGAATACTTGAGACTCCTGAGAGAGAGAATGAGACCCTTGTCAGAGAGTTGGCTGGCTTCAACGAAACAGCAGCAAAGAAGGCCCACAAGCACAACTACGATCGTAAGACCATAACCAGAGAATTTGAAGTGGGAGATCATGTGTTGGTTTTCCAACCAAGGCACAAAAATAAGTTGGAAAGTGAGTGGCGAGGCCATGTTCTTATTACAAAGAAATTATCGAAAGTTACGTACGAGGTAGACATGGGACAGGGGAGGAAGAGAGAGAGAACCTTTCACATTAATGGGATGAAATTATGGAAGGCCCCTGTCCCCGCAGTTTTCTTTACTATAGATGACGACATTAATGAAGACCCTGTGAACGAGAGAAAAGAACCACATCCTACCCACTTGACTGACCAACAGGAAGGGGATTTACGACATTTAAAGGAGGAGTTTGAGGACGTCATCTGCGACACTCCAAGAAGGACCCCACTCACTGAACACACGATCGAGACAGAAGATGCGCAAGTCCAGTGAGGTTGCCACCTTACCGACTAGCACACACCTCACACGAGTACCTCCGGAAGGAAATCAAGGAACTTCTTCGTTTGGGGATAATTAAAGCATCAAAGAGTCCGTGGGCAGCGCCAGTAGTCTTGGTACCAAAGAAGGATGGTACCAAGCGGCTATGTGTAGACTACCGGAAGCTCAACCTCATCACCCGAACCGACCCATATCCGTTACCCCGGATTTGATTGATGATATAGGCGGTGCAAACTACATCACTGCCATAGACCTCACCAAAGGATATTGGCAGGTGCCCGTCGCCCCAAAGAGCAGAAACAAAACAGCTTTCATCACCCCGTGGGGTAAATATAAGTTCATCACCATGCCATTTGGACTCATATCTGCCCCATCGACATTCCAGAGATTGATAGACCAAGTGTTGGAGGGCACACATCAATATGCAGCTGCATATCTCGATGATATCATGATACACAGTTATAATTGGGATGACCACCTTCAACACCTGAAGGAGATCTTCAAACGATTAAGAAAAGCCAAGCTCACCATAAAAGAAACCAAGTGCAAGTTCGCCTGCAACTAATGCCACTATTTGGGCTATGTGGTAGGAAAGGGGAAGGTGCAACCACAGGCAGCGCCGTCCAGAATTTTAAACAACCAACAACAAAAAAAGAGGTCCGAGCCTTTCTGGGTCTCTGTAGCTACTACAGACGTTTTATTCCGGCATTCTCAACAATAGCTACACCCCTGTCAGATCTAACCAGAAAGAAAGAGCCGAATCACATCAAATGGTCCGATACCATACAAGCATCATTTGATGCATTGAAGACTGCCCTGACCCATTATCCAGTATTGGTTACACCTAACTGGGAAAACCCTTCTCATTAGAAACAGACGCCTCAGACACAGGAGTCGGCTATGTACTTTCTCAAATGGATGAGGAAGGGGAAGAACACCCCATCGCATTTGCTTCCAGAAAACTTCTCCCGAGAGAAGTCAACTATTCTACCATTGAAAATGAAGCTTTGGCGATTGTGGAAAGGACTCGACATTTCCGAGTATACCTTGAGGGTACCACATTCACCATCGTCACAGACCATAACCCTTTGATTCACTTGGCTAGACTAAAAGACAGCCATGGACGGATTGGAAGATGGGCACTCCAAATGCAGCCCTACAATTACACGATCGTGCATAAACCAGGGAGATTCCACCTGAATGCCGACGGATTGTCACGAGAGCATGGCTCTCACCAGAACAATGGGGGAGTGTCGGAAACACCTCTAAACACAAGAGGACAAGAAGTTCAACAGGAAGGAAGTCTCTATGACTCTCAACCAAACCCACTGCAGTCTATGGCCGAGGTTGTGCACAACCACAACCTTCTAGAAGGAATCTACAAGTCTCCTGATTGGACAGAGCAACCACAGGATGAGAAGTCAACATACCACCCGAACGTACCCGTATAAGGAATTGTTAGGGAGTGTGGTGTAGACATGAATTGTGTATATAAAGACAGAGAGTAGAGAGAGAGAAGAGAGAGTGGATAAGTAGACAGCGCTTAACATGCTAAGACTATCCATTCTTTGCACATGCATATTCATGGAGAATTACATGGAATTGTAATACGGAACACAACCTAGTCACCACTGTATTATGTTATTGTGATTGTATGAAGAATTCATTGTTGTTACCACTGTCATCTTACAGCTTGTGGTTAGCCTAAGTGAGTAGTGGTTTTATTTGGTCCTGCTAGGTCTGGAACTAAGAGGTTTGACTAGTGAGAGTCACCTAGGGTTGCAAGACAAGAGTACGGGCGTCATCGGTGAACTATTAATTGACCAGAGAAGGTCATCAAAGGAGAGTTTCTGACACTGAGCCTGCCCAGTATTTTAGTTACTTGGATACTGTTTATTTTTAAAGTTTGCATTGGTATATATCTTACCATAGCAACAAAAATTTGAGCATGCTCAGTTTCTTTTTAGCTAGCAACTATTTACTACAGTGAAATGCGAGCCAGCCATGTTGGAGTGCCTATAATATAGCTGCAGGTCAGCTTATTACTGATTTAAGTTACTGTACCTGGACATTAGTGGTGTCCGCTCTTTTTTGGCAAATTCACCTGAAGAATCTTTGTGTGAAAGGAGTGAGTAGTTTGATTGTGGAAGAAGAATATACAAGGTGTGGCCCTTCTACTTAGTAAGAACTACCTTAAACTAACTAGCTTAGAAAGAGAGCCAGTTTTAAACTTATGATTAATAGGCAAATTACATGAATTCTTGTCCAATTTGCACTTGTAACAGTCAAAATTGCATCATCCAATTACTCTGGATTTTCCTCGTACAATTGTTTTGTTCTCACATGTGATTACTTCACCTCATTTCCTCCCTTTTTCAATTTTCGTATATTAGAGGACTACATATATTTATCAACAATGATCGTAGAGTTGTATAGTGAGAGTATATTACCTTAGGGGTGAGTACATTAACTGTGTACTCATTTTGTAGCTGTTTTTTGCAGCTTTAGGTTAGTGTGTACTCTAGTGCTGTAGTACTGAGCATGCTCAGTATTTAAGATCCATAGTTACACCTGGATGCTGTTTATTTGTAATGTTTGCATTGGTTCCTTTATAATTATAGCAACAAAAACTTGGGAACGATCAGTTTCTTTTTTCATTTTCACTAACAACACATAGTTACAATAGAGAAATGGAACTTGGTAATAGTATGGAGGATTTTTTGAGCCAGCCTTGCCGGAGTGCGTAAAGCAGGTAAGTTTATTTCCAAAATAAGTGCTATAACCTAACATTGATGATATTGGCACTAGCAAAATTTACCTGAAGTATCTTTGAACGAGAGGAATGAGAAGTCTGTTGAATTTAAAATGCTGATAATTATGATGAGACTTCTTGAGAACAATTATAACAAAATACACCAAGTTCTATATACTGCTGCTCGGCTCAGAAAATATGAAAATAGTCCAATAATTGCACAAAGACAAAATTTCACTTTTGTTTCACCTCGTGCAAATCGCCAAATTTTACTTGTTCAATTATTCACAAATTGGACTCAAAACCATCTGATTAACTATACTCTTGTGTGTGTGTGTGTGTGTGCATCATGATGGGTGTGTGTGATGTGTGTGTGTGTGCAAAGCATACCAAAAAGGTCTTGGGCAAGTAGTAAATTGCCTGTCCCCCTCTCTGTATTAATGTAATTAACCGACCCACAGCAATGTAATGCAAGGTATTCTTTTTTGCTCTTGTCTGTTGTTGTATGTGTGTGTGTGTGTGTGTGTATGTACATGTGTGTGCATGTGTGCAAGACTGTTGGGCTCTTGCTGAGCCTACAGAGTGCAGCTAATATTGGGCTACTAGTCGAGTGGTAGTTTCTGAATTTCATTATATATAAAGAGAGTGTAAGTTATAACTGGCAATAAGTGACATTTCTGGGTTGGCCAATTGTGAATGGAGCTCACTGGAACTTTTCTAATGTTAAAGTGAGATACACATATATAATGGTTTGGTAAGAAAGTCTTATAATTATGTGGTTTCACGTATGCTGGTGATAGTAAACCGTGGGTGTAGGAAGCATGTTATTAAAGTGTGTTTTCTTTAGACATGAAACAGTCCTCTAAGTGATTACTGATGTTTTATTGCTAGTAGAAAGCTCAACATCTTCTGTAATAGTAAACATGTTTATTAGTTCTCTGTGTTTGTACAGGGATATTCCCTCTTCCTTTTGTCCAGTACTTTATAGATAATATCCACTTTGTAGGTATGTATAATGTTAGTATCTATCCTAAAAAGTATCTATCCTAAAAAGACATGCAAACTTGGTAATAAAATTTACAAGTACAATGAACACACCAGAAAACATAAAATGACTGTTTGGCCAAGTACTGATTGATTCTCTTGTTTCAAAAATAAATTCCCTCTCAAACTTGGCCCATCAAGCTAAATTGAAGTATATAACTACTGCCAACATTTAATCTACTCTTCAAGTAGAGATTTTAAGTTGGTCTGTTCTATCTTAATTGCTGTCATAAAATGAATCAGGCAGGTGAAGATGGCACCATTAGTCAACCTAAGTTGGTGAGGCATTATTACATCGACCATCCCATTCCATTAAGACTTCAAAAATCATGACACACCGATTATAAGAAAAAGCAGATTATTATGGTTTATATACATGGGTACACTTGTTTCCTATTTATGGCCAGCCAATTTTTTTTTGTGTCTTGCTCCAATTTTTGGTTGGTCTTGTTTCTCTATATGATATAATAGTTGAGCTATCACTCAAGCTGTGGCCATGTTGAAAGCTAGTAGAATATGAGTCTCAAGGCCAAGTTTATGCGAATCCAGTGGAGTAGAACCTCACATAACCAGCCCTGCTTTATCACATTTTGTAACCTTTTCATGACAATGTTTCATATGTGCTCCTGTCTCTATACATAAGTACCTGACCTAATAGCTGCTAATACACATGTCATTAGCACTAAAATAACATTGCAGTGTTAGCTAAATACATATGTGCTGCTGTACTAATCCTACCTGCTACTTATCAAGGCTTAGCCTAACCTACCTTCTGTGCCTCTATCTTGTAGTTTACATGCAAGCTTAAAACAGCGTACACTAATTTCTTGACCACAATCGTGTTTGTTTCAGATACCAGAAATTCAAGCACGGTTGGTCCCATACATAGGGTTTTGATACACAAGGGTTACGCATTTTCTAACTTTTTAAATCTTGATTTTTTTCGATCTTTGCCATCAGGGTTGGGGACGAGCCATTTCCCTAGTCATCGCATGAACTTTTAAACTTTTTAACTTGAGGTATGGCATGTTGTTCTCTGTTTAACAACTAAATGAACAAACAAATTAAAGAAACAATAACAGGAAAAAAATTATCGATTTAAATTAGCTCTTTGGATAGCAAATTTAAACTGATTCTCGAAAAGATATTGTATCTGTTTTATGTCAAATGAGAGTTTGTTGAGAGATTTTGTTACTCTACACTAGTCAGGCCCTTGATAGAGCTTCAGCTTCAAATGGCTACAGGTAAAACAAACAGCATAGTATAGACTATAGAGTACCTGTTTATCAGACTTAGAACAACAATAGTCTCTGACCCCAGACCCAGGATTGTTGTTTTAGTGGCAGAATTAAAGAAACCTCACACTTTGGTTAACCACACTGTTTATATATTATTTCAGGGATTAAAAATGTCAGAAAGTTGTGGTACACACATACTAAACTATATCCATCATAATGGCAAGTGATGATCCTGCATCCTGATCTTCAACTACATAGAATCAATATCAAAATCAACTAGTACTGATTCAACACTAGCTACTTCTTGCTCATCAACAGCTGTATTGCACTGGCAAGCAGCAGTCATCGAGCACTCAGAAGTTGAACTACTGCAGCTCAGTCACATACTACAAGACTAATCTCAAACACAAAGCCAACACAATACATGAACACCACGCTTGGGTGGCATTTATTCGATGTCAGAAAAAAATTGTGGGTTTGTATAAATCAAAAAAGAGGAAATGTTACAGCAACTTTTCATCAGTGGCCATACTTGTGTGTCCTAGACCAACCATTACTAGCTCTGTAGGTTAGCTTACTGCATTCTACAAGCTTTAGATTGGATTTAGGTATAACACCGATTAAAATAATAATATTGATCACATGCTTCCTTTAATAAAGAAGGGCTCCTGGAAATCCATTGGTAAAACTATACACTTTAAGCCAACTTTCTCTTTGCGGAAGCTTTTTTGGTTGCTCACACCTATGGATGCAGAAAACATTAGCATCGAAGTTATAGTCCAGCCAACAAGATGAAAGTTGTCAAAGAGAATAATGGAAGAAATATTAATGTTTGGAGTGAAGCAATGGCTACACCAGGTCTTCTGCTTGAACTTCAGAAGCTTGCATGGCCAAGTAGAGAGTCCAGATCCTTTAGTTGGCACAGTAAACTCCTGTTATATACTCCCAGAGAGTATCTTACATGATTTTTGTCATCACATGAACTGTAACTACAAATCAAGATTAAGTGCACCAAAGGTTTTATTATATGATGATTTCGGGAAAATAATTCAAGCTACAGAAGTTGTTGGTCAAATTATATCCATTGCAACTTATCAACTTACTCAGAGTGAGTTGTAATATATAGCTATATGCACTAAATTATAGCCTGAAGATTTCTTCATCACTTGTTATAATCTAGGGCCTACTATAGAGGCTGGTTTTGGATGGATTGTGATTTGCGAAAGATTATGCACTTCACTTTTAAACTTCAGCTTTTAGAATTTAGTCCACTATATCTCTAGAATTGGCCTATATTCAAATTACTGTAACTGCTGTAGCTAAATTAAGAGGAAAGGTTGACCAATATATCTTAGCAAAGGGAAGTTGTGGAATACTTTATTTGATAAAATAATGCTACATATCAATATGTTAGAACTATTGTTGTTATATTCCTACAAGTTGTAATGTTGTATGAACAGAGCATTTTGCTATTCACTGTACACTTTTTTTATATGATTTAAGACTAGAGCACTATGACATACATGATCAATTTTGCCATGTCCCCCCATGTATTTTCAAATAAACATGTACACCTCATGTAGTACAACTAAACCAACATAATGATTTGCTCACATGCATAAAACTCCATAAAGATGGAGTCTAACTAAGTTATGACTGATTAATACTCTATGATCAGCACTCCATCAGGTGCTCCACATCCTGGAACCCAAGTTTGTCGATGTTGTAGATTACTGTGCATTTTTCATGCTGCTAGGTTTAAGCCCACATTTCTCTGAGGAGGCTTTTTTGTTGCTCTCTTGCCTACGGATGCAGAAAAGAAGATCAGCAAACTTGTATCAGTCTTCAGCTTGAACTTCAAGAAGCTACATGGCAAGTAATGGGGTCCAGGTAGTTTTGTAGGAATACGCTCACTGATCAGGGTGTAAACCGCATGATATTTAAGAAAATCAACTGAAATATCAACTTGCTTCTATATTATTATATCATTGGTCAGTCAGTGTTTCATACAGGATTTTTTTGTTTGAGGAAGGAGGGCAACCTCTGTGAGGTCTGGGATCCCCAATCCCCACGTGATTTTTTTCTCTGGTATTAATAATAATAATAATAATAATAATAATAATAATAATAATAATAATAATAATAATAATAATAATAATAATAATAATAATAATAATAATAATAATAATAATAATAATAATAATAATAATAATAATAATAATAATAATAATAATAATAATAATAATAATAATAATAATAATAATAAATAATAATAATAATACAGTAATAATAATAATAATAATAATAATAATAATAATAATAATAATAATATTAATAATAATAATAATAATAATAATAATATTAATATTAATAATAATAATAATAATAATAATAATAATAATAATAATAATAATAATAATAATAATAATAATAATAATAATAATAATAATAATAATAATAATAATAATAATAATAATAATAATAATAATAATAATAATAATAATAATAATAATAATAATAATATTAATAATATTAATAATAATAATATTAATAATAATAATAATAATAATAATAATAATAATAATAATAATAATAATAATAATAATAATAATAATAATAATAATAATAATAATAATAATAATAATAATAATAATAATAATAATAATAATAATAATAATAATAATAATAATAATAATAATAATAATAATAATAATAATAATAATAATAATAATAATAATAATATTAATAATATTAATAATAATAATATTAATAATAATAATAATAATAATAATAATAATAATAATAATAATAATAATAATAATAATAATAATAATAATAATAATAATAATAATAATAATAATAATAATAATAATAATAATAATAACAACAACAACAACAACAATAATAATAATAATAACAACAACAACAACAACAACAACAACAATAATACATGTAATAATAATAATAATATCGAAATCATATAATTATACTAATCATTATAATCAAATATGAAAAAGCATAAATATTTTAAGTGGTAGACTAAGAGGGTCATCTAACTGCTTGTTGTTTATATGAGGATGAGATTCACTTTTTTTGAACAGTCACTCCAACATAATCTCTAGAGAGAAACATCCAGTGAGCAAATTTAAATGGGTTAGCCAGAAAATGATTCAGTCCAACATAGATGTTGATTAAAATAACTTACTTCCTATACTTGGAACATGACACAAATCATCACATATATCTTCTCTTTGCTTCATTATTAGAGTCAGCCGTATCAGCTACAGCCTCTTTAGGACTTGAAAACACTCTCACAGGAGAACTCCAGAACAAACCAAACAACGTAATAAGCCTCCATATATTCCATGAAATATTAATTGAATCTGGGTTTCTGTTTCTAACACTTAACACTGCACAGGATAACACTTTTTACGATAATCCCTTCCCTACTGTCCACAACATCATAAAATGAATTGTCTACAGGTTGTTTTTCTGCAGTTACTAGAGGAATAGGTAACCACATCTGCGAAATATGTCACCCAATTCAATATAGCAATGGTAAGCATGCTGTTCAAAATGACATGATATATGTCATGTGTGTGCAATTCCCGCAGCACACATTTTCAGTTAGCATGCCCTTTGCTCTGCAGTTCATGCACATAATATAAACACATATATATTACACAGTGTCTGTGGTCCTGCTACTGGAAGGCCTTGTAAATAATTTGGAGTTTTGCATCATAATACTGCATGTTCACCTTCATCTTGAATGTTACTTCCAGTTCTTACACATGTTGGATAAGTTAGTATGGTTGAATCAAGTGCAGCTACAACCTGCTGAAGGATGCACACACATGAGCAGGGAACAATATCATTTACCTACAACTTCTGCCCTGTGTTGCATCCACACTGGTCACTGAAATTTATATTGGTCTCTTTTTGCATCTATCTGAAACTACCCTTGCAGCTGCACGTCAGGATCACCACAGACTCATGCTGCAAGCACTCTTGTATACAGATAATGTTACTATGGTTTGCCTCATCTCCTTCTATATATTATATGATAAGCCTCGTCTCCAATTACAGTGGTTTTGTTGCTCAGCTGCATAGAGTGATACTGACCTGTGCTGCATTCCTTTAAAGAGCTGCAGCATTGCTTTTGAGATTGACAATTAATCATAAGATAGTTACACTTGACTGCCAGATGCCTCTTTTGTTCCTGATGTGCATTCTTCCACAGTTCATATTAGACTCGGGATAAAATGGTTATCAGGTCAACCATACAACACCCAGTTGCATACTCATTATAGTCGATAGCCGCCAGGGTTGCTTGACTACCTGGAAGATAACAATTAGTGGTAGCCAGGAAATTCTCCTAAAATTAATCCTGATCATAGTAAGGTGCCATATAACTTGCTTATATGGCACCCTCAGTGGACTTAGCCATAAACTTGATATAAGTATAAATTTACAAAACTGTGTCCTAACTCCTAACAGTCATCACTCTGTATCTGTAAATAAACTTGATTGATATAATTACTTCATTCTGGTATCTGGTAACTAGAAAAGAAGGAATGGATTGACCAATGTGCAACTCTTACTTTGTAGTGTAAGCTTCTTCTTTATTTAGAAAATATTTTAAACAATTCCCATTTATGTGGTCCCACTGTATACACATACTTTTATACTTGTCTTATGAGCCTGCGTATGTCAGTGGAATGAGTTTATTAGACAAGCCAAGAAGTCTTTGGTTCAGCAAAGTGATGCTGCCCAAGCTGATGGTGTTTATTATGATCTGAAATCCTTCCTAGAGCAGAATGTGTGGTCATAAGTCCAAACAAACAAGTTTGTAGATGGTTTTATATTCTTAAACATACTTGCTATGCTTTTAATGTGCCATCATCTCGACTTTGATAAAGCCGAATTTTTATAAACAAGCCAACATACTTGGTAAAGATCATAGGCCTATATATATATTCACTATAATTCACTTCGTAATTAAGTTACTAGTTATATATAATTATGTATGATTAACTCTTAGACCGTCTTAGCTGTTATTGATAATTATACCCAGCTGTTTCCAACCCAATAACCGCCGTTTTTTAATTAACCAAAATACCACCGATTTTTAATCAACGCCTTTTTTTGTCAGTCAGCTGATTTATCACCAGATCTAGGCAGGATGCAAGTCGATCATTACCATTTACAGAACGCGACGGCCTAAAGAAGTAAAGCTTCTCCAAAGTAAGTTGAGTACTTTGATATTAGTTATTGGGTCAGTTTAGCTTGTGTATAGGCTTCTGCCAACTAGCGAGCTGGCTATGGAGAATTAGCGCTATCTCTGGGATGAACTAAAGGTTCCTAGTAACAGATACTATGTAGCTATGCTAAGCTAGACACGCTAATTATAGGCTTCTGCCAACTAGCTAGATAGCTATGGAGTATTAGCGCTATCTCTGGGATGAACTAAAGGTTCCTAGTTACAGCTGCTGTGTAGTGTAGATAGCTACGCTAAGCTAGATACACTAAGGGCTGGCTGTATGTTAGCTCCTCTGGTCTGTTTTACGTAAAGAGAAACACTAAGCGCTGGTATCTCCTACTGATATTTAGTGCTCTAGCACCGCTAAATACCAGCAGGAGCTAGGAAACTGCCAGATCATAGTTTAGCTCATGAACTAACCTATCATTATTACTTCATTATACTTTGTGGATATCATTATAGTGATGAAGATATAGTCTGATTAGACTGCTGGAGCTGGAAGAGGTCTGGCTGACAGTTAGACTGCTGGAGCTGGAAGAGGTCTGGCTGACAGTTGCACTGCTGGAACTGGAAGAGATACTGCTAGCGGCACTACAAACCCTAACACAACCAACACCACCTCCACCAACACCACCACTATTAACACCACCATCCACAGCACCAATAGCATCATCATCACTACCACTATAACCTTCTTCATCATATCCATCAAAATCTTCATCACTGTCTTCAGCATCTAATAATCTTATAATGTGTTATATATCTCCATCATTTGTAACTCACTTCAGTGTACTTGCCTACTCCAAAGAATATCTAAAAACAAAACACAACAGCCAACTAGCTGTCTATATCCTATGTCAAAAGAAGAATAACAGATCTCTCAGATCAACTACGAAGTGCAGCTGTAAGAATAAGCAGCTGCGCAATAAACCAATAAACGCTAATGAAATCAATTATAACACACTTCAATGTACTTGCCTACTTCAAAAAATATCTTTAAAAAACACACAACAACCAGCTAGCTATCGGTATACTTTCTCAAAAGAACAAGAACAGATCTCTCAGATAAAATACAAAGTGCAGCTGTAAGAATAAGCAGCTACGCAACAAACGCTAATAAAAATTTACATATTTTAGGAGCGTGTATAAACGCCACCGGCGTGTGAGAGTAGATTTCAATTGGCGTGTATAGACGCCACCGGCGTTCTAAGAGTTAATAGAAATCAGTTTTTTTAAATCTATTACTATAACATCTGTAATATAAAGAAAGGATTCTAGACCATAATGTTCACTGTTCTAGAATACAACACAGCAACTCTGGGCATATTCTTAACAACACATGCTTGCTGATTCAACTCATAAACTTCACTAAGTGTCATTTTACAGATGTAACAATGTTTATAGATACTTGACTAATTTTTTACCAAAAAAAAGTATTCCCGGAGTAGAGTTCCCGGAATGTATAATAATTATGATATCAAATAATTATACTGATTTAAGATGAGGAGAAAAGCTAGATTGACTTTTACTGAATCAATGTATTATCAGATAATCAAACATACACGCCCTGTAGATCATACACACTTCCCTATAAAAGACTTACCATGTACTTCAATAAATCTATCAGCTGAGCCAAGGAGTGAGTTGTTCAATGTTACTGTACAGGAATACAGACAGTACCGCAGTGTGTACATATTGAAAGTCGTGTTAAAGCTCCCACCATAATAACTTGAGCTACCATGTACAGATTTCACATTCCTCCATTTGTAAGTCAGAGGGGAAGACTGTACTGGGTCTACCATACTACAGGAGAATTGTACTCTCTGTTGAACTCTGAAAGGGCCTTGTCTGGGAATAGTGGTGATCCTCACTAAAGAGACAGCAGCTTCAGCTCTTCTTTGCAGTAATACGTTACTAACTGCAAATATACAATACCTAAGTATAATATTGCAGTTCATATGTGACTGGAACTAGCTAGAGCTTACCTAAAATGGTTGATAGTAGGTAGAACACGAGCATCTTAATGTCGATTTTCTAGGAACAAGCAACTAGGATGCTAAGTTAAGGTCAGTTCACTTAATGTCAATTCACCAGCCAAATGGGAGCAGCTGGACTCCACCGAGAAAGGTGCATTGCCTCAGATTCAGAACTATCTAACAGAAGCGTGCTGCTAGGAATAAGCACCTCGCGAGACAGATTTCGCTATTACCGTACACACATGCGTATGGCTTATTGCTCCCCCGTTTGGCTTTATGTCGTTGGCATTTTTTCCCCCTAGCCTTATTACTTACGCTCACCTTATTGCGTTGGCCCTAACCTTTTACTTGGTTCTAATCCCAGATAAAAATGTGCATCCTCAGGGGCAGAGACAGCACTTGAAAAGTGGGGGGACTCACCATTCATAAAGGGGGGATTATGTATGTATGATAGTTGTCATGTACTTGAGAATATACTGGAGAATATACATGATACAATTATATATAATTATTAATATTTACCAAAGTATTTTATACGTTCTTCATTTCTAGCTCCTTAGCTACAGATACTAAATCTAGATTCTCAGTTTGTTTTTATGAACGTAGAGTAATATAAGATTGTTAAGTTCAGTCATCGATGACCATGAATATGCTAGAATTTGCTTGAGTGCTGAAAACACTCTTTCGGCTGTGGCAGACATTATTGGTATTGTCAAATACAGTTGAAGCAACTTGGAGTTCCTTGAAAACCTCATGCATCATATAGTGTGTATTGAAGTGACACTTCTTACCACTGGTTTGGCTTTCTTGATAATCTCGTGAAGAAGTGGCAGCTGTATGTTCAACCCAGACACATCTAAATCATCTTTGAAGTATGACTCTCCAACTTTTCAATTCACTTTGGAAATCCACCTTATTTGCTGCCTTGATTAATGCTTGCTCAATTGATACAACAAATGGAATTTGTTTGGTTTCAAATCGACGTTGGAGTTCACCAGATAACAGGTCACAGGCTTCATAGTACATTTTTCTGTATAGTATCCCTAACTTAAATCTCAACTAGAAAATAATTTTAAACAAGCTGGTTTCAACTGATTTTAGTAGGTATGGGTGTCAAGATTTACCAAAAAAAAGTAAGGTGGGGTAGGGGGTG
Organism: Cladorhizidae sp. MBARI D1340-BT2; assembly: GCA_028752905.1. Lineage (NCBI taxonomy): Eukaryota > Metazoa > Porifera > Demospongiae > Poecilosclerida > Cladorhizidae > Cladorhizidae sp. MBARI D1340-BT2. The sequence continues at coordinate 11,231,932 of JAQNBH010000017.1, forward strand.
GGGAAAACTTTTTCTGGGGTTAAAGGTCATTTATCCCCGGCCTAAATCACTTAAACTTGTATCTCGGTAACAAAACAAGGTCATGTGGTTGATCCTGGTGTCAAAATGCACAGAATTATGCAAGAAGGGCCCCCCAAATTTTTTTGGACCCTTAGTTACCAAACCTTGACCTCCAAATGTGAGGTCAAAGGTCAAAAAGTGTCATTGACATGGCATAATATTATTAAGTATCATTTGAAGCTGCATGGTGTCAAACAATGCATCAAAGAATCAAGTGCAAAGAATCAAGTAGTAAACAAATAATTGAAATACTGATTACAGCATAGCTATAACATATTTAGTCATTTTCCTCTTCATCGCTACCAAGTTCCTCTACATCTGCTCCATTAGAACAGTGTCCACAGCACACACCACATGCAGAAACACATGACATGCCAGCTCTCATGCAGCTGCATTTCATGGTTTGGCACTGCCTCTCCCCTTCCTTGCAGTTGCAGCAAATTCCTTTCAGAAGGTTGTCTGGGGCAATAGGAATGGACAGCATCTTCGGTCTGAGTTTTCCATTGCTATCTAACTCCCATCCTCTTCCAATTGGCTTAGGAACAGTGGTGTTTAGATGCTTCCATACCACAACTTGAAGATGTACACGAAGGGAATGCTGTGCTGTTGCATTTTCCGTTGGAGGTAAGCGATCGGGGTCGATTTTTCCCTTTGATGCTTGCTTCTGGAACTTCAGATAGCGAGCCTTTTCAAGATGAGTATCCCCACAGCCGTATGTGATCTGCATTGCTTTTAATCCAGCTGTTCGAATAGTGGATTCAGTTGAAGTCATACTTGTAAATGCAGTGATGACACTGGCAGGGAATTTGCATTTGTAGAGAGCACATTTGGTATGTCCATGAATGCATGAAACAGTGTCGTTTCCAGACCAGCCGTACTTGAAGAGGAACTCTTCCTGGTCAACAACGTCTATAGTAGAGATGTCATAAAGACCATCAACATCTGATTGCAAGTACAAATTAGAACAGTTGCTTGGCCGGTGATAACAGAGCAAAACCAATATATCAGTGTCTTGTGCGACAACGACAACTGGGGTATTCACACTTGTGACCAAGTCCAATGCAGTCTTTACAATGAGCGTGTCACCATCATCTTTTGCTTGACGTACAACAATATTGTGGTTTGCCATCTCTGTAGACAGTATCATGATTAGAGCTCCTTTGTTCTTCTCATTTGCCAGGAAAACTTCTCTGTCACATGATATAGTCAATTCTGGTGTAACCCTTAAGTCCCGAGAAACCTTCTTCCCAGCCATCCGCCGCATATGTTCATGATCTTTCGATGATGCTTCTTCCCCATAGCCATCAAAGACTACAGTAGAATCCTTGAATTTGGCTGTAACATACCTGGCATAGGTAGTAACTATGGTCTTGATGGTTGCACCGCTGGCCCACTTTACCTGATGAAGTAGCCATCCTCCATCAACAACATGCATTTTGTTGTTCATGTCCAAGTCAAGTTTTGTTGTTGTTTCCTTGAGCATCCTTCCAAACTCATGCTTTGGGGGTTTCCTCATCATACGATCCATAGTGAAGAGAGACGCCGGGACAGGTGTCAGTTCAAAGCGGAATATCTCTTCAATCCCTTCATCTCTCTCTGCCATGATGATCAACCTATTAAAGAGTAGGGTCTTTTCGATGTACACCTTCTTGTCTCCTATTCTTACTTTCTTCTGAAGGGCAGCCAGATTTTTGCATTTGTTTGATGTCTTCATGCTTTTAACAGGTGACTCATCATCAAGATCCTTCTGCATTTCTTTCCCTATCCTCACTGCATCTTCGCAGTTGACAGCTGACTTGTCGGTGGTAGTCCCTCCACTAGACAGTGAAGCAATGGTCATGGGATTATGTACCTGAAATGACATACATAGATGCAATCGTTGTGTGATAACTTTGAAATGTCAATTGAAATCTAGAATGATGTCTGCACAACTATCAGTGCATGAAACACATACATACTAACCTTTGTGAAGGGGTTGTGGGTCGAAAACCATTCAGAAATGAACTTGACGCATTGTCTGTCGTTTTCCATATGCTTAGCTCCAAGGTCTTTGTGTGTCCTCTTACTCCGCTTCCCACCAATCATTTCCTCCATCAGGTCCCCTAGAAGCTTGAGATGTGAAAATGTGCCAGCCCATACTTTCACAGAATTCTCGTTACGCATCCTTCCTCTTGTTAAGCCACCATTTGATTTTGCTTTTCGCATAAGGGTTGCTTCGATTGTCTGGTCAGAAAACTGTCCAGAAAATTGCTCATTGGAGTAACGGGTTGTGTGATTTCCTTCCATGAATGCTTCATGAACCTGGAAAAGAAAAACAAAAAAATATCCTATACATTTTACCAGATAAGTGCATGCTTGCATATTAGTGTTGTTTTTTTGCTAACCTGAGGATATTGTTCTGGAAGTCTCAGCATCTCCTGTAAGTACATCCGTCCAAATTTGGCGTACTGGCCATGCCCAGCTGCTGCAAATATGCCAAGCATCTTAGCAACCGCATTCAGATGTCCCTGCCAATCATGGAGCCTTTCTGCTAAGATGAACTCTTGCACTGTTCTTACAAGTTGGTGGTAAAGAACCCACAGCTTTGCCGTTCTTGATGTTTCTTCCAAGTCCTTGAGTGTCTCATCAAGACTAGAGCTGTTATTTGCACCCATCATGTGTTTGACCAGAGCGGCATCTGCCAAGAAGTGTGCTCTCAGGGCCTTTGAGTATGCTGCACCTTTCAGGATGTACTTGACTGTGTTCGGTCCATAGACGACTCTCATAGCTTCTGCCAAACCACTGCCTTCCATGATGTACCCAATGCAGCCAAGGAAACTTTTCAGAAAGTGGAATCCTCCAAGCCGCACAACAACTTCTAACTTCTGCTCCTTAACAATTTGAGATGCCTTGATGAACAGAGGAAGGTCGAATGTTATGATTGCTGGGGATTCATGCGTTCCTTTGATAGCTCTCATGATTGTGGTGTATATTGTCTGCATGTCATTCGGATTTGCATTGATGATGCGCAGAAACTCAATGGAAGATTTCAATGTTAGTCCATTGTATTTCTGATGCATAAACCCCATGAAATTTGGATGAAGGGATCTTCCTTCTACCCATCCAATGTACCAGTCTTTAACAGCTACATCTATTGGAATGGATCTTTCAGGTATTTCTTGCAGAAGTTCTTCATACTTTATTAGCTTAGTTTCCAGTAGAGCATTTGTTGGTTGGTACACATAATGTTGCAAACCTTCCATATTTGAAAGAGTTTCATTCTTTACAATTGGTTTTCGCTGCATCTTCCTATTCTCATCAATTTCAAGTTGATTGGCATTTTCTGGTGTGGTGACTTTGATAAGTCCCATGGCATGAAACCCTGACTTTCCATCTAAGGTTATCAAATCATGGTCCATGTTGTCACCAATGTGCTGCTCAATCTGCTTCTCCAGTACTGCCATTGATGCTGCATGTGTGTTATTAGTCGAGTCAATGTATGTGTACTTGTAGTCCGTACCCTCTTTTGGACTTTCACATATGCCAATCCTGTGCATGATGTTAATCAGCTGATCTGAACCGAACTTATGATCAAGGTATAAGCTCATGCCGAGCTGGAAAGGCATCTTGGATGATCTTGGGCGTTGTGAAGATATAATATTTTGCCCTGCAACATTTCTCCTGACTGATGAATGCGGCATTAAACATGTTAACAACAGTTCAAGAGATTCTGGTAGCTCATAATGGGATGTCATTTCTATAAGCGAGGGAAATTCCTCTTTGCTGAAGTTAAGACACTTTATGTCATTCATAATGAGCAAAGCAGCCATTTTAATGATGGCTTTCTTTTTCTCGTCTTCATTACCTGTTTCCATCTTCTTGTGGTAGTCTCTGGTGATATCTGCCGTGCAGTTCCTAAAGCAGACAACATCCTTCCTATGTTTTTGATTTGTAATGAATATACTATTACCATAGTGCCTCTCGAGTGCTTGTTTCAAATATTTCTCATGATACACTGGAAGGTCATCATCACCTACTAATATCTTCATTTGCTCTTGCAATTGGCTTACAGTGTTAAACACCACTCTCCATTTCACTGTCAAACCACCCGCAGAGCTTGTAGAAGGCATTTTCCTTAGAACCATCCACAGGCCTTCCAGATTTCTGAAAATAAAGTTTTTTTGGAATAATTAATTATGGTATACATACTCTAGCAATTTTACTAACATTACGTCGACCTGGTACATCATACAGGGTGCAGTAGCATTTGCAATGATAGATAGCCTCTTCTGCTACAAGATCTGCAATGCCTTCCAAGCGTCCTTGGACAGCCATTCCAAGACTATCTTTTCTTGCACTTGCTATTCTCAGAAGTGATGTCTTAAGTGTGATAGTTGATGCCCGACGTATGGTCTGCTGTCTGGCAGGATGTCTTTCGTCAAAATGGATGTCCTCATTGCAGATGATACATCTTTCACTGTACGGAAATCGTGTAGGACCCCGGTCTGAAATTATTATCTGGACTAAGTTAGCCAAATCAACAGTATATTGTATGCATGTTATGTAGGGGATTGCAATAAGATTATGGGAAATTCAAGTGACTCTTACCATTATCGTCATTTACAGATTGTGACACTTTTTGACGTTTAGGGCGTGGTTCATGCTCCTGTTCTTCAACATCAGGCTCCTTTTGCATGAAAAGGGCTCTGCATCTTTGATGGACGGTCATAGGAATGTTGCTAGTCCATTTTCTTTCCAATCGCTCTAACAAGGAAGAGTCGCTGATATGTCTACAATGCTCAATTAGGTCTCATAGCCCTTAGTGTACAACTTCTGTAGCTTTCCTGCTTCTGATGAGTCCTCAGTACAAATCTCACACCTCCTTTCCATTTTGCTCGAATGGAGTAAGATACCAACCTTATGCCAATGTCTAGTCCTTTTATAGACAAACGCAGCACACATAATGTTCTTGGAGAATCCTGCACAAACCACCAACTCCCATCAAAGGGTGCAAGCTGGGCAGGATCATGCAGGTTTTGTGCAAGATCCTGCAGGTTTCTAAGCAAACCTGACCACAAGCCACAACTACTCCCATCAAAGGGTGCAAGCTGGGCAGGATCATGCAGGTTTTGTGCAAGATCCTGCAGGTTTCTAAGCAAACCTGACCACAAGCCACAACTACTCTCAATACAGATAACACCCACAAACATCTCTCAAGAGTTGGTCCTAAAGGATCCCAGATTTTTTGTGCATCATCATGGTACAATTCTGAGCATTTTGACACCAAGATAAAAAATGTTGGGTATTTAGTTGTCGAGATACAATGTTTTACAATTTTGGGGCGATCGATGACCTTTTGACCCCCCAAAAGTTTTCCCCACCCCCTACCCCACCTTCCTTTTTTTTGGTAAGTCTTGACACCCATACTTACCAAAATCAGTTGAAACCAGCTTGTTTAAAATTATTTCTTAGATTGGATCTAAATATGGCTAATTTTAGGATACTAGTAATAATCTTTCACTGTAGAAAAATGGTGAGGTTAACTTCCAGTGTCGTGTTGCTGAGGTCGCCTTCTATTTCTAGGAACTGGTTGCTCAATTCCCTTTTCTTCTGCAAATCTGAGTGCTTTCTCGGAGAATCCATTGAACTCCTCGTCTGATCTTAAACGTTTGAAGTGTTCCTTTGCTACTTCCACCTGACCAAGCATCCTGAATGGCTATGTTCTTCTTTTGGAGACAAAGTGGTAACTGTTCTGCTGCACTAAATAAGAAGCCCAAAAAGTGTATTAAATTTCTCCAATAAATGTAGCAAGCCTGAAGCTTTTGTTCCGTACTCATCAGGGGTGGTCTCATGAATTTCTTCCAAAACTTCCAGTAGAACATTATAATCTTTGAGTATAGCATCGATTGCTACTGTTCGAGCTGTCCATCTTGTTGGGCACAACAACTTTAGGCTCACTCCACTGTCAGATGCTTGTTGAAGAGTTGAAGAGAAGAGATGATGTCGCTTTGGAGAATACAGAATAAGTTTCCCAACTTCCTTGTGCACTATTACCTACATCAGTGGCTTTGTCTGCAATTACTGAGAACCATGCAGGATTATTTCCTCCAAAAGAGTACGCAATAAATTCTGACCCATAATTATCTCATTTACCGTTTGATGGCAAGTGAACTTATTAGACTTAACCCAGATTTTAAGTTCCTCAACTTCATGGCTCCATGTAAGCAGTTGTTGCTTATGGTTACCTTCTAGCTCAGTGTGGCCTTGAAATGCAATTCCCTGGTGAGCAAGATATTGTACTGCCCTCAGTTGACACAGAAGACCTGATCTTCTTGTCTGCTAAACTTGCAATGTTTGTGAACTTAACAGATTCCCAATTGTAGTATATACTTCCTTTCATCATCCATTTCACCTTTGCTTCCCTGTGGGATAGAGAGCCTTCATGACTTCAATAGCTTTCTTCCAATTTTGAAATCCTTTTTCAGTGAAAGTATTCCCTCCAATTTTGCTAAATGTGAGCCAGTTGTGCTAAACAGCATATCGACAGTGTAGGCAAAACACCACTTTTCTTTGGATGCAACACTTAGCCACATGGATACAGATAGCTACTGCTTATACCAACTTGACTGAAAATTTCGATTTTGGTACTTAACAACTGTAGTGAAGTGTCAGGGAATTCTATCACCCTGACTGAGTTCACAACAGCCGGTATGAAGTCAAACCAGCAGCTGTTGTTGTAGGAGTGTGGGAATAGCGGAAGGGCCTCACCACCAGACACTATAAAGGATGTGGTCCACTGCCTGAGGAAAGATCTACACACCCCTCACCTGATAAGACAAGACATCGGATTGGTCGCCAAGGGTCGGTGCCATGACGACCGAGGGTCGGTGCCATGACGGATGACATCAAACTGAGTAGTTAGAACAGTATACATGTATAAGAAACAGCTAGGGAGTAGTTAAGACAGATACCGTGAATATTGCCAGAGACTGCTTACATCTGCAACCAGCAATTAAGAACTGTTAGATAAGAACCCTCTGAACCTTTGTTATTGTGGTTGATTTTGTGTTGTTTTATCTTGTCATTGCTGGTGTATTTATGTATCTCATCATTATAATATAACTAACTGTAGTTATATTTGGGAATCCAGCAATTCTGTTGAGAGTTGCTGAGTTTGGCTTGTTCTGAGGATTGCCAGTAGGACAGACTGGGAGTCAAAGATAGTAGGACAGACTGGGAGTCAAAGATCAGGCATCGCGTGAAGACCAGGGATCTGCTCAGCCAGCTAAAGTGTCTGAACTGGGAGAAGGCTGGTTTTTCATGACATGAAGGCTTATCTTTAGGCTGAAAAGTCTTTACCACAGCACTGAGATGAACAACCTGGAACTGTATCCAAGGTTTCTGATGTGCCTACCTCATTCTCATCTTCAACTTTCGAATCTTTTAGTTCAGATACTGATGGATCATTGGTAGCATCGATAATAACCTCTTCAGACTACTTCCTCACTTTCTCTTCCTCTCTTGGGCTTTGGAGCTGACACTAAATAAAGTTGCTTGTCTTTTTGCCATTGTGGAGTCTGGCTTTGCTCACAATGCAGCAGCTATTCTAGGCTTGGTTCAAAGTACAGCAGCGAATTATATCATGTGTATGTAATGTTATCTGGTAGTGGTGTTAATGTTTTTAAAAAAGAACAGAACAGAGTGCTAAGGTATTATTTTAGAGCACCCCTCTCAATCTCAAACGCTGGCATATTTGTGTTGATCCTCGCTGTCCCCTGTGCATGAATCGGTCTCCTACTGTGCACCACATCCTATCCAATTGTCCAGAGGCTCTGAAGCAGGCGAGGTAGACATGGAGGCACGATTCTGTCCTGAGAGTGGTGATATCTGGGATTGAGAAGTTCATGGAGCCGGATGCCTGCTTCGCAGATCTTCCTGGCTACAGGGCCAGTGACAACCCCCCTGCAACTATCCCTGCAAATATTCTAGACACCTCAGCTAGACCAGACATGGTAGTAAGGAGGAACAATGAAATGTTCTTGATTGAACTGACCATTCCGTTCAATTCACCGGAGTCCATCTTAAAGGCTAAACAATGAAAGGAGTCAAAAGCGATCTAACCAACTGTCCCCAAGTGACCTTGAGGCACAAGGATTCTACTACTCCTTGTACACAATCAAGATAGGAGCTCTAGGTCACTGGTTGCCGTTTGGCGGACAAGCCCTGATGGCAGTTTTTCCCTCTATCTGAAAACCACAAGCATCCAAACTGCTAGATGCTGCTGACAACTGTTTCGTGCGAGACTGGATATGTCATGGAACTCTTCTCGACCACTGCTTTAATTTAACTATTTACTATTTATTATTGTGCTGTCATTATTTGTTTATTGTCTCACAAGCCCTTGCCAAGCCCCTTCTCTAGGTACTTCCTAGAACCAGGACTCCTTGTGTTCTGGGGTCATGATACATTACTGCTGTGTATGTATTCACTTTATTTGAATAATAAAGTTGGTTTTCACACATTAGGTTGTTAATCATTGCTATCCAGAAAGTGGGGGGGCTCCAGCCCCCCTGCCCACCCAGGTTCTCTGCCACTGTTCCTGAACGGAGTCATGTGGAGAATCCAGTCCCGCTCCCCTTATATACACCCGACTTGGTGATCACGAAGGTGTCAACCACAGCTTATCTTGGCCTGGGATGCACTTTTTTCAGCTGCTCAGGGCGCCCAGGAAGGAAATGCCTGCCATGATTACTGGTTCCTTCATCCACCTTGGCAGATGTGTGATCTCCCTATCTGGAAGAGAGGTTTACCAGCAGTTTTGAATACCACCAGTGATATCTACTCTCCAGAGATGGACCCTAGAAGGGTCGGCCATCACCCAGGGGCATGCTCTCTCTGTGTGCCATGAGATGAAAATGACCGCCCATGCAGGAAATTCCACTCTTACCTAAAACCTTTCTTCCTCAATGAGAAAATGGTACTGCTGTAGCCCGAGTGGTTAGCTACCTCTGGGTGAATACCCCGCGACGCCTAGGTACTCCAGGGATTGGCTACTCCACCAATCACCCTACCTAGACCACTGATCTCTGTGACCCAAGTCTCAGTCCTCTCTACTTAGGACCTTACTCCAGTGTCACCCCTCAGGTTGACTCTCTATCTCTTTGTCCCTGTCAGGGAACCAAGCATACACCTTGATATACTTACAACTATCAGATAAAACTCCAGAATCTCACTCTAACCAAGCATACACCTTGATATACTTACAACTATCAGACAAAACTCCAGAATCTCACTCTGGTGCCTTACAATACATATATACCCAGGTATTTCCTAACAGTCACCTGATATGCCTAGCCAATCATATTGCTCTAGAACAGTTATCACAATGCTGTGTCCTTGGGGTTGTGGTGGTGTAGTGATCATTAGCTGTGGGTTGTGGTTGCTGTGGTTATGGTGGGTTATTGTTTGGGAGTGGTCCTGTTGATTTCCCTGACGCAGAGGCTTGTTGCTCAGTTGGGCTATCCATTCTCCCAATGGTAGTTGAATCCCTTGGAGGTTAGGGGGGAGGGGGTTGAGTCTACCAAAGTTATCAGGACCATTGAGCTCCACAGCAAAATCCCTCCTGAAGAGTGCCCTGGAGAGAGCCCGCCTATTTCCAACTTAGGTCTGAGAATGGACGACAACACCGTGCGAGTTGCTGCAGGGCTTAGACATGGGCTTAGTTCTAAGAAAAGAAAAGGGCGCCATTATTGTCATGGTGCCAGAGCTCCGACTATAGCACGCATCCCTTCTAGGCTAGACCCATTAGGTCTACAGATGGTAGGCGACCGGATGGGGCAATGACGATCCCATAGAATGTCAAGCTACTAGTATGGGTGCGACTTGCCTAGACACCTTTGCACAGTCCTACCGACAGAATGCCACCAATAATGTTGGAGCAGTGGCTGATCTTGCTGAGGAGAGGAAGTCAGCTAAGTACATCACCTTAGGGCCTGGCTATTCCTTCACCCATGTGGCGATTGAGACTTTGGGTGCCATTGGGAAGAGGTCACTGGCCTTTATGAAGGAGCTGGGCCACAGAGTGGGGCAATGTACTGGAGAGGTGAAGGCGAGAGCGTACTTTCTTCAGCATTAGCTGTACAGAACGCATCTGTGGTGATGTCAGTGAGGGGGGCTGGTCAGGACTGGACTTGTTCGAGTTCTTGTCTTATTATGTATTCCACAGTAAAGCAACCTGAATCTTTTGTGTTGATAGTTAATCCAATATGCACAGTGACAGGGAGCCATGGTTGAAAAAGAGAAGGTAAACAAGTCTTACGAGAATGTGCCTACGTCAGGACCACAAGTCCACAAGTCTATCCAATAGACATTGTTTTTAATTAAGTAAAAACACTTTTGTATCATATTTATTTTGTAACTTTTATGTTCCACCATAAATTATATCTAATTTCACGTATATAGCTGGTCATTCTCCCTTCTCCCACGGCACCTTGGTATAAACTCACCATGAAAATCAGAATGAAGATACAAATTAGGATGATAATGACTCGGCCAGGACTAATCCTATAGCTGCATTCTGTGTCTTGTATATTCTCCATATTTGGGAACCTGCGCTCAGATTTATCCTAAGGAACAGGGTAGTTTATTTTATTTAATCAGCCAATGGAGTAAAAGTTGATTGGATTGGAACAAAGCCTGTCATATTCTCTACACCTATTTGGTAATGTAATAAAAAAATACCTGGAATAATTAACATGCAGTTACAGTTAAGTGTCACAATGAAAGTTCACCCACCAGCACTCAGATTAATGGAGCCAGATCCAGTAGGTATATATATATAGTTCTCATCCGACTTGAGCCACGCTTAACTGCTAGTGGCATCATGGTCTTAATGGCATAGGTATGGACATGTACTTGATCCTTACTCAAGATCCTCTAAATGAACACATCAACTATAGCCCTAGATTTGACTGAAGTCCAAATGACTTGGGAGACACCAATTCTATAACTACATGACCATTCTGCACTCTCACTGGCTTCAAGTCCACCTATAAGTGCAGCTCTGATGAAATAATTATACTCAATAGCCTTCATCTCTGCACTTGGAAGTTCAGTCTGGCCTTTAATTAAGATGATCTTCCCATTGGTATATAAGAACTGCAGGACAGTCATAAGTATAATATACCGAGGAATGATGACCTGACCCGATCAGAATTTGAGATCCATCACTTAAGTCTGGGGAAATGGGGACACATCATTGACCAAGTGCCGAGAGCATATAAATAATTTTTTTTAAAGTGAACAAGCAAACAAGCAACTCTAGGAAGAAAACTTGCCTCCATATTTGCAGGTGAAAGAGAAGGCAACTAAAAGCAATATCATGTCTCAACTAACTTTGGTGCAGACCAAGACCAAGAAAGTGCGATTTTTTAATTCTTATTAAGGTATATAGTGTGGCTAAGCGAAATGTAGTATTAACTTTTGGAAGAAAATAATCTGTGCAAAATATGAGTATACAGTGAAGCAACCTGCGAACATTTAAAAAGTAGACATGTAATCGTTCATTGAATGATTTAGTCACATGAAAAACAGAAAATATGGCAGTTAGCCCTACGCGTATTATATTTATCACAAATGTAATATATAACTATGTAGACAAACTGAGAGTCAACAGGATATGTTCCTGTAGATGATAAATGAGGAATATCTGTAATAGTGTATTAATAAAGTACTATATAGCATATATACACAAACCAATGCTCGAGTTACGTCCCCTTGTTCTTGAGATGGCTGAAGTGTTCCAATGTCCTTGAAACTGCATCGTCAAATCCCACTACAGGCTTGTAACCAAAGTCCTTCTTAGCCCTAGCACAGCTGTAGTAGTGGTGAGTTCCTGCCAGAGCAACTCTCATGGGAGAGAAAGTGGGGTTGATGGTGACCAGCGGACTGAGCAGTGTGCAGAACAACTGCACTATCACGGCAATCAGGTAGACCAGCCAGTAGGGGAGGTGCCAAGTAGGAGCCTTATAGCCAAGACCTACCACAATGCGCGACACGAAGTCCCAGAATGGCAGTGGGGCATCGTTGGTGATGAAATAGCTCTGCAAAACCATTTTGGACTCTCTAACTTGAAGAAAACTACATACATTATCCTTGTTATTGTTATTACCTTCCCACAGATCACTGAACCAGTCTGCAGGTGCTCTGCAGCAATAATGTGGCCATGGACCACGTTCTCGACATAAGTGAAATCAACAATGTTCTTCCCATCACTATAGAAACAAAAGTGGAAGTGAGAGGAAGTGACCAAAGGAAGGAGATGATGAAGTCAAAGAGAAAGAGAGAATGAAGAGGAAATTGAACAACATGGAGTGGGAGGAAGTGATATGATAGACACCACGCTGAGATCTTGCCTTACCCGATAATGCACTTCATTTTACCAGCTTTGGTAGTAGCGATTATTGTTGGAACAGCTTGGGGGTCTCGGGGCCCAAATATTCCATGGGGTCTTATAGCCACTGTCAATAGGTTCCCTAACCCATTTGCTGCCAAGACAATCTGAAATGCAAATATACAAGTACTTACAAACTGAGAGCATTTCTGTTCACTTTGGCTATGTATTTGTCGGTCATCTTTTGATTAGACTGGTGGCTGGCTCACGATATAGAAAATGGGCACACAGTATGACACCTTTAGAATGCACACTCCAGTTCTAAAAAGCATGTCCTGGGAGGTAGTGCTGCATTGCAAAAGCTTAAACTCTTGATATTGCAAACCAGCCTTTACTTTGTTCTACTTATTGCATATTAGCACTAGTAAAATATAAGCACATTCTTATTTATAAGCGTAGAGGAAAACGGTCGATCCTTACCTTGTTACACAAGGACCTACACACTGCACATGCGCCATTTATCGGTCACTTAGATAAAACTCTCAATGAACTCTCAATAGATTACAATGACTATATTTTAACCTTCGAATCAAGGCTAAAGGATCTAGCCAAAACATCAAGAAGAAGTTGATTATCGAGAAAGTTGTTGTAAGATACTTATTTTTTGCCATGGTATTAGCTTGAAAAAGATTGAGCTTTTATCTTAGCCAAAGCAACTATGCGAGGAAGAACGGAAAAATAGCAATAATGAGTGAGAATAAGTGGCAACAGCAAACTGGCCTTGGTCTTCAACTTGAAAATATTAACAAGCTGCATGGTCAATTGGGGGAGTCCAGGTCGTTTTCATAGGCATGATGTCTCCCTGACTAGACACTCTCAGAGTGTTCCTCTCATGTGATCTTTATCACAAACTTTAATAAGAGCAACTGCTATATATATATATATATATAAGAGGAAAAGGTCCCCTACTCCACCGCCACATAAAAAATAGATATCATTTGCAGGACTTTGGTTTGGAGGTAAGGGGAAAGACTGAATTGATTTAGTTTTGTTTATACAATGGCATGCACCTTCCAGATTGTAGCAATAAACACAGTAAATGATAACATCTACAACACAAGAAAAATTCTTTAAAAACAAATATATATATTGGATTGACAGGAAATGTAACCAATGTCATTCACATGACCTGTCACCATAATTTACAAATTAAAAAAAAGGGGGGATTAGAGTATTCGTCATCATGACATTAATAAATAATAGAGTTTGTTATTTAAATAAATTAAGGGTGCTTCATCTATATTGGTAAATTCTTACTTCAATTCATTTTTGACAAGTCAATCGTCCATCGTCAATCCATTATTGTTATTTAAAAAAAAATTGTCTCGTTTCTATTTTTTGTCACACAGGAACCTACAAGAAGCTACTCAGTATAACAACAAAACTAACCAACCGTAATGTTATGTGTTTATTACTACAAGTGCCTATACCATACTGCCACATTATTAGGCACACCTCACTTATAAGTGAATATTGACCATTAGGAACAGGTCAATTCCGCTTCAGGTATCCCAAATTGTTAAATGATTCCACCACCTAGACATCCTTTTTCCTTGCTTCATGCTCAGTTCTACTGCAGGTCTTCAAATAAAGCACTCTAGAACTGAATTATCATTGGGCACCTCACGGTACAGAGTTTCCAGTTCCTAGATCCAAGAAGCAAGTAAGGGCATTCCTTGTACTTACAGGCTATATAGATGATTTCATCAAAGATTTGCAACTATAGCTTACCCTTTAAACTGACCTACCAGAAACTAGAAGCCTAATCAAGACATATGGAATGAACGATGTGTCAAGCGCTCTGGTGTAAATTGAAGGATCATACTTCAGCATCTGATTGTGGAGTGGGTGCAAGTTAGGGCAAAGATGAGAATGCCTATCCACTTACCACAGTCAAGGCTACTACCATGGGAGAAAAATTAATCCACAGTAGTTGAAGGAATGCCTGCAATAAAGCTGGAGGTTCGTATCTTTCATAGGCTTCCTGATCTAGACAGACCATAGGTCACAGCAGTGGCTCAATAGCCTGAAGGAGAGTTACTCGCACCTTGCTCGATGGAGGTTAGCTCTACAATCTGAAGGAGAGTAACTCATGCCTTGCTTGATGGAGGTTGGCTCTACAACCTGAAGGAGAGTACCTCATGTCTTGCTCAATGGAGGTTGGCTCTTACAATCTGAAGGAGAGTAACATACACCTTCGATGGAGCTTGGCTCTACAACTGCACCAATTCAAGGTAGAATATCATGCAAAAATAAAGCAAATCCTCTCTCTCGAAATGATCAACCAAGATGGTGGGGGAGGGGGAAGGAAATGTGCAGGATTGCTGACTTTATCTACATTATACTTTATTACAATGACCTTCTCAATAATCAACATAAAATTTACTCTCTGAATGGTTCAGGAATAATAGCCTTCATCAGGAATAATGAAATGCTCTAGCCTCCATCAGGAATAATGAATTGCTCTAGCCTCCATCAGGAATAATGAATTGCTCTAGCCTTCATCAGGTATAATGAAATGCTCTAGCCTCCATCAGGAATAATGAAATACTCTAGGCTCCAACAGGAATAATGAATTGCTCTAGCGAATAATGAAATGCTCTAGCCTCCATCAGGAATAATGAAATACTAGGCTCCAACAGGAATAATGAATTGCTCTAGCCTCCATCAGGAATAATGAAATGCTCTAGCCTCCATCAGCAATAATGAGATGCTCTAGCCTCCATCAGGAATATTGAAATGCTCTAAGCCTCCATCAGGAATAATGAAATGCTCTAGCCTCCATCAGGAATAATGAAATACTCTAGGCTCCAACAGGAATAATGAATTGCTCTAGCCTCCATCAGGAATAATGAAATGCTCTAGCCTCCATCAGCAATAATGAGATGCTCTAGCCTCCATCAGGAATATTGAAATGCTCTAAGCCTCCATCAGGAATGATGAAATGCTCTAGCCTCCATCAGGAATAATGAAATACTCTAGGCTCCATCAGGAATAATGAAATACTCTAACCTCCATCAGGAATAATGAGATCCAAAGATTCGCATGAGCGGGATTTATACAGTAACTAGTATTGAATGTTTTGAACATTTGCAGTATAAGGTAAAACCTGCTGGTTGTTTAGAGCCTCCGCATATGTCGAGACCTGAAGGGAAAAATTAGTGCCAAACAGCAAATAGGCACTTGCAAATTAAGAGTTTCTAAATAGCACTGTTGTATGGTTCTTCATAAAGTCTAGGCAGTAACTAAGGATAAAATGAGATTACCCTCTATCTAGCTATATTTCAGAATAAGTTGAATAAAATGATTTTTCAAGATTCAGATACAGTTCACATTACATTCAGTAAAAGCTAAGTTCACTCATAGCAACAACACCCACCAGTGAGGTGGCTAGCTCTCCTTTATAGCCAGCCACCAATCCACACAAACATGTAATAATTGTCCAATCAAATACAGCCAACAAGCACACGTAATTGTCTAATGAGATACAGCCAGCATGTACACGTAATTATTCCTCTAAGTGAGTGTTACATATCAATCTTGAGCCTGCAGGCTCCTGTCTTGTACTAGCAGGCAGGGTCAATGCCCCTGATGTTCCCCTTCTCCCATTGAGCTGGTAACTCGGTAATCCAACCTTGTCTTGAGAAGCCATCAGCATTATCATTTGCCGTTCCAGGGCGGTATGCCACATTAAACGAATATGGCTGAATAGCTAAGGCCCAGCGGGTGAGGCGACCGACCATTTGCGTTCCTCATCTGGTTCAGATGGCCCGATGGTCAGTTTGAGTAATGAATTTTCTTCCAGACAAACAAACAGCAAAGTGTTTGAGAGCCGCTACAATTGCCAGACATTCTTTCGCCACGGTCGAGTACCGTGTCTCTCTTGGATGCAATTTCCGTGAAAAATATGCTCATGGGTGCTCCTCTCCTTCATCTATGTCCTGGCTGAGCACTGCCCCGATACCCCTCTCAGATACATCTGTCTGTAAGCAAAATGTCTTTGTGAAGTTTGGGCTACCAGGGTTTGACTGAGTTGACTCTTGAACTTCTCAAAGGCTGGTTTGTCCACTGTACTTGTGTAGGTGCTGTTCCTCTAGTAAGATCTGACAAACATGAGGAGGTTGCTGCAAATGATGGAATAAACCTTCTATAGTAGCCAATGAGGCCCAAGAATGCACAAACATCTTCCTTTGTTTTCGGTCTAGCAAACTCCTTGACTGCTTCCACTTTACAATGTTCTGGGGCTTAATATGTCCGAGATATGAGCATGTTGCCATGCCTACATAACTGGTATTTCTTTGCTTTGGCTATCAGCCCAGTTCTGTAAAGTGTTTGGAGAACTTCTATCAAGTGTTGCATGTGGTCTGTCAATTATTACTGAAGATGACAATCTCATCGAGATAAGCTACTGTGAATTGTTCGAATCCATCAAGTGTGGAGTCCATTAGACGTTGATAAGTAGTAGGAGCTCCCTTGAGTCCAAATGGCATCTTAACAAATTCATATTTCCCAAACGGTGTGACAAACGCTGTTATCTCTATATATTCGGGTTTCACTGGTTACCTGATAATAACCTTTAGTTAAATCAATGTGTGGATAAGTAATGGGCTTGCCCCAATCTGTCAATCAAATCGTCCACTCGTGGCATCTGATACCGGTCATCAAGTGTAATTGTGTTGAGCTTGTGATAGTCTATGCAAATTCTCAATCCACCGTCCTTTTTTCTTACTACGTATGACGATGGGAGATGCCCATGGGCTCTTGCTTGGTCGGATGACTCCAGAATCTAACATGGATTTGATCTCGGCTCTAGTTTGTTTTTCCCAGGCTTTGGGGATGTGGTAGGGCATTAGACGCGATGGAACTGTGTCACCTGTCTCTATGCGACCTGTCTCTATGCGTCACCTGTCTCTATGCGTCACCTGCCGCGTCACCTGTCTCTATGCGTCACCTGTCTCTATGCATCACCTGTCTCTATGCGTCATCTGTCTCTATGCGTCACCTGTCTCTATGCGTCACCTGTCACTATGCGTCACCTGTCTCTATGCGTCACCTGTCTCTATACGTCACCTGTCTCTATGCATCACCTGTCTCTATGCATCACCTGTCTCTATGCGTCACCTGTCTCTATGCGTCACCTGTCTCTATGCGTCACCTGTCTCTATGCGTCACCTGTCTCTATGCGTCACCTGTCTCTATGTGTCACCTGTCTCTATTGCATGTTCAATAGCTTTGGTTCTTCCAGGATAGTTGCTGAATGTACCCCGCATGGTATTGAGTAAGGCTTCTAAGTCTTTTCGCTCTTTTCGCTGGTTTGGTTTGAGCGATGGGTTTATAAGTTAACTGGCATGTCTTCTTCTACTGCTGTGTGAAGGGTCACAATCTCACCCTCATCGTCACTATCATCAGGTTGAGGAACTGCCCACTCCTTTAGCATATTTATGTGAAACTGCCTTCTCCTCTTTCTTTGGTCTACCATGTCCACTTGATAGGATACTGTGTGACACTTTCCTTGTAATGACGTACAGACCTTGCCATTGTGCTGATAGCTTGTGAGTGTCAGCTGGCATCAGTACTAAGACCTTCACTCCTTCCTTGAAAGAACGTTCCCTGGCATTATGATCATACCACTTCTTGGACTCGTTTTTTCCTTTTGCCTCTCTCTCTCTGGTGAGTGTGCTCATGTTCGATAGGCTTTCTCTCATGTTGAGTACTCATGTTGAGTACATACTGAAGAACTGATTCTGGGGTTTTTGTGCATTCCTCCTTCATAATATCTAGAGGTCCTCGCACATTTCTGCCATACAAGAGTTCGAATGGCTAGAATCCTGTAGTTGCATGGGGTGCTTCTCGATATGCGAATAATAAGAAAGGGATCATGCTATCCCATTCCTTGGTGTCTAGTCACAACTTTCGAATCATATGCTTCAAAGTTTCATTGAACCACTCAACCATACTGTCAGTTTGGGGGTGGTATGGCGAGGTCTTCAGGTGTTTAATCCCTAACATCTACAGATCTTTCATCGACACTGAGGTGAAGTTTGAGCCTTGGTCTGTGAGCAATTCTTGAGGTATCCCACGCCTTGAAAACACCTGCAGTAATATATCTGCTACTGTTCTTGCATCAGTCTTGCATAGAGGTATGGCTTCGGGATACCCATCAGGGTGAGAATGAACTTGTTACCTTGTCTTGTTCTTGGTAAGGTACCTACAATATCCATCGCTATCCGTTGGAAGGGTTCACTCATAATGGGTAGAGGCACTAGAGGAGCTTTGTTCCTCGTAATTTTGGCTGTCCTCTTGCATTCGATGCAGCTTCTACACATATCCCTAAAGTCTTGATGGGTCCCTGATCAAAAGAATCTACTGAGGAGTCTTTGGGTGGTCTTCTGTCGGCCTGCCATGTACAAACTATGTGCCACTCGCATTGCTTGTTGTCTGCTGCTCCTTGGTAACACTAGCTGTAGTTATTTCCTCATTGTCCACAGTCTTGTGCTGGTGGAATAACACTTCATCCTGCCGTTCATATTGGGACTCTGCTTTCCCAACTAGGCTCCAGGCTTTCGCTGAGGTGGAGTCGGTGGACTGGACTTGTCGAAATTCTTGAGTTGCTAACTTCTGACTCATCAAACTATGTGTGTCTCCATCGGTCCTCCGCAATTCTTCTTGCAACTTGTCTCTTCTGCTTCTTGGACTTGACAGGTCTCTCTTGGACATCCAAAAACAGTGATTGGTCGAGGTCAAACACCGAATGTTTGAGTCGCTCTCTTGTCCTCTTTTTCTTGATTCTGTTCCTTCTTCTGTTGTGCTCGAGTGAAACAGCTTGTGGGTCGACTTAGATTGGGCTCGATCGGTTGTGGCTTGCCTCAACAGGTAATTGGTAACAGGCAAGTCAATGCCCAATAGCATATCTTCGTCCATCTGTTCTGCGACTGCTACCGTACAATCCAGGTTTTCTTCACCGAATTGTAGACATACTATACTATGGCTAAGGACATCTCTGTGATATTCAATGGGATCGTTTCTCCAGTGTACGCATCGTCACTGACGAGGGCGCTGTTGATGATACTCTGTTGTGTTCCCGAGTCCAGCTTGATGAGGTGTTTGGGTAACTCCATCAATCTATGCTGTGACATAGTAGTCATGAGTTTGGTCTGAACTTTAAATGCTTTCTATGGACAGTTAGCCCCCCCCCCCCCCCAATGTGCCCCCATTCACGACAATTGAAACACATACAGTAGAGGCCAAAAAAACATGCCGGTTGCGTTTATTTTGAACGCGCGTAGACGCTTACCGTTTCCAACCGTTACTTAACATACGCTAACAAACGCAAATAAACGGTTTACGTTTACGAGAGTTTTGCGCAGCGACGCTGACTAAGGTCAGCGCTTCCGCGCAAAGGTCAACAAAGCGCACGAGATTTGCCTCGTGGCAAGTTAATTTTTTAGCTGCTTGAGACTCGACTTGTCTTTGCTTCAAGATTTTGAAAGGATTAGATCGTCTTTGTTTTACACTTCCTGTTATACCTACATAAGTTGTTGAAAATATATCCTGAAGCCCACGGTGAAAAACAGTGAGTTGATTCTGTATGATTGTGATATAAAGACCTCTTTTCAGCTAGTAGCTGGTCCTTCACAGGTTTGTTAGTCATGCTTCTGACTATAGCATTTGCAAGCCTTTTTTTCTTTTTTCTTAAGTTGTTCCATAAGAATGGGCTAGCAAAACTTAGCTAGCTTTTGTGTGCAAGCCTTTAGCTACATACCATGCTCTCGATGTATAAAAGTGTCGATAGTTAAACTTTATCTTGACTAGGGAATAGTTTGTATATCAGCATTCTCTAACTGCTATTATTGCAGCTTTGAGTTTGTTTATATGTGGGAGAGCAAAAATGTAGATGGTCCTGTTATTTGAACATGCTGATTGGCAACAAATAAAATGTAGGTAGGATTTTGGTGATGACCCCTAGTTTCCTTCCAAGATCTCGACCAACATTTCCAGCTGTGTTACCCACATTACACCAATTTGTTGACATGTTCTTATTTGGAGATGGGTAAAGTGGTTATGCATCCAAAATGAATAATGTATTGGACAATATGATTGTGTATTTCTTTCTTATCTTTGGCAAATATATGTATAATAGAATGTTCTTCGTTGGAGAAGAACCAGAGGGAGCTAACCCACTGTGTGCCACTTCTGGAGAACAAGTTGGCTCCGGTAAAACTCCCCCAGTGCCTCAGCCTTCTCCAGTTTGTCTTCAAGGTTCAATGAAGTTGACACACCATTTCTCCACCTGCCTTGGTGCCAGGCCCCCTCCTTTCAGACCATTGATTTGAAGGTGGTCACTCAAAAGTGGGACATCACCTTTTTTTAAATAATTTTTTTATTTATTAGTGTTGTTACTACATAGTATGTTGTAACATGTCACTCAAAAGTGGGACATCACCTTTTTTTTAATAATTTTTATTTTTATTAGTGTTGTTACTACATAGTATGTTGTAACATGTGATGGCCAGGCTCAGCAATATCAAGATTGAATTATTTTGTACAACAAAGAACACAACAATTGAATTGAAACAACATTTTATAACCATATAATTGAACAGTTATCAGGTAGAAAACAAAATAGAAAATAGAGCAGCAATTAGAAATAAATATATATATATATTATATATAGAAGTTTCTGATACTCATCTGGATTGGAGGGCTAGGATTAGTTTCAGAACTTTCATTCTTCCCAACTGAAGTTGTGCAAGTGCCCTGAGCATCGGTGCTCTCAGCAAGAGCACAGCAGTTGCAGTCAGCATCTGTCTTCTACCTGAAGCACTTCGTTCTAATCTGCATTTATAAAGGTGAGGTGTGGAAACCTACGCTTGACCGTCAAAAGGCTTCAGATAGGAGACTGATTTCGACTGCACTGCTTCTTGATAGGTGACGCTCGACTGAAGTACGAAACCGGAGGCTTAGGCTAGACTGTAATACTTCAGGTGGGAAGAGTGAAGGCTCTAAGAAACTCGAAAGCGCTCGCTCGCAATTGAGGCTTATAGTGGACGAGACAATTGCGAAGCGCTTGCGCTTCAGCACCGCTACGCGGGCGGTTTATCCCGTTTGCTACCGTTGGTTCCGTTGGGACTGCTAGCGTTTACGGTGTGCGTTTATTTGCGTTTACGGTTGGCGTTTTTTAACGTTGAACGCAACGCAACCGGCATGTTTTTTTTGGCGTGTGTACTGTTGCTCCACGGTTTGGGAAGTACTTAGACAAATTTTTCTACTTGGTTTCAACACAGGGAATTGGGTGGGAGGCTCCCTCCGGTTTGCCTGTGATCGGTCCACTTTCTCAGTGATTCACAGAAGCATGCTCTTGCCATGATTGGTTCTGCTGGCTTTGGTCTGTCTGCTCAGATCTCCATTTTCTTTGGTCTATTGAGTATGGACAGGCCAATATTCCTTTCTCGAATGTAGTCATCCGCAAGAACTCCTACTTGACCAATGGTCTTGGGTTCATGGTCGCGTATCCAACATGCTATGTTGTTGGGCAGGAGATTGAGCATGTGTTCTATGGCCAACACTTCCACACATTCTTTGATTGTTTCACAGCCTTCGACGTATCGCTGTCCTAGATCGTAGAGTTTGTGAGCAAACTGTGCTGCTGATTCTTTGGCTTAAAGGAGATCTGCCACCACTGTTTCCTGTAGCTGCGGCTACTCAGGCCAAACCGTTGACATCTAAATCAGTTCGTGTCTGTCGAAGATTCTGGTGGGACAGCCGCTAGTGATTCTCCTTCTAACAAAGGTCTAAGATGTGAATCCCAATGATGCTGTGGTGTAGTGTATGCTTCCATATGCTGTTCAAATTTGTGAAGGTATGCATCCAGGTCTTCCTCCTTTTGCAAGGGTGAGAGGCATGGAGGTTGCAATTATAGGGTTTCACGATCCTTGCAGATGGCCTCCATCACCCTAGCCTCCTGCTGTTGCTGATCCTTGCAGATGCATCCATCTTCCTAGCCACCTGCTGTTGCTGATCCCTGCAGATGCCTCCATCATCCTAGCCACCTGCTGTTGCTGATCCATGTGCTCTTTTTTCTCGATTTCTCTTCATATACGGTCTTCTTCTCGTTCGTATTCTCGTTTTTCTTTTTCGGCTATTCTCTCTTTCTCTCGCTCTGTTGCTTGAAGCATCAGAAGCTGGATTAATTCGTGGTTTGGACTTTTTTTCCCCTTTGAGTTATTGTATTGAGCACGTCTCAAAATTCGATCAAATCTAGTGGTCAAAATAGTTACTAAGGTTGCAAGTCTATAGCCGTCTCAAGGATATCTAATTAAATCCCAATCTAGGCCAATTTGATCAGAATTGAAGTTCACAATGTATATTAGCCCGTCTAGTAGTTGAGGATATCTAGTGAAATCACAATGTAGGCAAATTCGATCAACATGCATCAAATAGTACTTCAAGTCTATTAGCTAGTCAAGTAGTCTCAAGACTGTCTAGAAAAATCTCAATCTAGGTACACTGCTGCCACCATGTTGTAGGGTTCCTCATAAAGTCTAGGCAGTAACTAAAGACGAAATGAGATCACCCTCTATCTATCTAGACCAGCTATATTCCACAATAAGTTTAATAAAATGATTTTTCAAGATTCAGATACAGTTCACATTATAGTCAGTAAAAGCTAAGTTCACTCATAGCAACAACACCCATCAGTGAGGTGGCTCCTCTCTTTTATAGCCAGCCACCAGTCCACACAAACATGTAATAATTGTCCAATCAAATACAGCCAGCATGTACAAGTAATTACTCCTCTAAGTGAGTGTTACATATCAATCTTGAGCTTGCACCGGCTCCTGTCTTGTACTAGCAGGCAGGGCCCTGACAAACACACACCAGTTCATTCTTCTATATGAACTATGAGAATATTGCGCATGGCAGAAAAAGAAGGAGGTGTATGCAAGCCAAAGAGGAAAAAGGGAGCCAAGAGCTGTCTCAAGTTAGAGTCTGCTGTACTGCTTCAGCCATGAATCTTAACACACTACCTCTCAAACTTCTCCCTGGATAGATAGTAAGTGTAAGCAGCAGTTAGTTGTCTAGTAAGTGTTCCTTCAAAAGTTTGCCTCTTCACCATTGGATTCTTAATAAAGAAGATGATTTAGAATGACAAACAACGAATGCCAACGGCTGATGGATGCCGAGTAATAAACAACCTGATTTACGGTATATTATATTTGCACTTGCTCAATAGGACTGGTTATTTAGAGATGGAAAGCAAGTTTTCAGAGAGCCGGAACTAAATAATTCTGTTGCACACTAGTAGACTTGGTTAGCTTTAAATTATTCTGCTGTACTATGTCTCTATATATTCCACCAGCTAATAACTTTAGTAGTTAACAAATTCAGCTAAGTTGCCGCTTGGTCCACTACAGCAGGCAAGTTATGTGTGGAGGTAAGTTGATAGATACATAGATAGATGCATGATCTTGAAGTTAATTTCAGTTTCAACCTGGGGGGGGTTTGAACTACCAGTTTACTACCTTCGTGAAAGATTCAAGGCACGCTGTAAGTGTTTTAGGGTTCAAAATCAGCCGAAACCACCGTTTACGATACTAAGAAGCATCCAAAGTGAGTTTTAGCCATGATATAAACTTTGTACTATTGTCTACCATTGGAGTTGTTATTGCACTCCCCAATATAAATCATTATATATATATATACCTTCTCTTGCAGAATCTTGGTCTGAGTGTAGTAGTCTATTGGTTTTGAGGCATATGGCAGCTCTTCAGTTCCATTCTGTATGTCTTTTCCCTCATAAACCACACTAGCACTGCTAGTCAAAACCAATCTCTGCATTAAAAATGATGCAAAAATATTCCCTATTATGCATGTGAATACAACAACAACAACAATTAATAATAATGCACCTTGACACCTGCATCTCGGCAAGCTGAAATTAATGTCTCTGTCCCTTGCACGTTGACTCGCATAAAGAGTTCCTTATTGTTGCTGGAGTACGGAGGTGAGGCACAATGGAACACCAGACTAACACCCTCCAGAGCTGGACTAAGGTCCTACAGGAAACATACGCATTTTTATTATTCAAACAAACATATAAAAATATACTATTTTTTAAGCACAGAAACATGAAAGCCAACAAAAAAAGGTACGTGCTCAATGAAAAGCACTTGTACATAAAGGTAGTTCATGCTTCTTTCAGATTCTAGAACTTACACACTGCTTGCATTAGTGAATTATTCTTGCTTTTTGTTTTGTCATATGCACATAGTATAGGTGTGTATGCATTATGATTTACACTGTATGTGCAATGCCCTATCTTTGGCAGACTCTGCACACACCTCCTTCTTCTCCCCCTTTCAGTTTGAAGGCTGCATCCAGACAGCTCCTTACTTCGTTGAGGCCTGTCCACACTGCACGCACTAGTTCTCAACGAATGCGCACCCGTTGTGTCCCATTGAAATAATGCACGTGTTAAAACGCGCATCGTTCTGGTTCACCTCGATGGGTGGTTTGAGTCAAATGTCAAATTAGAACAATAATGTTTGAGTAACAATGCAAGAATGTGTCAAAAAAAGAATTATTTACTCGCGCCTTCATGACGCTGCAGGTTGGACCTTTGGGGATACTCTAGTATAAGGGGGGGAGGGGAACATGCTAGTTGTGTTTATTTTGAACACACGTACACGCTTACCATTTCGCGCTAACTAACGATTACTCTTCACACGTCCAACGTCCATTCAACTTTTGGTCATAGCAGCGCTGACTTCTAAGGTCAGTGCGATCTGCGTGCCAGCCTTCCTAAGGTCACCAAAGCGCACTCAGATTTGTGATACGTGGCAAATTATTCTTTCACTGCTGGGACGCTTCTTTGCTTTGAGATTTTGGAGGGCAGATCATCTTTGTTCTACAACTTCTATTCTACCAGCACAACTTGCTGATGCTCATGGTGAAAGAAGTAGATTCTGTATTTGATTGGGTCATGACCGCTTTTCAGCTAGTAGCTAAACTTTCACAGGTTTGCGCTTTAGCCAGCATCGGCGAGCCTTTTTTCGAAGCAAGGACACAAGAAAGGCTTAGCAGACCTTAGATAATTTTAGTCAGCTTTTGTGTGCAAGCCTTTCCCTTAGCTCTAGCCAAGTAGGGTGCTCTAAATCTATAAAGTATGAGTATTTAGCCAATACCTTGTGTATCAGCATTCTCTAACTTGTTATTGCAGCATACAGTTTTGTTTTGTCTCAGTTAAGATAGTTGGAGAGGAAAGTAATACATGCCTCTTTTTGTAAGGTTATTTCAACATGCTGATTGGCAACAATTATTTTATTAGTAGATACATTTTGGTGATGACACCTCGGTCACGGATTAACTCATCCAAGTCTCCACCAACGTGCATCCACATTTTCCAGCTGTCTAGCCTGCATTCCACCTGTTGACAGATTCTATTTGGAGATGGTTGATAAAAGTGGTTATGCATAAAAAATGAATAACTTTATTGATTGTTGATTTGTTTCTCTTCAGCTACATGTAATTAATTTTGAGAAAGGAATGTTCTTCGTTGGAGAAGAACCAGAGGGAGTAACCCACTGTGTGCCACTTTTAGAGAATAGGGTAGCTCAGGCAACTCCCCCAGTGCCTCGACCTTCTCCAGTGCCTCCTCAAGGTTCAATATGAAGATGGCCCATCTCATTGCCTCCACTACCTTATTGTCAGACAAAGTCCTTTCGGACTGATCGATTGAGGCGGTTGCTCAAAAGTGGAACTACTACAATGTTTTAGAATAGCAATTGCCGCCATTCAGAGGAGAAATGTTTACAAAGAACACAAAAATAACATCGATTTTTTTTAAATTAAACAGTGGCCCAGGCAGCAAACAAAATAAAAGAGAGCAGCAATTACAAATATAATATATTACTTATAAGACAAACATACTCTTTGGGAGAATAAGTTAGGTCGACTCCTCCGGTATCTTCAGCTTCAATTGATATGAAGATGGCCCATCCCATTGCTCCAACCACCTTAGTGCCAGACCATCTTGATTGTGGGTTGCAAGATCTTTCAAAATGCTCTGACGCTCATTGGCACAGTTTTTCACAGGAGGGCTAGAACTTTCAAGTCTTTTCTTGGTTCCAGAGCCTTCATACTTCCAACCTGAAGTAGTGCAGTCTAGTGTAAAGGCCTGTCCACACTCTGAATGCGCATTAGATCTCAACGAATGCACGTTTGTTGCGTCCACACTGAATGCGAATTCGATTTCTTGGACTTAACGCGCATTAGGTCCAGTCCACCTCGATAGGTGGTTTTGAGTCGAGCCAGAGCAGCATAAAATTAATTATGCGGGTGCGCGTTAAAAGATAAACCACGCTGGCGATATGGCTGCAGGCTGGAATTATGAGAAGCCATGCCAGTGTCCAGGAGCTACTCGACGGAGTACAAAGAAACAGGATCATTTATGAAGTTGCAGCTAAAGATTTGCTGGCTGCAGGATATAAGAGGACCTGGCAGCAGTGCAGAACGAAAGTGAAAAATCTAACACAGAAGTATAGGAAGGTATTACCTATATATGTAGAACTCAGTTGGCTCAGTGACTATGTAATATATATACATATATATATAGCCAACATATAACTGTTTATCCCAGGCTAGGTACAACAACCGCATTAGTGGAAAAAGCAGAATTGTCTGTCCTTTCTATGAAGAATTAGATTCCATTCTGGGGACAAGGGCAGCATCCTCTCCAGCTATTCTGCTGGATAGTGGATCTCCCATAGCTGCAGTACTACAGTGGAGCCAGAACCAGAAGAATTAGGAAGTAATAGTTTTTAAAAGGAACTTTTTTCCCCAGCAATGACTGCATTTCTGTTGTGTATAATTTTTATATACATGCAGCTTGTAGTACACACCACCCAGTTCTGAGACATGTGGACCTGAACCTCTAGACCATGAAGATGTCGAGGATGGTGATCCACAAAGATAGATTATACATGATCTGATAATATATTTTGCTATTGATTGCAGGTGAGAACAGTATGTGTCCTGTGCGTACCAGTGTTGGTACTAGGGATGATGGTGTTTCTGGTCCAAGTTGTGGGAGTCCAGCTAGCAGTGGTGTGTTATATACACAGCTGGGAGATGTGGTAAACTTCATTTAATATATATCAGAATTCTGTAGTAATATACCTTACTTTTATCTAGGTACAAAAAAGAAAAAGAAGCAACGACAACTTCCCCTCTGAAATCCTGGCATTAATTACTGAGCTGGACGAGGCAGCAGATGCCAGGATGGAGGAGCGGGAGAAGAAGAGGATGCTCCTTCAGGCGGAGATAGAGGCCAAACAGCGTGAGGAAGAGAGGAAGCATGAGGTGAACATGCAGAGAATGCTGTTCAGCTTCATTCAGAAAATGGTACCACCTCGTGTGGTCACTCCTCCTCACCTGGCATCCCCTCAACCCATTCCTCGATTCTCCACCTCAACTCAGTACCCTTTCTCAAACTATTCAGACCCCTATCCTTCTTCCTCTGGTACTTATCACCTCCTGACTCCTTCGCTCCCCGCTCTGATAGCTATCCTCCTCATTCAGACATTGATGATTAACATTAACACATTTACTTATAAATATTACAATATATATTGATTATGGCATTACATATGTCTGACCCATCTGTTAAATTGTTGGTGGATGTGTTTGGTGGTGGTTTCAAGGAATCTGGGCAGTCTGTGCTCTCGGTCCAAAGATCCAGATATTGGTCCCCATACATTTCGCATATGTTGTGGAGGACCACACAAGAAGCAACAACATGGGGGACATTGGATAGCCTAAAATCCATGCGCTTAAGGAGACACCGCCACCTTCCTTTCAGTCTACCAAATGAATTCTCAACCACCATCCTTGCTCTACTCTGGCGGTAGTTGTAATTCTTTTGGCTTGGTGTGGTGGAAGTGTTTTCCTGGTATGGATGGCTTCATCAGCCATGGAAGAGCTGGGTAGGCAGGATCACTAAAGGTATCTATTATTATAATAACACGAAGAAGGAATGTGTCATCCAACATTAGTTAATCACAGCCTGCATGTACCTGCACTCCACAAAGACTTCTTTTCCAGTCTGGAAAAAGGGTGCCATCCATGCCCTTGCAGTATAGGGAGGAGTTTACAAAGACCCGAGCATCATGAACCTTCCCAGGCCACCCAATGAATACGTCCATAAACAAGCCACGGAAATCTACCATGGCTTGCATGATGATCGAGTAGTACCCCTTTCGATTATAATAATCGGATGCACTCTCATCTGGGCGTAATAATGTATGTGGGAACCATCAATAGCCCCTGCAACTTGTGGGAAGCCCCAATATGTTTCAAATCCATCAACTATTTCCTTCAACTTTTCTCCTTGTGGAATGTGAACATACTGCGTCAGCAAGTGAGTGGCTATAGCATGGCAAGTGTCTATAACGATTTTCCCAACTGTTGACCTCCCCAAACCAAACAGAGCTGCCAATATCCGATACTCAATGTTCGTTGCCAGTTTCCAAATCGTTACAGCAACCCTCTCTTCAATTCCAACTGGTGATCTAAACCGTGTTACCTGCATTGAGACAAGTAATTATACAGTAGCTATGTACCTGCAGCTGCTTGCCTTACCTTTCTTTCAATGTAGGGCTGAAGCTTACTGCATAGCAGCACAAAAGTGGCATGGGATATACGTAGATTTTCCTTCCACCAGTTATCTCCAAATGGCCCACTCTTCACCGATTCCCACCAGTGCTTACTGCGTGGCTTGCACCAAACCTGGCGCACAGATGGATGCTGGTAGCCAGCCATCATTGCCACAATCAAGGACCTATAGCATATAGCAGGCAAAGATCAAGCTAAATACTATATAGCTAAAATAGATACTTCGAAAATTTTACCTCCTCAGCCTTCTTTTATGGAATTCATGGAGCGCCATACAGCTACTGTATTGCCTTTTTCTATTATTAATCCTTCTTCTCCTCTGCAGCATATGCTTCCTTCGCATCTGTAGGTATCTCATCCATAACAGAAGAAAACCAACAACTAACACCGTATCCATTGCAAAGGTGACTACTGGGTGCAGTTTTCTTGGAGTGGTTTTTATGCGCATTTGGTTTATTGTCATGTCAGTGTGGACGCGACGTCGTGACTGGACGCGCATTGAGACTCTCTTGGTAGCTAGTGTGTCTCAATGCCCATCCAGTTATTATGCAGTGTGGACAAGCCTTAAGTATCCTGTTCTGTGCTCTAGTAGAGCGTCAGTCTCATTGAGAAGCAGTGCAGTTGAGCATAATTATGTCTCAACATCTCTTGCTTGCTATTACTTCAGGTGGGAGGAATGAAGGCTCTGGAACTAAGAAATGACTTGGAAAATACTTGACTACTCGACTGAGGCTCACTAGCACACTACTTCTTTTTCTTTGCAAAGCACTTCATGTGGTGCAGCACCGCTATGGAGACAGTCCATTTCCATTTGCTAACTACGTTTTTGCCATTCGTAAGTATAGCATTATGGCATGCATTGTTTAGTTTTTATGGCATATGTTGTTTAGTGTTTATGGCATGTATTTTAACATTGTACACAATGCAACTGATATGTTAATTTGGCTTGTGCTGTAGGACACTTACCAGATTCCTATTGGCTTTATATATTATAAGCTAGCTACTGTATATACTATCTGTGGCCTACAGCCAAACTAGCTAGCTAGACTAGCTACATAGCTAGAGAACTGCTGCTATATGTAGGCCTAACTTCATGTCGTCACAACTACCGTTGCTGCTCTCTCCTCTTTCTTCTCTGCAGCAAAATGTTTCCTATACATCTGTAAATAGGTGAACTGCAAGAAATGGATGCCAGCACATCTCAATGACAGATACAGTGTATGACATTTACATGATTATTTCATGACATCGATAGACGTGGTTAAGTGATTATTTTTGTTGTGTATGGTTTACTTCAGTGCTAGTGTGGCCGCAATGAACACGCATAGAGTTTGTTTTTTTCCCCTCAGGACCCAACACACATCAATACATATAGTCAATTGGGGTAAAAAAAAGCCGTTTCCCTTAACTTTACCTTTTAAGAGCCAGAGTAAAGGATCTACTAAAAACACATGTGCCATCCTCTAGTACTTTACTATCAAATGATGACTACATAAATTAAAAAAATATATCCTATGTCCTATAATGAAATATTAATAAAAATATGGTGGCTTTTTTTTACCCCATGAAAGGGGTAAAAAAAAGCCGGTTCGGGGTAAAAAAAAACCCACCCCTTTAAAAATATCCTAAACGGTAAAATCAAATGTAAATATTTCAATATTTTAATATTTTATCAATTAACGACAATGTAGACAACACCTTTATCAATTGAATCTTTTTTCATTAAAATTTGTTCAAATACTACAATATATAGTACAATAATGGTTAACAGTTGGGTTTTACTGCATTTTCTTAAAGAAAAATACTTGAAATTGTTTATCACTTTTGCTTCACACTCGAACTTCAGCAGTGCATTCCCTCGACTAACTGGGTCCACTACTGGCTTAACAAGGGCCATACATGCAACGATCCACTGCTACTATCTCCACATCTTCCTGCTTTGGCCAATCGTAGAAAAGTCTGTGCTTCGCTCTTTTTTTGTTATGGAAGCTAAATTCAGCTGATGTGGGATCAGCATCTTCGTCATCACTGAAAACTTTGGTCATGATGAAATAGTCCATGTACCATTGATAATCAATGACTAAAGTTGGTTTATTCATATTCAGTTACTCACATTATAATATATATATATACTATTGTATCATTCTGTCCATCAGAATGATGCAATAGTCCATGTACATTGACTAGGTGGTTTATTCATATTCAAATAATTCATATTACTCACAATTATGCTTTAACTCACAAATTAGCATGACTGGAGAAGAAAAAATGAAAATATAGTACTCGAAAAAAGACGAGAAAAAAATTGCCAAAAAAAACCCTGGCTTTTTTTTACCCCGAGTGACCAAAAATATCTGGGGTAAAAAAAAGCCGGTCCCAAACCCCCTAAAATATCAAAAAAAATTGAATTTTTTTTTGTCAATGAATAAACCATTTAGTAACTATTTTCTTTTGGCTAGCATTCATAATTTACTAACTAGTTTGATTAATCTACCCAAAAGTTAAGGTGAGTCAGAAAAAAGTTAATTTCGGGTATTTTCTACATGTTTAGGTTCTTTATTTTGTCATGTCCTCCCTGTCAATATTTTTATATAAAAACACACATTAATGAAAAGCCCATTAAAAGTACTTGACAGATCAAGGATTGCTTTAATTCTTAAAGCAGCTGTGTCTTCCCCAGACCCCTGGTCTTTTTTTACCCCAACTACCCCCCCGGCTTTTTTTTACCCCAATTGACTATAATAGTTTTAGTGCAATGTGGACAAGGCTGTAGACACAGTCTATGCCATTCAATTCATATACATGGTATCAATTACAGTACAACCTCACTTCCTCGGGAAAATGAGAGTTTGTCACTCGGAAGTGTCCGTAACACTGTACATCATAACGATGTCGTGCATATTAAGACATGTTTAACACTGCATGAGTATTAATATTTATCTACATCTTCACTTCAGCAGGTACTTCACAATTGTTTCACTGTTACAAGACTCTTCCAAATGCAATGCCATATACAATCCATATATTAAATTCTAATTGCATATGTACCATTCACCAAGATGTCTGTACACATATGCAACATTATTTCATTCTATAGCTATGATTTAAAGAAATCAGTAATGTGTGTTTGTAGGAATCGTGTCTCTTCTTTGCTGCTAAAGAATGCATTTCATATAGAGCATTTCATATAGAAGTATCAAGTTCATTAGTGTGGCTTCAACTTGCTGTTCCAGCTTTGTCAAATGAGTGCTGAGATCCAGCTTTGTCAAATGAGTGCTGAGATCCAGCTATGTCAAATGAGTGTTGAGATCCAGCTTTGTCAAATGAGTGCTGAGATCCAGCTTTGTCAAATGAGTGCTGAGATCCAGCTTTATCAAATGAGTGCTGAGATCCAGCTTTGTCAAATGAGTGCTGAGATCCAGCTATGTCAAATGAGTGCTGAGATCCAGCTTTGTCAAATGAGTGCTGAGATCCTGTTATGTCAAATGAGTGCTGAGATCCAGCTATGTCAAATGAGTGCTGAGATCCAGCTTTGTCAAATGAGTGCTGAGATCCAGCTATGTCAAATGAGTGCTGAGATCCAGCTTTGTCAAATGAGTGCTGAGATCCAGCTTTGTCAAATGAGTGCTGAGATCCAGCTTTGTCAAATGAGTGCTGAGATCCACCTTTATCAAATGAGTGCTGAGATCCAGCTTTGTCAAATGAGTGCTGAGATCCAGCTATGTCAAATGAGTGCTGAGATCCAGCTTTGTCAAATGAGTGCTGAGATCCTGTTATGTCAAATGAGTGCTGAGATCCAGCTTTGTCAAATGAGTGCTGAGATCCAGCTTTGTCAAATGAGTGCTGAGATCCAGCTTTGTCAAATGAGTGCTGAGATCCAGCTATGTCAAATGAGTGCTGAGATCCATCTTTGTCAAATGAGTGCTGAGATCCAGCTTTGTCAAATGAGTGCTGAGATCCAGCTTTGTCAAATGAGTGCTGAGATCCAGCTTTGTCAAATGAGTGTTGAGATCCAGCTTTGTCAAATGAGTGTTGAGATCCAGCTTTGTCAAATGAGTGCTGAGATCCAGCTTTGTCAAATGAGTGCTGAGATCCAGCTTCGTCAAATGAGTGCTGAGATCCAGCTTTGTCAAATGAGTGCTGAGATCCAGCTTTATCAAATGAGTGCTGAGAGCTTCTTCAGCCTCTCTGTGAGTGACTCACTCATGTTTCATTGGAGAACTTGAGGGCGTGGCAAAGAAAATAGCATACAAAGGAAGGCTGGAAGCTAATTTCAATGAATTTTGCATGCAGTAAATGTTAACCGTTTCACCACCATAAGCGCCTACAGGCGCAAACTCGACATCGCTCGCGTAAACATTAATTAAAAATTATGCGAACAAGCTACAGATTTATTATTTTAACCAGGGGGTGCGCGAAAGATAGCTCTAAACGTTAAAAATACAACCAAAGAAAAATTCCAGGTAGCACGTGATTCCGAACTGGTCACGGCAACAAAAATATATTATTTTTTTGACAATAATGACTTTACTTGACTGTGACCGTCCCGATAGCTTCTGGAGGCTCTTCTTCGGTGGAAAGCTGCAGAGCCATCTACTGCAGACTCGCTATCAATCAAAATCCTATGGAGTAGAGGAAAAAAGTCGCTCCTGGATGGATCTCTGTTGTTAGTGACTTTTTTTTACTGTTGTAGACATCGAGTTTCGTTAACTTTTGTTTGCCTGCTTCAATAGAGCTGATTCGTATACCAAGTTATAGCTCTTTCAATTTGCAATCGAATGGTATGATTTGTTTCAAAATTTAATGTTATAAAAAAAAAGTTATGTAATTCAAAAATATTTTTTTTAAATTTAAAAAAAGTGTTGGGCTAAAGTTGGCGGTGAAAGAGTTAAGGTGGTTCTGCGAGGCCATACCTTACCCATTGGATGTTAACTTGCTGTTTGGTTGACCGGGGGTGTTCGTAACTCTGAGGTTCTACTGTATTATAAATTATCAACAAACTCTTAGTTGACATAATGAAATGACAATAACCTTCTCTCAATAATCAACTTGAGGGAGTAAATTTCAAGTTGAT
Organism: Cladorhizidae sp. MBARI D1340-BT2; assembly: GCA_028752905.1. Taxonomy (NCBI): domain Eukaryota; kingdom Metazoa; phylum Porifera; class Demospongiae; order Poecilosclerida; family Cladorhizidae; species Cladorhizidae sp. MBARI D1340-BT2. Next base: position 11,266,167 of record JAQNBH010000017.1, read on the forward strand.
TATTGAGGTCATCGTATTATTACTCAGATAAACATACTTGATTGTTTGTCTCGGCACCAAGGTGAAGAGAAGTAGTGTGTATCAGTATAATAATCACCAATACAATAGACACTCGCATATCCAAACGCATTGAGACCCTCCATAGTTCAGATATGCAAAAAAGTTCGAATATTTTTTTTTTTTAACATGAATATAATTTTAAACTACTCGATCGTGACGCTTGATAATTGTCAATATGATTTTTTTTTTATCAGCAGGGCCTTGGGATGCAAGTGGCTTACTTCCTCTTCCTGGGCCTAGGAGAAGCATCTGTGTCCTTAGGAGCTGCCATGCTGTCTTACACACATACATCCACTCATTTAATTTACAATTATGTATTGTGTATAAGCAATTGTTGATCACAACAAGTTCTGTACATATACTACTAAAATAAGTTGTTTGCTTCAGGTTATCATGCCTCTTCATGCATACCAGAGGTCTCACTCCTTTAAGGACTATCAGTGATGTCTGAGAGGATTCAGCTTGCAACACTTGGTGGTCTGTCTCATCAGTAGCCAGCCTGCACTGCCAGAAAATGGTGGTGCATCTAATTCTCGTTCATGTAACTTTTAAACTTCACAATGGTTCTCTGACTGCAGTGCCTGCCCCCATTTTCTGAATGAACCAGAGATGTAGAGCGCTTCCAAGCTGTTCGCCTTTAGCAAGACTATAAAGGGTGCTTACAAACACTCGAGGTTTGGCTTCATTCTTCTGGTTTGGCTTCATTCTTTCTGATCTCTATTATCGCCTTTCCAATGCCTTAGTCTTCTGTTAGTCCAGTTTGAGTGGTTTCTTCGGATATCTTGCCAAAGATAGCAAACTATGACTCAATAGATAAAACTACGCTCGTCCTTTTTCTGGCCCTAGGGAACTGATTCGGCTTTCACGTACAAATCTCTAGCCCTCCGCACCCAACTAAATTTCCTTCATTACCTTGTTATACTATTTTACCGAGTTCGGATAAGGTTTGGATATGCCAGGGTCTACTGTACTTTAAAAGTTTAGAAACTACAGACTAACTTCCCACAGGACTCTACACAATCAGATGACAAATATGATCTCCAGAGCATTCCTGAACAAGAATATCACCGACTTTAAAAATATATCCTCTAAAAAGACCCCCTCACCTCCTTCTTGCACAGATCTCCTATGAAGAACTCCACTTGCTCATGCTCGAAGGTTTGTCTCATATCAAAGACATTCACATGGTACCCTCTTGCCAGCAGCTGCTCCACAAGGTGGCGCCCCAGAAAACCACACCCACCTATCACAGTGCATGGTTCAGCCTGTGGCAACACACACAGTACATAGCTACTTACAAGCAGACACAAACAAGAGACTGCAAGCTGTTAGTAAAGAAACTTACTGACCTTGCCTGATCTTGTAGACATGTTGTTTTGATTCCTTTTTCCCCTCCTTCCCGACAGCTTGGCAAAACGTGTTGATAGGTTTCACTGAGTGTCACGCCTATCCAAGACACTGCGTGAAAATGCTGACAAAGCGTTTCAGGTTTCTGATCACCCCATCCATCCTCACCCCACCAATCGTGATCACCTGGACACAAGCATCTTGTAATCACCCCATTTTCAGAACGATACAGCTCCCTGTGGCCGTAGCACATCTAACTTTCCAGTAGCGCTACTACAGCCACTGCAAAGTTGAGTCCAACGACTCGGGCAAAGCGAAGGCCGCTCGCCCCCAGCGGAATCCATTTACATTCAAGTACCAGGTTACACCACTCACCGGTTTAGGTCACACCCACCAATTAAATGACCGGCTTGATCTAGTTACGCCCCCCCCCCCCCCACCCCCCACCCCCACCCATAATTTTTTGTTCTGTTGAGCCTTGAGCTAGGCCATCACTAAGTCTAACAATAAATGACAATGACTACTAGAAGAAAAAAAACTATTGTAATGATTATTACAACAAAATAATGAATTTGTTTGGGGATGAGATGAAGGGGGGTGGAGAGAGAGGTGCCAAAGACATAGGACCCTAGGTAACAAGTATCTCCTCTTCTCCCACCATTTAAGCACATTTCCAAATTTCCAATTACGTCTACCATCCCAGCACATACCACACCCACCCCACCATGTTCCTTCCACTCCAATCCCTAACCTTTTCCCCTTCCAAATCCTTCAACAATCCCATGACATACACACTATAGAGAACCTGTGACAAAGGACAACCCTGACTGTCTCAGTCTTGCCTCCACTTCAAACCACCTGGACCCTTCTCCACCTAACAACACACTAGACTGAATTCCTTCATACAAGCATTTGCACACATTGACAAATTCTCCCTGAACTCCGTACCCTCTCATCTTCATCCACAATCCTTCTCTCCACACAGTATCATATGCCTTGCCTACATCCAGAAATGCCAGAAATGTCTGTTGCCCCTGTGACCTCATTATGTCACACACACACACCTCAACACGGAACTGGTCAGCACATCCTCTCTCTGGCCTAAATCCACCCTGACCCATTCTGTCAGTATATACTCCTCTGCAAATCTACTGAGCCTACCTGCCAACACTTGCCATCACTTTTACCACACAACTTCCCAGAGCTATCCCTCTGTAATTACTAGCCACCTCCTCATCTCCAGCTTTAAAGAGTGGCACAATATAACTCTGTCCAATCATCTGGCGAAAACTTCGACTCCATCACCAAATTAACTATAGAACATAACACTTCCACCATTCTATTCCCACCATACTTCAACATCTCGTTAATTATGCCATCAGGACCAGGAAGGAGCCTTGCTCCTTTTCAACCCCTTCGCAATATTGTACATCTCCTCACCTGGAATCCAACCCGCCAGTTAATTTCTTTAGTTAATTTCTTTAGCTTTAGACTCTAGGTTGTCAATTGGAACATCCTTCCCTGACCTGGACACAGCCAATACTTGACCAATACCTCCATATATCCTTCCACTTCTCCACTACAACCCCATTTTCCTCTCTCACTCTCCAAATTTGATATCGCTTCTTCTTTCCCTTCAAGTCCGTCCAAAATAACTTACAGCTAGTCCCTCCTTGCTCTTTAATCAATTCTACACTATTGCAGTCCAAGGCAAAAGGCATAGAGATATCACTGTACATATGAATAGGTTAAAAGCTTGGAAGAGCCCAACTGCCAACTTGTTTCATGTCATAGTGGCAGACGAGTCTGAAATCAATCCTGAACTATTGGAAAGGTTAAGATTGGTGTTAATTACTTAACTGAGAAACAGCACTTCGGGTTAGACCTGTGGCTTACCAAATTCCCTGACAGAGTTACCAATAGCTTAGGTGTTACAAAGTTTGAGGAGAATGACATCAATGTTAAGGAAGATTATCTTTTGATGAGGACTCGCCCTTATCGTATTGCTCAGTTTGACGATTGAAGGAAGAGATTGATGATCTCCTTAGGAAAGGTATTATTGTTCCATCAAAGAGCCCATGGTCATCACCAATGGTGCCGCTCAGGAAAAAGACCACTGGACGAATGAGACTTTGCATTGACTATAGGAGGCTAAATAAGATTTCTGACCCTTATCAGATACCATGTATCGAGGACTTAATAAATCAGGTCTCTGGAGCAATCTGGTTATCAGGTTCCCTTAAGTAAAAGAAGCAGGACAAAACAGCATTTTGCATGCCATGAGGCAAGTATGCCTTCACCTGCATGCAGTTTGGGATGAAAAATGCACCTGCTGCATTCCAGAGGTGTATGCAGAATACCCTTGCACACCTCTCAAAGTGCAGAGCTTATATAGACGACATTCTGATTTTTTCTGATATATAGCTGGGAGAAACATTAGACCATATTGAAGCTGTGTTACTTGCTTTGAGAGAGGCTGGGCTTACTGCTAACCTGGATAAGTATGAGTGGGGTCCAAAGTCACTTGAATATCTCGGATATGAGGAACTAATCTCCTTCAGCACCCCTTTGTATCACTTAAATACTGAAATACTTCATCATAGCTCACAGGATTCTATCTCAGACTGCAGAAACAGGACGAAATCAGTACACCTAAATAGGTCCTTGGACTGCAACTGCCATTGGACTTGTAAAGCGGGGGCAGACACCGGCTGGCTGCGCTGCGTGCAAGGGAGCAAGGGAGCAAGCTGATGTTACCCCCTACCATATGTTCACCACCGATAAAAAATGTGAACAGGTCGCCTAAAAATACATCAACCGGGTATGATCATCTTAGTCGTAATTGGGCGAGGAGCCTAGTAGTAGTAGTAGGGTAAAATAAAAGGTAAGCAGGCATGGGATTAGCAGATGATTACTGGGGATGGAAGGATCGGAGGCTGTAGCTGGGAGTAGGTTGGCATGGTGGGAGGATAGTCTATGTTATTGTGAAGAAGTTGAAGAAAATGATAAGTTTAGCATTATGGAGGCGAGAGGATGGTGATGGAAGAAGAAGCTTAGTGAGAAGAGAAAGGACCATTGACTGCATAATTTACATGCAAAGTATTGTATTCTCTCAAGATAAGATAAAAGATGGGATGATTGAGGGTCCCAGAGTACTCCAGATGAGGACGGATAAGAGAAGTGTAGAGGCAAAGAAGAGTAGAAGTGTCTGAATAGCAGTAGAAATGATGGTAGAGCAGGTCAAGTAATTTATGGGTCTTGGTAGAGTTCTAAAAATGTGATTGGTCAAGGATAGAGATGAAGAAAAGCGAATTCCGAGATACACAGAGGTGGCAGAGACTTAGTGAGGAAAAGAGATTGAAATAAGCATGTATTTTGGCTTCATTAGATTAAGTGTGAGCGATTGGGAAGCAAGCCAGGCAATGACACAATTTAGCCTTACCAAATAACCAGATAGCAGCCTGGAAGAGGTCAAACAACAAACTAAGAATCTTCCCCAAGCACTCTAAAACATAATTACTTTATTTATTTATTTATTTAATATTAATTACTATTATTATCATTATCATTATCATTATCATTATCATTTTCATTTATTTTATGATTAATATATTATCTGTTTATTATTTAAATTTTATTATTATTATTTTTGTTATTGTTGTTATTGTTGTTGTTGTTATTGCTGTTATTATATTATTGTTATTATTATTGTTATTGTTATTGTCACTGTCATTGTTATTATTGTTGTTGTTGTTGTTGTTGTTATTGTTGTTTTTGTTATTATTGTTGTTGTTATTATTGTTATTATTATTGTTATTATTATTGTTATTGCTGTTGTTATTATTATTGTTATTATTGTTGTTATTATTGTATTATTATTGTTATTATTATTATTATTATTATTGTTATTATTTTTTATTATTATTAAAACAATATATAATATATATATATTATACATATACAGTATTATATAGATTATTATTATTATTATTATTATTATTATTATTATTATTATTATTATTATTATTATTATTATTATTATTATTATTATTATTATTATTATTACTATATTATTATTATTATTATTATTATTATTATTATTATTATTATTATTATTATTATTATTATTATATTATTATTATTATATTATTATTATATTATTATTATATTATTATTATATTATTATTATATTATTATTATATTATTATTATATTATTATTATATTATTATTATTATTATTATTATTATTATTATTATTATTATTATTATTATTATTATTATTATTATTATTATTATTATTATTATTATTATTATTATTATTATTATATTTACTTCTCATTATTGGACCGACTTTTTGGCTGCTAATTTTCTAAGTTGTAAATCTTCATCTTCCACACATCTGCAGGCAGCATGAAGGCTGAGATATGGCCACTTCAGTACAGAACCACCTATGTTGCATATCATCACTTGACACAACTAGGTCTACACGACCAGATGGTTTCAACCTTAAACTTCTCAAGTCCTGTGCCCTTGCTATCTATACAACTAATTACTCATCTATTTTCTCTAAGCCTTTCCCAACACCATCTCCCAAATGATTGGAGAGTTCATTCTATTATTCCAATATATAAATCAGGTGACCACTCATCCGTCACTAACTATGGGCCCATCTCGCTTCTAAATTCCATCTCCCTTATCTTTGAGGGACTAATATATAACAAAATGGCTGTCTTTGTAAAGAAATCTATCTCCTTGTTCCAATTTAGATTTTGAAAGGTCGCTCTACGACTCAGCAAGTACTTAAATATTCTAAACTTATCAATTGCTCACTAAATGAAAAATCTCAAGTTGATGTTATTTATCTCGATTTCTATAAAGCCTTCGATAAGGTTCCTCATATGAGTTTCTCTGTAAGTTATGGTCCTTGGCATCACTGGTAATTTATGGCAGTGGTTTAAGCCATTATTCCAGGTCTCAACAAGTGTTCCTTGGCCAATCCAATCCTCTCCACCCCTACCTGTAATCTCTGGTGTCCCCCAAGGAAGTATTCTTGGTCCCCTTCTGTTCTTGATCTACATTAATGATATTCCTTCTTGCACCTTAACCTCATCTACGCTTCTCTACGCTGATGATACTAAGTGTTTTAAGTCAATAAAATCTCCATCCGATACAGCTTCTTTACAAGTTGATTTAATTTCTCTCTCTAAGTGGTAGATTGGCACCTCTCCTTCAATAATCAAAACTGCCATCTTATGAGATATTTACCAATTCACCATTGTACAATGTTGATTACCTTATTGAAGGAATGGTCGTTACCAGAACCAAAGACTTAGGAGTTCTGATTCTATCATGGAGTCTCCATGTATCATACATAATTGTAAATCCTACAAGTCCCTGGGGCTTCTTAGACATACTTTCCATCATTGCAACAGAGTGAGTGCAAAGAAACAACTTTACCTCACTCTAGTGGAGTCTCTACTCACGCATGCCTCTCCAATCTGGCACCCTCATCTCAAGAAAGACTATTGAAAAGGATCCAAAGAAGAGCAACTAAGTTTATCCTCGGAGTTTTTCATCAGACTACAATTATCGCCTTATTAGTTAAAAAATTCTTCCCCTAATGATGACTCTGGATATCTTATTTGTTGTAAAATCTCTTTAAAAAACCCATCTGAAAATTTCAATCTTCTTAATTACATTTCTTTGTCCACTATAACTACCAGATTTACTAAAAATCAAACATGTTCATGCTCGTAATGTAAAGAACATCCACTCATTTTTCACTCGCATTCCTTGTCTTTGGAATTTACTCCCTAGTATAGACTTGAATCTTTCATTATCTATTATAAAATATCAACTAAACTTGTTATTTCATAATCACTTCATTTCAATTCATTCTCTTATCATTTTCTATTTCCATATAACAAATGCTAATATACCATCCCCCTCCCACCCCCCTCCACCCAACTTCCACCACTTAAATCTGGCTACTTGATTTTGACTTGTAGACCATCAATACTCTTTCTCCGTAATCATGGTCACCACTCATGTTTCTCTATATAGGTACTGTAAAGTGATAATAATAATTATGGGGAAAAATTGCGGTGAACGTGGTGGTACAAGATACATGGGTATATTCTAAGGATGAAGAATCCTCTCAAGTTGGATCGGATGTGAAGGGTCTTGTGGGGGATGGTTTCGCCAAAGATGTGTTGGCATGTCTGAGGAGGATATTAAGAGTTTAGGTGAGAAAAAATGGGTTTGTACTCAGTATTTTTGGAGTTTGGATGGAGCAAGTGTGGGGAAGGGAGAAATTCATGTTGAAGGTAAAGGAAAAGAAATGCTGGTTGTGAAGTGTGTAGATAAGAAGAACTGGAAAGAGGCATGAGAAAGAGCAATGAATAGTGTAGTAAGATGTCTCAGTGATAAGGTCATGTTAAGGAAGCAGGATTGAATAGAGGAGGAGTATCGAAATGAGAGAGATGGTGGTGGGTTAGTAGATACTAATGTCACCAACACTGTACAGGTATTGACGAGGGATGTGTTAAAGAAGTTGGAACATAGAGAGAGTAGTGATGTGTGGATTAATTTCAAATTGATGGAAACTCATCAAATGGGTGCTGGCTAATATTCTGTTGAGGCTGGAAGAATTGGAAAAACAAGTAGAGCATAAACAGAGAAGAATCGAAGTTTTGGGGAGGAAGTTTGAACAGGTGATGGCGGTAATAAAGGTGCTAAAGAAACAATGGTAGGGGCTCTCGTACATACCAAGATAAATGATGGGGGAAGTTTGGAGGACAAGGATGCTGTTAAAGGGGATACGGAGCATATGGTCATCAGAAGTTCTGTGTCTGAAGAAGGAGGGAACAGGAAGCAGCTCATCCAACAATCTTTGAGTGTGCCTGTGGCAAAAAAGTCACAAGGAAACATTTTTCAGGGTGCCACAAACAAGTTGGTGGGGAGGCCATTTATCTTGAAAAAGAAAGAATGGTACAAGAGATGGAGAGGTGCATGGAGGAATGTAGGTGTCGACATAGTGCAGGAGGTGGACTGTCAGAACAGGGATCACCAGGTGAGGGCGTTGCAGTGGATCAAGCGATGAGGAAAACTATGCAAGAGAGGAGGAAGGATCGACAATGAGGGAGAGAAGTGGTGGGGGTAATCCAGGCACCCAGAAAGGAGAGCAGAGTGAAGAGTCAGGAGCTTTGCAACCAGGTGGAAACGAAGACAAGACAAAGACAGTTAATGCATCAACATGAAAAGGAGGATCAACCAGTGGGAGCAGTGGAGGTGATGGACCTGCAAACTGGGAAAGATGGGTTGGAGGACTGCTTGAGCGATGTGATGTTACAGGTCCAAAGTCTCCTAGCACAGCATCGGAACAGGAGGGAAGTGAAAAGCAAAGTACTCTCATACCAGGTAGCTTAGGTTGCCCTGTGGGGTGGGGTGGTGGGGAAGGGATGAGGGGGGGGGGGGGGGGGGGGTGCCAGAGATTTAGGTGTGAAGGTGGGCAAGAGAGGTGGACATTGAGTGCATGTTGAAGAGGAAAGATTTAGATATGCTGGGGCTGGCAGAAACATTTTTGCAGCAGGGAGGGGAGGTTGAGGCACCTGGATATGATTGGTATGGGTACAATAGGATAGGATGCAAGTGGGCGTGTAGGGCTGCTGGTTAAGAAGAGTATCAGGTCTAGGCTGCCACTGAGGATGGAAGGAACTGTGTGGGTGGAATCTAAAGCAGAGGAGAGGAATAACGTGATTGTGTGTGTGGTGTATTTTAACCTGGAAGGGGTGAAGTGTCAGGAATCAGAGAGTTGTTTGAGGTGATGAAAGCTAAGGTGGCAGAACATCAGGAAGCATGCTGTGAGGTAATTCTAATAGGTGATTTTAATGCCCACATAGGATTAGGGTCAGAGCAGTCGCCTAACAGGAATGGTAAAAGGTTGTTGGATCTGGTTGGGGTGTGCAATTTACGTATCGGGAATAAGGTATTGCAGTGTAGTGGTGGAAGGTGGGATGTGGGAGATGGGAGAAAGGAGGTCATTATATCTTGCTGTCAAAGGGGTTAGTTATAGATAAGATGGTGATCGCGAAAACAGTGGAGAAATTGATCTAGAATCAGATCATAATCTAATATGGTGTGTCCTGAGAATAGGTACACTGAAGGAAAGGAGATCTGTGCAAGAAGAAGGTGAGGGGATATTTTGAGAGGATATTAGCCTATGACTGCCAAGGTCAACCATAAGACCATTGGTGCACAAGAAATCAGCTCCAAATAATGGTTGGCTAACCTCTGCAACGATAAAATCCCTAAATCCCAAGTGAAGCGCTTGTCACCGATTAAAATGGGTACAGTATGCATTCCAAAAGGACGGATGGATGATCAATTCACAGCGTGAAGGGCAGGACCCTTAGGGGGAGTATGTTTATCAGCTGGGATAACACTGACTTGTGCCCCTGAGTCTACCAAAAATTTACAACCGGAAGCTCAGTCTCAAACATGTAGTACATAGTTCCTAGAAGGACTTACTACCGAGGCTACGTTCTCCTCCTCGTCTCCCGATACATCAACATTGATGGCTGCAACGGAATCGTTCCAGGAGCAGGGTGGTACACACTTGTGTGCTTTAGCTCCAAATTTTGCATGATAAGCACACAACTTCGCGAAGACCACTTGTCGCTTTCCTCTGTTGGCTCCATGCACTCGAGGTTGGGTTCCCTGTAGATGACTATGAGAAGTAGCTAGGGACATACCTACAGCAGCTAGTTGCTCAGGCTTGAGACACTCTTGAATGTGGTCTGCTCTCTTTGCAATATCATCAAGGGTAGTTAGACCTGTACTTGCCACTTGTTTCCGTAGCTCAATGGGAAATGTACGAAACCACACCTGCTTAAAAGTTCTTTCCAGACCATGCATGAAAGCCAACATGTCAGAAGGTTTCATGTCACCCAGAGAGCCAGCGTCCAAAATTTTGTCTGCTTTCTCTTATCTGAAAGCCCATAGGTGGCTAAAAGGACTTGCTTCAAGTTTTCGAATTTGATAGCCACAGAAGGGGCCATTAGTGTCGACTTAATGCGTCGCTGGACGACTGCATCCAAATCTGCCACCACATAGTAGTACTTCGTTTGTAATCCCAAACTGGGCCTCGCACTGGACGAACCACAATTCAGGGTCGATGGGGTCAAATGTTGGAAGCTTGACTGCTACCACAGCAACGGATACGGCAGCTGCTGGAGGGTCCATAATCACAAGAAACGATTTGACTAGTCGGGGTCACCACTTTAGCAGTTGCTAAATGAAGAAAATCGTTTGTCTTGGCGTAGTATTTCACAAGAGACAAAAGTAGACATTTTTCATATAATCTTAATTTTTCAATAATCTTAATCACACCGGATCAAGTCTGGATTTGACACACCCAAAATAACATCAACCGCCACACTGCCTTCTTTCTCTTCACTATGATGACCATTCCCAGGTTTACATTAGATTTGGTACCCCCAAGGAATATGGAAGCCAAATACCCCAATTAGATTTGGCATCCCTCCATGGTTGTGGAGTCCCTTGGTGGCTGGAGCCAAATGCAGCAGAGGTCATCAGCAGCATCGGCAGACTTCAAATGACTATTTGCCTCTGGAGGGGAAACTGAAAAGCTTGCATGTGGGTTAGAAGGATCGCAATTAGGCCTCCTGACACGAAGTTGTCTAACTGAACTATTAGCTTTTCCTGGAACTATTAGTTTACAAAATAAGCTTACTAATTAAGCTCAGAGCTTGTGTATTGCATTATGTCGTACAACCAGGGAGCATGGCAGTCAGGTAACTTGCCCATCGTTAAGCTAATGGATGTAAATAGGTCCTAGCCCTAGCCCGGCTTGTGAAGAGGGTGGAGACTATGGCACAGAGATTTTGAAACAGAATTCATGTTGTGCCATAAGGCAATGCTCAAGTGCCCATTTATTTTTGATTCTCTTCCTATACAGCCCTAGCCCTAGCCCAGTTATTTGCTGTTGCCATTGACATACCTGTTAGAGAACACAAGGGATATCTTCCCTGATCAAGTATTGTGTGGGATGCCAAATTCCCCAGGGTGTTTAATCTACATGGGAGAGGGAGGGTGGAGGGGGTGCAGAATACCCTAGGGCATTTAGTTTGGTTCGGGAATGCCAAAAAGTGGAGATGCCAAATTCACTGGAATACCAGTATATATATGCCATCAACTAAACAAGCCCCCAAAATGGAACATCATCTCCCAACATCCCAGAAAGTTTTGCAAAACTCACATTTATCTTGATTTAGAGTGAGGCCTGATCTGCTCAACCTGCTGAGGACTGCTGCCAGGCACCATGTTCCCCCTTTGTCCTTCTGTGGATGAGTGTGTCAACTACAAGACAAACAACTCCTTCTAAATCTCCAATTTCACACATTCTTCGTGGAAATGTTCCGGAGACCAAAAAGAAGACGATTGAAGCAGAAAGTGTGATAAATTTGTGAGCTTTAATGATTCTGGAGCTAACTCAATTTGTCAGAAACCGTTTTGAAAAATATCTTGCCCCCCCCCCCCCCCCCAACTTAAAGATATACTCCACTGATGGCAAGGTATTGCATTCCCTGCAAACACATGCATTGAACTAGTAAGTCCATGCAAATTTTCACTTTGCCATTAGGCGCTAGTAGAACAACAATATCTGCAAACCATTCCGTGGGACTGTTGATCTTTGAAATCACTCCCAACTCCTCCATTCCTGAATCTATGCCTTCACCTTGGGTAATAGTGGCAATACATCCTCTTAGGAGCTGTGAGTGTATTGGGCTTTGCATCACTCCTGAGCTTGATTACATAACTGTCATTAATTCTCCTCAAACTTTTGAACAACTTAGTAAACTGATGTTCAGGGATTCAATAGCTAGTCATTGGAAGTAGAACTTTTTAAAGCCCTCGCCACAAACATGATTCACGGTTGTTTCTCTTCTAACTACCTGAAAATTTCCCATGAACATCGAGGGTCCATTGGCTTGGACCAGTAAGTGATCTCCTTGTGTTTGGGGCCTATCACAAATTGCATTATAGTCATGTAATAATGGTCAGCTCCTGCATCAATCAATTTGTTAATTGTTGAGCACACTATGCTATCCGTGAGGTCTGGTTCGTTTCACTGCTGCAGTATCTGAGTCTACTACCACTAGGAAAGATGCTTCACTGTTTGCTTCATCAATGAAGAGAGAGTCAATGCTAGTGGTCTTCTACTCCTACACACAGCTTGAGAATTCTGGCTCCCTGTTGCAAATTTGGTCTTTTGCCTTTCCATGTGTTAATATTGCCTGACTACTTAATTTACTGTACACAATAATGAGATGGTTGACTAACTGAACTAGCAGCTTACCAATGATGTTACATGATGTCAGAAGTGGGATCCTGATCAACCTAGCTAGAGTAAATGGCATCTACAAAATCCCAGTGCTGGAAAACATTAACTTTTCCAAAACCAGAAGAATTGCCATTCCAATGATTGCCACAAGCATCCTACCTCGCTATAAAATCAGAGAAGAACCAAACACTGGTGTACTCCATGGGAGACGAAGTAAATGACATTTTCCAGTAATACAAGCCGAGTTAAGAAGATACAAAGAAGTATGAAAAAGTCATAGGAAACTTCGAAGAACACCGTTAAGGTTCTTTCTGGTGTTTAGCCTATATCTGGCCTCCATGCATTGCTAGGACACAAGATTGGCAAAAGATAACTTACACACCAAACTCTAGTCTAATACAGAACAGTAGTTTCAGTAACACTAGAAGCAGAACAGAACACAACAAAACTCTCCACTGCTGACATAGCAAATACAAAATGGACCAATCGCACACAGAACGATAGGCCCCTGCGATGTCAGCTCCGACTCCAGGCCTGAAGAATCGAGACAGAATACGATCTGATTTTCTTCCTACAAAGGTGGCCTGCAAGTGGATTGCAGTGGACTGTTCTGATGGCCTTCGCTCTGCTTGACTGAGGGGTACCAGCCGCATGAGTTTGCTTCCATCTCTGGCCTTACTAATATGGTAGAGAAAGCCTTCCGTCTCCAGGTAGTTGCTGTCAGCCTCAGCTACTTTTTCCCATGCTCTGCGGAGCGTTAAATCGACTCTCTGCTTTCTGGCTAGGTCCTCTGGTCGTAGTTGATCAGCAGCTTGCTGTTTCTGCTGAGCAGTCAAGCCTTTTTTCTCATCAGCTTTGCTTTGGTTTCGCTTTGGTCTGGTCTGTGAGAACAAAGAAGAGTCAAAGTCATATATATATTTCAGACTGGTCAGGTTAGCTTCAGATGCTGCTGTAGCCCTGTCATTATCTTCTCTGCAATGTCGTTCTAGCTCAGCTTGCCTTCTCGTCTGGATGGCTTGCACTTCTGTCTGCTGGTTGTCCGACGATTCCGCTGCTAACTCTTCCCTTTTCTCACTCAAGCCTATGGCTTTTTTCAATGTTTTGAAGGAGGGCATGTCCATTCCAAAAAGGATGCTCTCTTCCATATCTCCAATACTGCCACTATCTTGGTGGATTCATTTCCATGAATTTTGAACTGCACCCTAGCTAGTGGTGCCCTGCTGATGGAACCGTTAGCCATGGTCAATAACATACTACTATCACCAATGTAGCAGTCGTCGTCCACCAAGTCTGACTTGACTACCATCTGCTTAGCTCCAGAATCCAGTTTAATGTGACTGATTTGTTTGCCGTTGAAGAATCTGTTTGCTTGCGTGGAACTCCTCAGCTCTGGAACTGGAATCCACTTGGTGCACCTTCTTTGGACAGTTTATGCTCAGATTCCCCCAAGTCTTTGCAGTTAAAACACTGGGCGCCTCGATCTGAGTAAAAATATTTAGACGAATGATGTTTACTTTTTTGTGTTGAGGTGTTGGTCATGGAGGTCCCTCAGCAGTCCTGCCTTGACTGTCTGGCTCGTTCCTCTTGTCGCTGAAGGGTTTGACATCTTTGGCCTCTGAGGGGAATTGTGTCTGGCCATCCTGCTTCTATTTCTTGTTCTATTTCTTGTTCTTGCTTACTTCCCACAGGTCCAGATGTCTCTCTCTCATGTAATGGTCAATGAGTTCAGCTGCCTGTCTGACTGTCGTGGCTTCTCTGTCTCAGACCCACAGAGTGACGTGATGAGGCAGCTGGTTGAGGAAATGTTCGAAGTTGAATGCTTTCATGAATTCCTCCACTGGCGTGCATCCTTTCACGTATCTCTTTCCAAGATCGTCAAGTCGGTTGGCTAACTCTGTTGCTGTTGTTTCTTTCGGTGTGATATGTACGATCTACCATCTACATCGGTAGAGCTGTTGGGTGAAGCCAAACCACTGAAGGATGGCCTTCTTCACCTCTTTATACTCACTGGCCTGCTGTACCGGTACTGACAAATAAGCTGTTAGATCCTGACCTTCAAGCATGGGTTTCAGGTGAGTGAACACTGATCCTCTGACAGTTCGAAAGGTTGCATTTGTCGTTCAAATTTTATCAGGTAATGGTGGACATCCTCTCCTTCTTTCAGAGGTAGGAGTTTGGGAAGCTTTGGTCAGGTCGATTCCCTGGTTGTGGTCATGACTGCTATCAGCTGTACAATCTCTCTCTGCCTCACCTCCTCTCTCCTTTGGTCGTCACATCTCCTGACTTCTTCTCTATGTCATTCCTCTTCCAGGCGACTTTCTTCCTACCTGGCTTCCTCCTTTCTGTGGCATCTCTCATCCTCTCGACACTGTTCTCCTCTTCTAGTCTCTTTGTCATGGTGTTTCTGTGCCTGCATGGTCAAAAACTGAGAGAAGAAATCTATCATACCTGTTCCTTTGGTGATGAATTGTTGTGTGAAGGTGAAATCCATTTTTCGGAATTAGTCAAAGTTTCTATGGATTCCTCCTCCCAGGAATCTTGCTTCTCTCGGCCCCTAGCCATCTCTGCTCTAGTGGTCATCTTGTTAACATTCGAGTATTCCTCCTCCATGTGTGAAGTTCAAATGGAGATCAAAGTTCAATTGGACGGGATAGAGTCTCTCTCTGCCTGGTCTGGTCAAAAGGTCGATGAAAGGATAGTTCTCTACTACTGCCTTCTGGTTGGGTCGAGTGGAGAATCTGCATGCTGAGTCGAGGGTCATTGCAACGAAATCTCCAATCGAAGCACAGCTTACTAGAGGTCTTGTGGAAGCTGCTTGGACGATCATCACCACTGCCACCAAATTGTTAAGGTTCTTTCTGGTGTTTAGCCTATATCTGGCCTCTAGGATTACAAGATTGGCAAAAGATAACTTACACAACAAACTCTAGTCTAATACAGACCAGTAGTTGCAGTAACACTAGTAGCAGAACAGAACACAACGGAACTCCTGAGGCAGTGGAGAGCTTACTTAAGTAGGCACTCCACTGCTGACATAGCAAATACAAAATGGACCAATCCTCACACCTAGTTCAATCATCAACACCGATGAAGTGTTAACCAAAGATAATTAATTAGCATCTGTTCCAAATGTTCTTTTTAGCCGAGTGCCAGTTACTATGCTGTTGTCAGAGAGTCGTCACTGACAAACACTTTGTGAAATGTAAAAATACCATCTTCCAAAGAGTTAAATTTAATAGCCGAATACAGCAGGGAGAGTCTGATTTTATTATCGACCTGTAAACTCTTGCAGAGTACTGCAAGTTTGGTGCACTGTGTGAGGTAACGATAAGAGTTTGAATCTTTGTTGGTATAAGAGATAGACACCTGGCAAAAAAACTGCAGATCCTAATTAACCTTTGACAAGGCTCTTACACAAGCTCATCAAAGTGAGACAAAGAAAGCAGCAGAGCATCATCAAGCCACTATGATTATATATCGGCCTATCGCTCACTGTACCTTATACGAAGATTTTTCCTTCTGCCTTATATACCTCAAAAGCTAAAAAGACAACTATACCTGGCATTAGTCCAATTGCACATGAGCTATATACTGCTCTCAAATATGGAGACCCAAGGACATAGTTACTTTGGAACATGTCCAACGCAGGGCAACAAAATTAATTTTTAACGCCTATGTTACAGACTATGTTACAGACTAGAAATCTAGTCAGTCACTCCAAATGCTGCCATCGATATTCTGGTTAGATCTCCAGGACATACTATTTCTGGTGAAATATCTCAGAATGACTCGATCTGTATTTTCAAGTTTGTCTCATTTGTCGAGGTCAACTATATAGATCTAGCACAACTATTGCACTTCAACTTCCCAACATTTGTATTTCATTCATGTTTTCCTATTGTTGAACTCTATACCCTCAATTGATCGGGAACACAGTTTCCCCACCATCAAACATAAACTCTTGGCTCATGTGAGCCTACTTTCACAAGTTTTTTTGAAGAGTCCAACACTTGTAAGCCAAGTCCTTGTTCTAAGTGCTTTGACATTCCTAGATCATTACTATTGCACCATATACATAGCTGCAGTCTAACTTCACCCTCAGCATATATAAACGTACTCTTCAACTTATTGCCTCGCATGTTGTGAAGTCCAATGAAATGGGATACACGAAAAGCATGATGCCATTACAAACTTGCAAATAAAAAATTACTCGCAGTGTTCTGTCTGCAGGACATTGGATGTGAGCAACTACTTCCTGGTCCTAGGAGAAGCAGCTGTCCTCAGTAGCTGCCATTGCTGTCTTACACACACACACATCCATACATTTATTTACAGTATTTTTGCATCTATTTTGTATAAGCAATTGATGTACAGGACAAACAGTATAAAATAGTTTGTTTGCTTCACATTATTTGCTTCACATTATCGTGCCTCTCCCTGTGCATGTTTCACTCCTTTTAATGCCCACCAGTGATGTCTCAGAGGATTCAGAGCATACTGCCTGTATAAGCAATTGATGTACAGAACAAACAGTATAAAATAGTTTGTTTGCTTCACATTATTATGCTTCACATTATTATCGTGCCTCTCCCTGTGCATGTTTCACTCCTTTTAAGGCCCACCAGTGATGTCTCAAGAGGATTCAGAGCATACTGCCTGCAACACCTGGTGATCTATCCCATCATCAGTAGCCAGTCTGCATAAATGGTGGTGCTTCTGATTCTTCTTCGTGTAACTTTTTGTGGAATTCTGTAGTCTTTTGCAATGGTCCTCTGACTGAAGTGATTCGTCCCATTTTCTGAATGAGCCAAAGATATAGAACGCTTTCAAGCTATATAGTCGCCTTTAAGGCCCATAACATCACGACTTGAACTCGTCCTGGCTATCTAGGGTGCTTGCAAACTCTCGTAGTTTGGTTTTTATCTGTTACCATTGTATTTCCTACGCAATACTCTTTTGCGAGTCCAGCTCGTGTGATTTCTTATCTAGACGCTCTTCCTTTTTTCTGCCTTTTCATGTTAATGATCCTTACCATGATTTATTATTCACCTACATAAGGTGTTGATGATCTTTTACATGTTTGTGAGTAGTAAATCATATTAGACGGTTTGGAGTTTTTTTGGTTGTATAATTATGTTGAATGGACATATTGTATGCAAGTAATGTGTTTGTGTGTGTAGGGTAAAGGGTAAGGGAGTAGATAAATACAGAAAGACCAAAAAAAGGAATGAAATAAGAATTTACAAAGTAGACAAGAAACATTTGACCTTTTTATCTATGAAATAATCAAATGCTATAATCAAATGCTTAAAAAAAATCTATATTACTTTTGGAGTTCATTATATTAACTATAAATGCTTGCTGTATACATTGGCAACTTCATATATATATATATATATTTAAACATTTTGTCTTATTAGTTTCCAAACTAACCAATCATGGTGTTATATATTCACTGTGCATGTTTTTAATATATACATGCCTATATATATATGTATGTATTCATATACACATCAACATCTGCATCATAAGTATTGTTTTGTTGAAGGTCTGTACTATTCACTATGTAAGTGTGTTTATGACATTTATGACTTTTAACAATTCCCCAGGTGTTTTGCCGTTGCACAGTTTTTGAGTCTTCTATATAGTAATAAAATTATGATCGATGGAAAAATGCTGTCTAAGTGGGGGGGGGGGGGGAGTACATATCCAATATAGGGAGTGCTAGAAGGAGAACCAATACTTACTAACTTATAATTTGATAGTTATATATATATATACATAGATAGAATATACATAGATAGATAGATGCAAAGTCTTGGAATAAATTTCATGTGTTTTTTTTTACATTATTATATTTTTTTATACTAAGAAGCTGCTAAAGTGAGTTTTAGCTCTGAGATAGAAACTTTGTAGTTTTCTCCACCATTTTAAAATATAGGTCAAACCAATGTAGGGAGTAGTACTACACTCCCCAATATATATAATATTACTACATACAGCCAGATCATGAGTAGCTTAATTGGTTTAGTTGAAGGTCTATGTTGTTAACCCTTGCCACGAGAGCTTCTTGATAAACCAGTGAAAACATGCAGCTAGTAAGTGCTGAATCCCTAGCTAGGCTTAGTAATGCCCACTAGCACACTGGAAGCTAAAATTGTCTTAAACCACTGTTTAGGATCTAAGAAGCTGTTCAAATGAGTTTTAGTCAGTGGAGATATGAGTCAGTCCCACACACAAATGTGTTAGTTTCACCTAAAATGTGCACAATCAGATTCTGTAATTTGAAAACGAGCAGTCACTGCTTTATGTCAGTCAGTACACTGAAGAGATGAGCTTTATGTCCCAGTGAGCATTGCCATGGGAATTTTACTGTTTGCTGGTGCTTTGGTGTTTTAGCACCTGCCATTCTAAAATAAGGTCAAACAAAACTCCCTAATTGTTGCCAATTTCTCTAATTGAAGATGCCACACTCACTTACTAGGCAGGCCACTGTGTTGCAGATAAGCATATAATTATATTACATTAGTATACATGCTGAAATACAAAGGGTCAAATTTTTCCTGGAAACAAGCAGAGGGTGGACAGATCCAGGTAACTGAGTTGTAGATACATGAGTCAGCATATATATATATATATATATATATACATTGATGAGTGCAGCTGATGCGATCATGGCATGCACGTTTACTATAAAAATGACACAAATGACTCCATCTCTTCAAAACTTTTACCTAGCCCTTCAGACATTGAAGTATATAGTCTGCGTTGAAATAAAATGTCCACAGACATATTACATAGTAGTTTTGTACCTACCTCCCAATGCTGACTACTTGTATCTTACTGAAGTTCTTACCTACCTAAATAAACTGCTGGAGAAAGATCATGTGATAATATTAGGAGATTTAAACTTTCCCAAATATTGACAGGCAATCCCTAAATGCTAACACACAGCACTCCAATATATTTTGTGACTTTGTGTATGATCATGGTCTGGTCCAACTTATTGATGATCAGACACACAATCTGGGCAACACACTTGATGTAGTTTTAACAAAGTTACCAGACGCAATCGACAATGTGAGAATTAATAAGAAAAGTTTCCCCATCCAAACAGATCACTATCCAATATATTTCACTTTAAATGGTTTCTTACACCCTACACCCAAAATAACAGCCACAGAAACATGGGACTTCTCGAAAATTGATGTACAAGGTTTAAATGAATATCTCCTTGATCTTGACTTCAATCCATGTTTGAGCTCGAAAGACATCAATCTCATCTGAGTGGAAATTAAACAAATTATCAATGAAGGACTTAGACAGTTTGCTCCTAAAGTCAAGCTAAGATCCACTGTTCACCTAAGGGTTCACGTCTGTGACACGACATAAATTACATCAGATACATAGTATGAGGAAAAAAGCAAAAGCACATATCTATTCTTATCACAAGTAAACTCAATACAGAAGAAGATTTACTGACTATGCAATGGAGGAAGCTAAGAAATATTACGAAGCTGACCTAGTGTCAAGGTTTGCCCATGATTAAAGGAGATTATTCAGTTATATTAAAAGTCACAATAAACAGGATCAATTCCCTACTGTCATGTGCTACAACCAAATGGAAGTGGCCACAGACAGGGAAAAATCAATAAATACTTCAATTCAGTTTTCACTGAAAGTTTCCTCTGTATCTCCATGTATACCCAAATATCCGATGGCTGGTGATGTGGTTAGCGAGATCGAATTTTCGGAAAAAATCTCAACCCTTCAAAGGCCATGGGTATTGATGAAATTAGTCCTAAAGTGCTTAACATTGTGCTCTTTCTCTATATTTGGTTTTTGCAGTTTGTTAGTAATGCTATGGACGTTTTGGAGAACAAGTCACAAATGGATGTAGATATTAAGAAAGCCTTTGACTCTGTTCCACATAAATAGCTTCTAGTGAAATTGTTTAATATAGGATTTGTAGGTAAAATATGGAGACTATTTGAAGATTATCTAACGGACCGCATCCAGTGTGTGAGGATAGGTGATGAACTATCCAGTTTTTTGCCTGTCACCTCGGGAGTGCCACAAGGTAGCATTTTAGGTCCCCTCTTCTTTATTGTCTATATAAATGATCTTCGCCAGTGTGTCAGAAACCTCAAAGCATACATGTTTGCTGATGATACTAACCTAACGAAAGAAATTACAGGTAGTGCTGATTGTCAAATCTTTCAAAATGAATTAGACTCACTCACGGATTGGAGTGCTGATTGGAAACTATCATTTAATGAACTCAAGTGTAACACAATGCATTTAAGCTCATCATCAACTCTCATCACCTTCACTTATTCCACCAAATTCCCACAGTCCAATATAATAAAGATTTAGGTATCACACTATGCTCTGATTTATCATCATAAAAGTATTATATCGAAAGCCTATCAGAAATTAGGTCTTTTGAAGCGAACTTTTGGCAGTGTATCCACATTACAAACTAGGAAGATTATCCCTTAAGATCCTATTGTTCCCAGCTGTGGAGGCCTCACCTCTCAAAAGATATTATAATGATGGAAAGAATGCAATGTTTCTTGTAAAAGAACTACAACATCCTTAAAAAACCTTCAACATCTATGAACATGTTGCAAAACAAGATCATCTACGCACATCAAGTTAAAGCCTACCCGATCCAAAACCAACTTTTCAAGACACTTCTATTTTAACCGACTGCCAAGATTATGGAAATTACTTCCACCAATTAATTTAGAACAGACAACACAGGTGATTCACCAACAAGTGTCCAAACAGTTTTGGGCTCATTTGACTACTCACTTTCGATCTGACTCACCATGCACATTTCATTTTTCCTGTCCATGCTCCAAATGTGTGAATATCCCTCACACCTCTAAATACTCTAAATAATTTGTGGTTGCCTATAACTCATATAGGTACCTTCAGCAATCACATATTGTCATTGTCTCCAATTATCCTTTCGTGTAATGCAATTCTCACGTATGCTGTAAAATCATATATTATTGTAGGGAAGTCTATGTTTAGGATTCCCTGCGAGGTTCTGTGTCACCTTTGTATCTCTTCTACCCGATAGAGAAAGAGAATTGAAACTTCATGAGAAAGACAGAGAGTATCAATACAACGTAACAAAAGGTGATCATAAATTCGAATATAAAAGTCAAGGGAGTAATGTCCCGATTACTGTTCCGTAATTGCACCGCCACAATATTATGATTTAATCTTGCTATTGCTGAGCCTGTTAAGGCCATCACATATATATTACAGCACAGTGTGGAACTATTTAGTAACTAACCTAATAACAATCTATATATATATTTTTAAGTCAACAATACTTAATTAATAAAATTATCAACAATATTAAGTTACGAGTGTCCCGCTGCTCAAAGAGGGGGGGACGGGAGGGGACCAAAGATCACTCCTCAGCTCACCATACTACAGTTCCTTTCTCCTCTGCCACCACTTCCCTACCCAATACATAACACACTCACCCACCTCCTCCATCACTGCATCACTTACTCCCTCCACATCTTTCCCCAAAAGCAATGCCACCTTTTCATCCTTACTCACTCTTCTAAATTCATCCAGCCACTGTCTTGCCCCTACAATTCTGCGCACCTCATCCATCAGTACCAGCCGATCCCTCTCAAATTCCCCGCATATCACCAAGAAATATTCCACATCCTCCTCTGCTCCACTATCACACATTATACACCTCTCATCCCTAACTATCCCACATCTCTTCTTATCCTCTAACAACCCAGCTGATGCAGTCCTCAGTCGAAATTGCAACCTCACACCTTCCTGACCATGCATGGACCTCACATACCTCTCCACCCCTGCACCATTCTTAGCCGATTTATAATAATTCAGCGTACTCTTTCCGTCTACTTCCTCCTCCCAGTCCTTCTCATTTCTCACCTTCACTTTCCCCTTCCACTTGCGCACTGACCCAACCTCGTTGTTTATATCGTACTTTCTCCTCAAGATCTCATATTCTTCCCACCATCCAATTCTCTCTTAGTTTATTTACAACAACTTTTACCAATCTACTCTGTTCTAACACCTCTAATCTCTTGCAAACAAAACCTTCATCTCTTCCCTCCTCTCCTCTAGCTTCCTCCACCCCATATCTCCCTGTATTGCCACTCCTGCTACTGTATCACTTGCCCCCAACAGTCTCCTACCCACTTTCATCTGTGCTGACTCCAACTTCAGCATTCCGTCCTCCTGTCCACCACACTTCAGCTGCATGCTCCATACTGGGCCTCGCTAGAACCCACACCATTCTTCCTCTGTCTACTTCCACCTGCCCATTCACTCTACTCATCCATATTATCTTTCCAACACACTCTTCTGCCCTCTTTGCCATCTTCTGTAACTGAACATTACCCCTTAGCTTCCTATCAAACCATATTCCTAAGTACTTGAATTCTTTGACCTCTTCCAATATCTCCTCACCAATCCTCCAATGCACTTATTACACATGTGCACCTCGGGTGTTGTTATTAAAAAATAACATAATAATAACCAAACAACTAACTTAAACACGTAAAAATTATTATTTATTATTATTACTATTATATATGCTTTGTCCATCCATCTGTCCGTGCATGTGCTGATAAACCTTCGCGTCTGCTTCGTCTCTGTGTGGTACGCATGCGCACTAATATGGAATCTTGACTGCAGATGCTGTGCAGCGTAGACAAGAACTATACAGAGCATTAACAGAAAGCAGAAGAGATGCAGCAGAGAATCAGAGAAGGAGAAGGGATGCAGCAAGTGAAACTGTGCGAGAAACCGAGAAACTGCAGGAAAAATTGACTGGGAAAGACAAATGGAGTGGACTGACTGGCACCACTATATGTAACCATGACCGAGAAACTAAACAAATGACACTTCACATATAGCATTTCAGTGAGTTCATGGGACGAGGAGAGAGCATTCAACACCTGTAGAAGAAGAGAACTGAGGGCTGCACTGCCAGAAGTGCAAGGGATGAGGAGAGAGCAGCGGACATTGGTAGGTGGAGGAACTGAGGGCTGCATTCAGCATCAAGGGGTCAGGCAAGGAATAACTGTCATCAAAACATCATCACAAAATGTAACACCTGCATTACCCGTTCCAGCATATTTGATGTTTATTATAATTATGTATACTACAAAACTATATACAGAGAATAGACTATAGCACGATGGTAGATTATGTGTAGAAGGATCCAGAATTGTGATCTGCCAATATCTATCCTAAACACCTGATATAAGGTAACACAATTAAACACCTTTCAAACACAATACTCTATACCTGGCAGAGTTTCTGCAGGCACTGGTTAGTTGTTATACTTTTGTTGTTGTTAATCCCTTTCCCTTGGCCTGCCGGAACAAAACCGGGACAACAGGGGGAAATGGGGATTCTCCCGCCAGCACACTGTTAGCAGCAGCTATGCAGAATATCAATATCCTTCTTTCCTCCTCTGACCAACACTAGGACCTAGGTATCAAGTGCCTCTACTTTGCTAATCCACAATTGGCATGGCTGAGCTCTATTGCAAGTGCAAGGATGTGGGAGCCCCTACATGCAATGCAGTTAATTAAAAAAGCTAACCATTTCAAGTTTAATTAACCAGGTACTAAGGACTATATAGCAGAATCAAGCTCATAGTCCTGTCATTCAGTTATATAATTTCTACAAGATAAAGTTTGTCAGTTCGTTGTTGGTGAATATATAAGATCATGCAGTGATTTAAAACTTGCTGTACTTCAAATAAGTCTATATATGCATTCTACAAGATAAAGTTTGTCAGTTCGTTGTTGGTGAATATATAAGATCATGCAGTGATTTAAAACTTGCTGTACTTCAAATAAGTCTATATATGCAGTGTTTTGATGTTGCTCTTCTGACAGTAATAATATTGTCGAAGCTTGTGACTTGGCATCCTATTATGCTTTTTTAACCTGGATGCCTAGTGGGTGCAGTCATGGTGGTAGCCATGGTTACATCTAGTGGTGCAGCCTTGGTGCATGGTTACATCTAGTGGGGTGCAGTCATGGTTACATCAAACAACATAAGTAAGTGAAGTTTGAGCTTTCCAATGTCCTATCAGTCTGGTTTATATTTTGGGCCAATGAAACACTTTGAACATTGGCACCATTAAGGATCAAGGTTTTCTGACAAACCAAACTTTTTCTTGCAGAAAGCAATTCTTCAAGTCTCCTTTATAGAATTCCTGCAGTAATCTAGTGAAGTAGGCACAGAAGCTGAAGCACTTAGTTTCATGACCTATATAATTATTATTATTTTGCTGTTGAGTTTTGTATACAAGCTACAGTTCTGCATTCTCACTTTGAATGTTTCTCTTTCAGAGTTCAAGTCCACTACGCCTAACTCTCTCACGACTGCCCATTCTGGATCATGCCCAGTCTAAATTGTGCCCAGTCTGGATCGTGCCCAGTCTGCATAATATCTCTGAATCGTGCGCTCCCCGGTCTGAATCATGCCCAGTCAGAATCATGCCCAGTATGTATCGTGCCCAGTCAGAATCGTGCCCTATCTGAATCTTGTCCAGTCTGAATCATGCTGGTGAATATCCCTCAAGGTGAGGTGACTAAGTTTCTCATTAATGTAATTCTTTACCACATACCAGTAGATCATGAAAACACAACACATCACCATTATGATGTTTTACAAACTCTCAGTTGACTCTCAGTTGACATAATAATATTTCAATAAGAATTAATTTTGTAGTCTCTCAACATTTCGACTAGATGCTCTTCCCTTTATCAGGATGAGACGCTAAGACCAATGTGAGCTTGCTAGATACCGGTAGCTACCTATTCACCAAGTGCTACAAAACTACTCCTCAGCACATGCATCCAGAACATGAACCGGCACACGCATCTAGCACGTAAAAACCAGATGTGGAATATATATAAATATTTATTATATTATATATATAGTTAATAAATATGAAAAAATTAAAAAATTATAATAAATACAAATTACATAAATCAATTAATAAATAAACAAATATAAATTTTTTAAATACACAAAAATAACAAATTAAATATAATAATAGTAAGTCAAAAAAATAAAAAATAATGGGGGTCATTCGGAAGAAGTCACCGTCCTTTTTTAAATTAAGTAGCCGGGCCACAGAGTGAGGCAATGGTACTGGAGAGGTGAAGGCAAGTCATTTTTATATGAATTATTAAAACAAAGTTATTATGGTAATTTTATATTTATTTTAATTTATTTACAATTTTGGTACAATTTTGGTATAATAAAAGTAGCAATACAGTATGGAAATGCTGCTGCTATGCTGGGAACATCTTGCGTGCAGGAAACCTCAGACTGCTTTTATTATTATTATCATGTATTAATATTATTTTTTATTTTTATTTGTTTTATTTATTATTATTTTATAATTCGCACGAGTTAATTAGGTGTTAATTAGGTGTTAGTGAAATCTGATATTGCATTTTAGTTAATTATTTAATTATTTAATTAGTTATTATTATTATACGTTAATGGACTCTGATATTGCCTGTTTGTCATGTGTACAATTATGCTATTAATAAACTGAAGAATAGTCACCCGGGCCGAGGAACCCGATCTTCTGAAGAATGTCACCCGAGCCGGAACCTTCTGAAGTATAGTCACCCGAGCCAGGACCTTCTGAAGAATAGTCACCCGCCTTCTGAAGAATAGTCATCCGAACGCGGCTAGCACCTATTGACCTTCGTGTTACTCGTTTTTCAATGTAGAACATCAAAAGATGGAAGAAAACGGTTCAATGAGTATAACTTCATGTATTTATTTGAACATATGTATAGTACATGCATAGATAGCTGTAGATCTACATTGGGAATTGGAGAGCAATATGATCAGTCTAGAAATGGGATTTTTATGTGATCCATGTTAAAAGTGCCTTTTTTCAAGAAGAACCATCAATTGAAGCGGAAAAGAAACGTGATCCAGGCACAACTTGAGGATTGTTTCGCCACGACACCGAAGAAATCAAGGGCTGCAATTGTTGGAAAAGAGCTCTGTGAAGCCTTCCTTGCCGCTAGTATTCCATGGATGAAGTTGGACGTGCCCAAATTCCGCGGGTTCTTGGAGTCAAACATCAGGATCTCCATGCCAGACAGAACCACCCTTGAGAAGAAGTACTTGGGTGAGTGCTACCAGGATGCCATTCGCGAGATTCAGGACAGTTTGGGGAAGACAAACTGATTTGGGTGGGCGTCGATGAAACGACGGATGCATGGGCCACTACTTGGCAAATGTTTTGATCGGGAGGCTCAACAACGAGAAGTACCATGCCGCTTACCTTGCCAATGTGGTTTTCCTTGAGAAAACCAACTCTGCCACCATCTCTCGCCTAGTCAACAACAACACCCTCAAGTTTCTGTGGCCCAATTTTGATGCTGATCTGTTGAAGCTGCTTCTCTCCGATGCCACAGCATACACGCTAAAATCAGGCTGGAAACTGAAGGTCTTCTAACCCACACTCCTTCACATCACTTGTCTGGCCCATGGTCTCCATCATGTCTGTGAATCTGTCCGCGAAATGTTTCCAGAGGTCAATGATCTCGTCTCCTCTGTGAAGAGGATCTTTGTAAAAGCTCCTCCTGCATCATTATCTGGAAAGAGGTCTGTCCTAAAGTACCCCTTCCACCTGAGCCTGTGCTGACAAGATGGGGCACTTGGATAGATGCAGCTTTGTTCTATGCCAAAAATTTCGAGAAAGTCAAAACCGTTATCAGTCAGTTGTCGCCAGAAGATGCAGCAGTCATCGGAAAGTGTCAGAAATTGCTCAAGAACCACCTCCTTGCCTCAGACTTGGCCTTCATTGCAGGAAACTTGGCTTTCCTTCCTGCTGTTCTGACTCGTCTTGAAGAAGCGGGTTTGCCTTTGGAAAGAGCCTTTGCCATCCTCGACGAAGCCAAGTCCAACCTCGACAAGTTCAACTCTGTGCTGGAGAGAAACCCTGATGTTCTGGTGCTACGCTCAATTGTGGGGTGCTTGAAAGGTGAGGAAGGCTCCCTCCCCGAAGGATTTGGTCGTGGAGACATCACCAACTTCAAGTTCTGCCCTACCGCCAATGTCGACGTGGAGAGAACCTTTTCGGTCTACAAAACTGTGTTGATTGACAGGCGTCACCATTTGACTGAAGAGGAATGTGGTCAAAATTATGGTGATACACTGTTTCTATTCTCGTGCTGCTGACTGCTAGTTGTTCTATCCCGTAATAAAAGGTTTAAAACCATTTGTTTTTCCTGATATATAGCCCCTACTTATCTGAATTTCAGGATCACCATATTTTGGCATTTTCAGCACATATTTTACCCCCAAAAAATGATCATATTTTGCTGAACAAAATGACATAAAAATCCCATGTATAAATTGGTCACACAGCTGTAGGTTCTTGTATCCTCTCCACTCATCGCTGTGCCTTGTTGTACCACTGAGACTGCACAATGGGAAGAAGAGTATCCGCATCCCTCCTCTCCACAATTTCCATGTACCCTTTGGCTGGTGTCGTGGTTAGCCCTAGCCCCAGCCCTGGGATCTTCTGAAGAATAGTCACCCGAGCCGGGATCTTCTGATAGCCACCTGAGCCGGGATCTTCTGAACAATAGTCACCCGAGCCGGGATCTTCTGAAGAATAATCACCCGGGCCGCACTCAGGTGACTATTCTTCAATTGAACCATAATAATAATAAATAATAAAATAATAATAAAATAAATAAAGTAAATAATATAATTATGGTGGTCGTGCAAGTTCAGGCTCTTGACAGCAGCCTGGCAAGTCCATTCCACAGTATCAAAAACCGAGTGCCTGAAAGGTTTAAACTTCTGGTTCCTGATGCTTGCCATTGTTATAGGAAGCCCCTACTCTCAACTTGACTTTGAGTTAGGCAAGCTTGCGGTATGGGCGAAAATTCCATTGAAATTTTTTATTTTTCAGCACCCACACTTGCCTAATTAGTCGTAGCATCTAATGAATATGCTTGTTTTGTAGAGTAGGGCTTCCTCTAGCCACATGATAACAATGGCTAGCAGTTTCCAATCAGGAACCAATTCAGACACTCGTGTTTTGAGGTACCCCCACCTTGGCTGCATGAAACTTAAGCATAATTATACCCTTTTTAATACCAAAGAGAGAACACAGAGAGATCTATCATTTGAGCAGTTCATATAGTGAAGTGTGCAGAATCTATAGAGCTCCAAAGTCCTAACCACAAATCACACTTTCCAGACATGCTCAGACTTGTTTCCCCCTAAGTGAGGTGGAATTAAATGTTTGTGTTTAAGATTAGACTTCGGAATTACAACATCGCAAATAATTGTTCTCAGAAACGAAACCAACGAAACCTGCTAAACGTTTATACTGGGATTTTGACTTTTTAAAATCACTTTTAGTCTCCTGCTCATTATCCGGGGCAAGTTACAATGCTTTTGTGTTTTTTCCTTGCAATTCTAGATGAGGTTTGTGAATTTTTTTGAGAAGATAATCGAGCAAACTTATCCATATCAGCTTGCACAGTGGCAGGTTTTCTTCTTTTGATGCACTTGTCAGTGTTGTTGATGCAGTGAAGTAATTGATTGCCTTCTTGAGGAATTTTTGGTGGGGGGGGGGGGGGGGGGGAGATGTAGCATAAGGTATTCTACCAACTACAGACCCATCTCTAGCCAACAACCAACCCTAATAAATCTGCATGTCTATGCATAAAATATTAGGAAATGGTCGTCACCACAATCAGTAGTAATATGTGTTACCTCCCAGAGAACAGAAGACTACCACCTATAATTAGAATGGATGTAAAATATGCCCTTAAATTGGCAGCTATTTTGTTGTAATATATGAGCCTCAACAATTCTTAATACACCTGCATTAGTGTACTACATAGTAAGCGGTGCTTCCTATATAGAGAACAGCATGTCAGCATAGCTACATATAAGCCAATGCTCTTATGAGTATGAATCCCAATTTCAACAAGTAATAAGGGGGGAATGTCACTGTATGATGCCCTCACAAAACCTTGCATGCTTTTCCCGGTGCCCTACAAATTTAGTAATGGCCTCAATCTCACATGTTTAGAATAGACATGCTCATTGCAGAAATTTGGCATTAACTCAATTCAGATGTCCTCCATGATAGCTGGCGTAACTGAAGTTATATGAGAAAGATGCAAGATCTCCATGACATCTCTGAAATAATGGTTATTTGGCCTCTCACTGATCACTCCCATCCAGACTTTTATATTCTGTTGCAAAACACATATGTAGAGAAAGGCTATCGATTGCAAAATTATATCATGTCTACAAAAAAATTAAGCCTTGTAGAATAAAACAAAAATCATGAAAAGTTATTTATGTACACGGACAGTCTGATGCAGATAGCATGAAGAAGAATTCAGACAGTTGAGTGTTCTTGGAGTTCAGCTTGTGTGTGGTAAGGATGGAAGTCCCAGACTTTGATGGCTTCATAATTTGCTCCGCACACCACGTAAACATCATCACTATGACAGGAGTAAATCACATGATTCATTTCCTTCAAGGTCTTGATAGCTTTTCCTCTACAGTGAAGGCAAGTACAAGATGTGCTACCAACTACATGTGCAGTATCCACTACTACCAAAACAGTCACATCATACTCATGCATTACCTTGCAATGTCCCAGTATTTGATGGTTTTGTCCTTGCAGCCACTCAGGACAAGGCCAGTGGGCTTAGTGGCATCGTAGATCTTAAGCTGCACAGTCTCCACCGTGCTACTGTGGCCCTTAAAGTTCAGTACATTCTGCCAGGTCTCTGTGTCCCACAAACCCATCTCTCTTCCATGACATGCTAACAGGTAACCCTACATGCAGGAAGAGATAAAGCTGATGTCATTAACCAAAGGAACACTTCCACACAATGTGCAAGGATACTTCTAGCTATATGCCTCCATTTTTTTTTTTTGGCATTTGTTCGTTGTTTTTTTGGCTGTACTTTTCACATAATGAATAAATTCTATAAATATCATAACAGCGCCTTATGTAGTTTATGGCTCTCTGTGTGTATATACCAGAAATCATCGCATTTAACAAACAGTCAAGGGTTGTTCAAGTTGATATTGTTTTATCGCTATGGCCATAAGTGAACTACTTTAGCCTTTACGCACCAGTTATCTGTGTTGGTGTGGCTACTGTGAGAGCAATCACTGTTTCAGCATGTGCCACTTTTGTTATGCCCCCACTCCTCTGCCAAATAGTAACCACTAACCCTGAATACACGGTTCTTGTACAAGCCACGAGTTCTTGTTAGGGCTTCTGAGGGAGTCTCAACTTTGGTACAGGCAGACCCAATATTGAGTAAAACACACACATCCGGCCATATTTGGGGATACCCTGAAATGCATTAAATAAACCCAGGCTGTGGGCTGACCTACATGCACGTGGAGTTCACGAGAATACTTGTGTGGAATTAAGAGATGATCAGTGGTGATGGCCACCAACTTAAAAACGTCACACAGAGGCTTTGGAGTCTCGACTTCTGCTCTCAGCCAAAAATTAAAAATCTTGAAGCATGGCTCTTCTAGGAGGTCGACTTCTGCTCAGCTAAAAATAAAAAAGCTTGAAGCATGACACTTCTAAGAGGTCCACTTCTACTACACTTCGACTTCTGCTCAGCTAAAAATAAAAAAGCTTGAAGCATGGCACTTCTAAGAGGTCCACTTCTACTACACTTCGACTTCTGCTCCGCTAAAAATAAAAAAAGCTTGAAGCATGGCACTTCTAAGAGGTCCACTTCTACTACACTTCGACTTCTGCTCAGCTAAAAGAGTTTGTGAGTTGAAGGGAAAAATAGAGGAGGAAAGAGTAGAGACAATGAGATTGGAAAAGGAGTTAAAAACCCAAGAAACAAAACAGAAGGTGGCAGAGTAGGGTGTTTTTTTTGGGGGGGGGGGGGGGGGGGGGGGTTCATATATATATATAGTGGTTTCTTAATGGACCTACAGTTTTAAGTCTTACTGGATGGGGGGTGGGTGGGAGGGGGGGGGGGATAGAAACCCCACATAATTTTTTTGGCTTCTGCTATACATAGCCACTCAAAATACACTAGCAAGACAAGACAGTCTAGGTAGAACACAAACACAACTGGTATAGTATAGGGGTGCTCCCCCCAGAAGATTTTTCTATTATAACCACTGAGTTATAGCTATTCTGACATTAAACAATGGCTTGAAAGTCAATACTAGTCTACACACCAACCCA
The DNA here is from genome assembly GCA_028752905.1 of Cladorhizidae sp. MBARI D1340-BT2. NCBI lineage: Eukaryota > Metazoa > Porifera > Demospongiae > Poecilosclerida > Cladorhizidae > Cladorhizidae sp. MBARI D1340-BT2. The sequence continues at coordinate 11,298,215 of JAQNBH010000017.1, forward strand.
GCATGACAAATACACACACCAACTAGCATGACAGCACAGGTGTACTATGGCTAGACTTCCATTGTGAAGCCAGGTTCCTCCCTCTGTCTATGAAGCCCTGCAGAGAGAGCATATATGTGAATTGAGTCTCTTCCTTAGGAGTTTTGTTTTGCATCACTGATAAAGTACATATATACAATGATATATAAGGAAGTGCACCAGCATAACCTACTTACTTAATAAGATGGTGGCTGGCAAACAAAAATCCCCAAAACCAAAGAGCACATGTCTCAAGCTTATTGGTTAACAAAATCGTGGTTTTGGCTGCTATTACCTCCAAAAAGACTCCGAGCATGCCTTGGGCCTCCTTTGCTAAATTAGCCACCAGCAGACACAAAGATCATAGAAAGTGTGTAAAAAACAACAACATGGAGGTCCATCTTCAAGGACCTTTGTTTGTTCCTCTGTTTTCTCTCTCACCTAACCACCTACAGTAACTTGAGCACGATAAGGTTCATTCATATTTTGTACCAGAAGACTTGAAATGTTCCAATGCACGTCAACAACTACTCTTGTTTGTTGATTTTGGAAAAGAGGTGCAGGTGAGGCTTCTCGTCAGTGATGCAATCAATCTAGCTCACATGCTGTTTCATAATAGGAATTGTGAGTAAAGGTCGTATGTGCTATATTAATGTGCTATATTATAAGCACTTTAAATGAATGACACACACTCAGTTGTGTTGTCGTAGCTTTGTGGAGTTCTCGCTCCTGGGAAAGTGTTAACAAGTCCAAAAGAGACCTTCTCAATCTCAGATCCTCCACGTGTCTTGGTTGGATGTTCTACCCTTTACCAGGAAATTTTGCTACTCAACATTTCGCTCTAGCGATGCTCTAGCTGAGATGTCGAGGAACAAATTTAAGTTGATTATCGAGACTGTCATTATATTCCACTCTGTCAACTGAGAGTTCAATAAACAGCTCAGAAAAAGTGCTTGGAGACGCTGAAGTTCAGACTTGGCAAGTCCTCTGCTGCTCAAGTGTGCCGAAGCAACGAACAAGCAAAAAAAACACACACAAAAAACAGTTAAAAAAAGAAAGGAACAAGCTGTACCCACGTAGACCACAACCAGTCAGATGACCCTTTACCAGTTTAAAACATACACTCCTGATTACAAATGATTATTGATAAAGGATCATCTAACATTTTTAACAGGTGAATCCGCAGACAAATGAGAATTTAAAAAGTGAGGATCAAAGACTCCACCATTGAACAGGAGATCTTGAGTGCCAAGGGAACAGAGTGGGTGGGGGGAGGAGGGGGAAAAGAATGACTTGGGATCGAACTCAGGACCCGACAAATTTGTATTCATATAATATCCTGCAATGAAATACTGCAGAACACATTGCGGTGACAAGCTGAAGCACTTGAAGACTTTTTACTTCGTGCCCTTTCACTTGTACATTAGAAGTGCGTGCTATTAGTCTAGAGATGAGAATTTGTAGCTATTCTTTATGTCTACGAACACTATTCCATTGCTTGCTGACAAGCCAATAACTTGCATTTAAAATGTGTCACTAATATGTTCACAAACTTCTCCTGTTCACACCCAATCCGGGACCACACCCTTCCCACACTGACTAAGGAATCAAGGAGCCCCTTGAAAAGCTTCTCACAGGAAGACACACTCGTAATTACAGTTTTGCATTGGCTTCAATACGGCACATGTGCTTGTGCTCCTGAACAAGTTGGCTTCCACAGAGAATTGTTGCCTCATTATTGCTCTTCATTAAAAAATTAATACATGTTCCAAAATGTTTAACTTAATTGGTACAAGGTCAGAGTACATCAGCAGCCCTGCAAAACTAGTCCTACAAAAACTTGTTTTATGAGCTAAGTCTTGATACTTGTAGTACTGCATGTGTGTGTGTGTATGCATGTGTGTGTGTGTATGCATGTGTGTGTGTGTGTGTGTGGTTGTAGTGTACATGCATGCGTGCATGCGTACATGACAGCTCCGTACAGACATCAAACTTGTGTAAGCCTCACAACCAGGTCTCCCTCAATGCACAAGACTGGCTGCTTGTGGATGTGAATTGGAAATGTTTGTGTGGAAAATGGTGTAGAGAAGAGGTTTTTGTTAAGGAGTTGAAGATGAAAGGCACTCTAAGGGGGTGGCCATTCAGACATGGCAACAGAATTATCACAGTAACGAAGGGAAGACCTCGCAAAGTGACAAGAAAAACAGATAGTGTTAGTTATTAGGTGAGGCTGGGCTGCGTGCCTCGCCAGGTACGAGCTCTGAGACTAGAGGTAATCTGTACCTCACCCTGAACCGAGCCTAATAATGATCAAGAAAATATTCCCAAATAAAGCCCATCAGATCATAGCCAAGAGGCTGATAAAGCAATGCCATAGAGTTTACACAACCACCAGGGAACGCCTGCATGCAAGCACCTTACCGACCAGATAAGGATGAATTCTACGCGCAGAGAATACGATGTTGGATTTATCTACCCAATTATTAGCCAATCTAATCGTGAGAAATGACTTGGTGGTGTGATGAATTAATTTCTCTTTGTCCTGTTTGCTTATCTGTGTTTCTCTGTCCTCAATGGGCACTCACACCGAGAACCCATGGGACCAAAGGGAAGAGATGTAACTCGACCATGGGAAGGACATAATAGTCTGGGTTTAGACCTATAGGCATGCTCTGACAGCCAAGCTGGGGTAGATATAAGATTTCTCTCAGCCTTTTCTGTACGTCTGTTCCTTTGTCCTCAATGGGCGTACAGTCACACTGAGGACCCAGGGAGGTTGAGACCACGGGGGATTGGTGTAAACTCCTGCAGCAGGATTATAGTGCAAAGAACGTACAAGTCCACCACAGGGGGGGGGGGGGAAGTGATCCAAAGGACTACTTTTCAGCTAGTGTAGAGACGTAGTTTGTACTCGTGATTCTGTGCATGTCTTTAGCACATTCTCCAACAACTGCACTCTCCTCTACTGACTGGCTTTGTGCAGCCAATTACCTTTCCATTACACAAAATATGCAGCCAATATTGTGCAGCAGTACATGAAAGGAATTATGTTTTGAGAACAGTAGCTACACACTCATAACATGTGATGAATCCATAACCTACTGACAAATATCTCATGAATTTTTAGCTGCTTTAGCATTTTGTGGCTTACCTAACAGTTGGGCTGGAAGTGAGCTAAGACCTTAGGAGCATATAGCTTGGGTGTGCTTTATCTGGAACAGTATGTTGTCTGAGTGAAATTTAACTTAAAGGGAAATACGACACGTTCAGGACTGTAGCAAAACTTAAATAAAACTTCACCATTTCCCCCAGATAGCTGGCTGAGTCTTCACAATGATGGGCCTTCTAAAGTTTCCATATTGGAGCCGGACCCTGTTGACAAATTGAATATCAGAATGAAACCTCAGCATGGTTGGTATGCAGCCAATTCTCTCTCCTCTACTGACTATGCAGCCAGTTCTCTCTCCTGTACTGATGATGCAGCCAGTTCTCTCTCCTCTACTAGCCATGCAAACAGTTCTCTCTCTCCTCTTCTGACTATAGCCAGTTCTCTCTCCTGTGCTGACTATAGCCAGTTCTCTCTCCTCTACTGACTATGCAGCCAGATCTTTCTCCTCTACTAGCCATGCAAACAGTTCTCTCTCTCCTCTTCTGACTATAGCCAGTTCTCTCTCCTGTACTGACTATAGCCAGTTCTCTCTCCTCTACTGACTATGCAGCCAGATCTTTCTCCTCTGTTCAGTTCTCTTTTCTCAATCTAATATGCAGCCAGTCCTTTTCCTTCAGCAGGACAAAGTAAGAGATGTGACCTGCTCATATTTTAGGGCGAGTATACAGTGCATAGAGAAATAGACACATAGATGGTTGCAAATACGGCCTTCCCACTAGGCTTGCCAATTATCAGAGCAATAGCAACTATTGGTGTCCTTAGCAAGTCTCTCGACGGTTCATAGGACAGTTATTACTGTCACAAAGACCATCCCATTGTATGCGACTAGAAGCAATACTTTGCCTCCTTACCTTCCCCTCGCGACCTCATCCAAGACACCAAATACCCTCATCCATCATCCAGACCATGCAAGTTCTATTACTGTCATGAGCTGCCTGGGCTGTGTGCACTACTCAAGGGACCACACTAATCAAGAGAACACTATAGTAGTGTACTATTTTACAATGCAGTATACGGGCATGTAGATCACCTGATCTCGATGCAGCATGGGACAATGTCTGACTACTATTAGAGTTTCCTGTCACTTCCAGGTCAGCTTCGTTCATCATGAAGGGATCACCATCAGCCTCTCCCGCCGCTTGACTGTCTCACCGGCAACAGTTACCTGTGATGCAGTCAGTCATCACCCGAGCCTTCTGCCTTTGCAGAAAAGCCACAACTATAAAAAATAAATGGATGACAGCTCCATTGTCTCCTCCTCAGCTGGATATCCTCGGCCATTCAGTTCACAGATTCATACTTCAAGACACCATATTTGTGATTGTGTGAGTTTCAGTATACCAGGCTCAGTTTCAGCATGAGCATGCACATTGCAATGCAATTACAGGTGGGTGCGCACAGGGCACACACTATTCACACACTATTTGATTTGCACTCACAATTTTTTTTAATGGTACAGGGTCGAATTGAGGATACAGAGTTGTTGAGGGTATGGTCAATTTGAGGCTATATTAGTGGCAGACCAAAGAACGACCAAAGAACAACCACAATGATGTTATGATTGGACAAGATGTCCAGTTAATTTTCCAATTCAAATATTTTATGTAAATACTGCCCACCTGCACATATGGTCAACAAGACAGAGTAATTAAGATGGCCGTTAGTAAATACATACACTATTTATCCAGACAAAAAGATTCACAACAATTTCCACCTTTTACTCCATCTCTCGTAGGCTGTTTACAAATAAAAAAACACATTGGAAATATGTATTGTATTTCTCTGCTGCCACTACAACTGAAAAGTCTGCCTAGCCCTCTCAATACAGCAGACATGCTAGTTTGCTCTAATTATAGGAAATTATGGCCACACCCACATCAAGATGATGTCATGCTGAGCCTGCACGGGATGAAGAGCTAACTAGCTTGGTGTCAGCTGCGTACGCATTTTTGGTGCCTCACATCCTTGGGCGACTTTGCAAACATTGTCCATGGATATTAATAGGCAAAACACTTCACAACACACTCAACTGCTGATGAAATGATGGCTGCCGTCTTCTCGATTAGATTTGCATGTGTGTTATCCACAACCCAAAGCTAACCAATGCCACAGAGACCCTCACTGCTGCTGAGATAGCAGGGGCTAGTGAGGAATGAAACGTAAAGGCATGTAACTTCTAAACCTGCTCAACAATCCATGTGACCAACAACACATGAAGTCTGCACGGTCTAAACTTTCTGCATTTCAGTGTACTCCTCTCTTCTTAGAGTGCAGCCAGTTCCCTCTCCTTCACTGACTATGCAGCCAGTTCTCTCCTCCACTGTCTATGCAGCCAGTTCTCTCTCCTCTACTGACTATGCAGCCAGTTCTCTCTCCTCTACCGACTATGCAGCCAGTTCTCTCTCCTCTACCAACTATGCAGCCAGTTCTCTCTCCTCCACTGACTATGCAGCCAGTTCCCTCTCCTCTACTGACTATGCAGCCAGTTCCCTCTCCTCTACTGACTGTGCAGCGAGTTCTCTCCCCTCTGCTGACTATGCAGCCAGTTCTCTCTCCTCTACTGACTATGCAGCCAGTTCCCTCTCCTCTACTGACTATGCAGCCAGTTCTCTCTCCTCTACTGACTATGCAGCCAGTTCTCTCCCCTCTGCTGACTATGCAGCCAGTTCTCTCTCCTCTACTGACTATGCAGCCAGTTCCCTCTCCTCTACTGACTATGCAGCCAGTTCTCTCTCCTCTACCAACTATGCAGCCAGTTCTCTCTCCTCCACTGACTATGCAGCCAGTTCCCTCTCCTCTACTGACTATGCAGCCAGTTCCCTCTCCTCTACTGACTGTGCAGCGAGTTCTCTCCCTTCCTAAAAAGTTTTTCCTTTTAACGCCCACCAAACAGTTTCTACATACTTTGCCTTTCGTAGAAAATTGTTCTCCTTTTTAACCGAAAGAAGCTCTTTTTTAAAATCAATTTGGTACTTTTTTTAAGTGTTTCATAGAAAACCTCTTAGGAGTTAAAACCTCTTAGGAGTTAAATATCTCTAGTTTTGCAATGATGACTGACTACATGTACTTCCAAGTTAAAATATTTTTGGAGAAAATACTTTTTGTTTATGAAAAATGTATACCAGTGACCAAACTTGTTCTTCAGATGTGCAGGTAACGAAGCTATTGGAGGGTTCCGAGCCTCTCAAGGGTGTGGCCAGGATAGACGGTATATGTTAACAATGTTTTGGGTCTTGTCTGTGAACGCAATGCTTTGCCCTTGATGACCTGAATGAAGTGAACCACACAAGAGGCACCTTGATTCTCAGTGTTTCCTCGTCAAAACCAACTTTTTCTTTGCTCCATGAATAGCAAAAACTTCCCCCCCCCCCCCCCCCCCCCCCAAAAACTTTCTACACAGGAGCCCTTCATGTGGTATTCCTCGCCTCTTTTTCATGCGAAACATGTCTGACTTGCGAGATACATTTTTGCTTCAGAGATGCTCATAGCTCTAGGCCGATGGCACTGCCCAACTCTGGGACAAGCTTAGCTAGCCAAGCTAGAAACTCCACCCCGGACAAACAAAAACTGTGAGACACAGTGGCTACACAACCATGTGGGAGGGGGTGATTTGTGCAGCACTCTATAGTGTTAACCTTTCCCAGTTTGTTCTAAAGAGTGCAAGCAGAGATGCTGGTTTTCTATATCCTTTTTAGCAGTGCTATCTGACGGCAACACCATTTTATGAAACAGTTGACGGCCATCATTGGCTGTCTTCGGTTCCACCGTAACCAGTAACAGACTGGCTCGTGCATGTCAAACACCCCAAATTCTGCACGAGCTTGCCTAGAGACATCTGGTACACTCGTCACAGTTGTAGTAATATGCACCCAATCAAGGATGAAACATTCCGTCCTTCATGACTTACTTCTCAATGTATCCAGTGAGCACGTGTGGTGGATTGGGACCCAAGGTGTGCGAGGGGTAGCTAATGAGAGGATTGGAGTTTGAGGAACATACATACCTACCGGTTGTTAGTTGTACGTGGAGGAGTTGCTCTGTAACAGTACTGCACACACACACACACACACACACACACACACACACACACACACATTCTAGGACACCACTTGTAAAGCTTGTAGAGTTTGTGCCATAGAGATGCACTGGACCACGGTGCTTACATTGTGCAGGTGATAGGAGACAGACTCTGTCCGCTTGCATGTTGAAACTGTGAAGACCAAATCATCACATAGCCTTTAAAGACTAGGGCTGTATACATACACACACTCTTAGCTTGTATCTCACTTGTCTCATCAAGGGACAAGTGCTTAGCTGGTCAGTTCTTATTATGCTCTCTCCTGGCACGGCTGTTTTATTTCAGTCAGTGTCAATGTTGTTAATGCTGCTCAAGGATTTTTTGTCCTCCTTGCATGCTCACTGCAAATACATCTGTTGTTAAGTGCTCAGGGGTGTCCTCTCCCATCTTGTTGACATTGTAGAGCAGTTTTCTACTCTCTTATTGTCTTCCTGAGCAGATCTAAACAGTGACTGGTGTCTTGCTTGCTCTCAGCCTTCACTCCCACTGGTCGGGGCTTTCTCTTCAACATGCTTCTCACAGGGGCTATGCTGGTTCTATCAATGAACTCTCAGTTGACATAATAACACAATAACCTTCTCAATATTTTTAATCAACTTCAAATTGTATTCTCTTGTCGTTTCGACTAGATGCTCTAGCCTTCATCAGGAATGATGTCTCTTCCAGCTTTGAACTTCTCAGCTAATATTATATATACACCTCAATACAGTATCTTGGAACTTCAAATACAACACCAAACAACATGTATAACTCACAAACCAACTGTGCCTCCGACTAAGTCCTGTGCTAGCAAGTAGACCAGCTGTGCCCATGACTATGTCCCAAGCTAGCAAGTACGCCAGCTGTTCCCCTCACTATGTCCCAAGCTAGCAAGTATGCCAGCTGTTCCCCTCACTATGTCCCAAGCTAGCAAGTACGCCAGCTGTTCCCCTCACTATGTCCCAAGCTAGCAAGAACGCCAGCTGTTCCCATGACTATGTCCTGGAATCAGCTCTGTCCCCAACTAGTTACGGGCTAGCAATAGTTATGGGCTAGCAAGTGGGCCAGTTGTGTCCCTGACTGTGTCCCGGACGCAGCTCTGCCCCCAACTAGTCACGGGTTAGCAAGTAGGCCAGCTGTGCCCGACTATGTCCTGCTGATTATGTCTGGACTAACAAGTAGGCCAGCTTTCCCTTGCAACTAGACTCGAGCTAGCAAGTACGCCAGTTAGGCAAGAGAATGAACCACAAGGAATGTATTACGAGCTCAAGTCATAAGCTGGGTTCAGACTTGTCATGCATGCAGTCTTTACCATGAAGCAGCATCCACATGTAAAACCACACCAGACAATGAGGGGAAGCTTTTAGCCAGTGCTCATGGATACATTGAGAGTTGTGAACGACAGGTAATGCACTTCCTAGCATAGGATGAGTAGAGTTGGCTGTATGTGATGGGGGTGTTGTAGAGAATGAGAGGCTCTGGCAACAGAGATGGACCATGATTACACTACCCCATGTGAAAATGTTCTAATGTTCATGTCAGCCTTCTTGGTAAGTGCATTACATACCACTCCTTGCAAATTCATTCATTACTACTCAACTCTGGCACTTCTACTCCGGAAATTGTTACTCTGTAGCTGGACCAATGTTGACCCAATAATCTTCTAAAGAAGCTAAACAGGAAACGAGAGGTAGAAAAAGGTAATGGTGTAGAGTATTGTAGAATATTGAAGTAGTACTCCCTTCACGTTCTAGACATACACAAGTCATCATCATTGTAAGCTGCCTAAAATTTCATGTTTGAAATAATTAACGAAAAACTAATTGGGTGAGTGGTCACTTTGAATTGACTTTGCCCTAATTGGTGCCTGTAGCTCACTAACACCACTTTACACAGCTGCTGCTTGCAACGAGTGGCATAAGTTACAATCTCAGCAAACAAGCTAGTAAAAAATAATCTCTATCAGTAGAGGTACAAAATAATTCTCACTACTACATACGTCACCTTGTCCCAGTTCAAGGCTATCACTGGTTTCAGAGTGCTGACTTTGATTGTCCTCAGACACATTCCAGAAGTCACCTCCCACTCTCTTATGCTCTACAAAACAATGGCAAAAAAAAGAGTTACCAGACAGATGACAATCACAACCCCTTACATTGTCCCCTGATCCAGAGTAGATCTTATCTGTGGCGTCATTCATGTCAACAGCAAACACAACTCCCTTATGGCCTTTCATAGCTCGCACTAACCGACATCTTCTGACATCCCAAACACACACCTATAAGGAAGTGAACCAACCAAGAGAGTAATTACTGGATGAAAAATACAAAGAGGTATCAATTCTATACACATACACACAAAAGAAGACACTAATTACTGGTAAGTGATGCAAAGTACCGTGATCCCACCAGCTTTGTATTGTGCATGCATAAAAAAAACACCTGGTTATTATTACACACACTATAAATACAATGGATTTGAATGGAGACAGTGATACGCATTATTGAATTTCATCACATAAACAAACAAACAGATTCAGTCAGAGATGATTGAAATTTGAAGAAGATGAATCTTCTGGGGCATGATTTATTAGATCAGTGTGATTTTTCCTCTGAACACGGTCCTGAGAGCATCTTCTTCATCGTAGCCCATTCCTCCAATAATAAGCAGTTCTCCCTTGGGAAGACGAGAGACTGTGCACGCAAAGCAGGCAACTGGACTATCGTCTAAACGCAGCCAGGACGCTGTCAGCGGTGAGTAGACATGTAAGGCACTCGACTTGTGCTCGAGATGTTCATCACTGCCACCAATGGCCACCAGACATTGGCCAATTGTGGTAAGGGACGAGGCATAGCGAGGTGCATCTGGATACTTCTGCCAGATTTTAGTGCTCTCTTGCTCTAAATCATCTCTACCTATTCCGTTTGAGGCCGAGGACTTGTTGACCAAAGCATCCTCCACCAGCTGCGGCATGCACACAGATAAGACTGTCCTCATTGGTTGATCATACTCTGTGTCCGTGAAGCCTCCAAGGAAATAGCAGTAATCCTGAATGATGGAGCAGTTCATTCCGGTACAAGCAAATGGGAGTGGTTCAGCAGTGTACCACTGGGAGTTGAGGTGACTGTATATCTCCACGGTGCTCACCGAAGTGTCGTGCTTGTCGTCCAACACGATCCCACCACAAACGATAATGGTAGAGCCATACGCTAGGACTGTTGGAAGCAAGCGAGCAGTAGGCATGGAAGGAAGTGACTTCTCACATTTGGTGCAGTTCTTGTCATACATATACACATCTCCAGTGAGCGTGTATGGAAGGCCAGAACCGGCCACAGACTCATAAGCCCCTCCCACTAGAGTCAAGTGGTTCTCAAAGCTGACCATACCGAAGCCAATCACAGGGCAATGAGAGATGGGACTCCACTTATCCTCGGTCAAGTTGTACTTAAAGATCTTGTAGCGGACTGTATCTGATTCAGTGATGGTGGTTGTGCCACTCCCGAAGAAGACCGTCCCTCCAACAGTGATGGCCTGAGCAAATACCATGGCCTGCGGCAAGTTAGCACACTGGTACCACTTGAGCTGGGCCTTGGGGTTCAGCAGATGAGCCTGAGCAGGCAGAAAAAGGACATATGATACTTCATGTGGTCAGACGTTTTCCCTTCTAAATTGTTGCAACAGCAACTCTATAGACACAAGAACAATGGGTAGTGTATAGAATGCTGAAAACACATGTGCATGCATGCACACATATGCATGCATGCACACGCGCACACACACGCATGCATGCACAGACACACACCTAGATGTGTAGCAGGCCTAGAGACTCTCCCTTGAGGCAAGAGTTACACAGCCTAGACGCTCCCAGTTACTACAATGATGCTTTTCCAAGGTACTATTGACTCTGGCTCCAATCAAGTGAACTGGCATTGGAGTTGATAGTCAATAATATGTATAAATAAATACTGAACTGGAATAATTCAAGGACTTGAATAGTGCTTGAAAATTAGCATATAGTTGTATAAGTCCATACTGCATTTTTAACAAAACCCACTAACCTCATGCTTGTTGGCAATGTACTCCTGAAGATGCTGCATTTGGTTGGTGATCACACTTAGCGTACCTTCCTTAGCACCAATGGTGGCTCGGTAAGTCTCCACCATGGCTTCCTGTGCGGAAAGCTCTTGATACTTAGCAATTATCTCCTGGTCCTTGGCCATAAGCTTGGCGGCCATTTCCTGGTCTCTGGCATTCACTATATCCCGCTGCTTGGTCAGTGATGTCCTCAGACCTCTATTCTCCACCAGTAGCTCTTCAATCTGAAGTTTGAGATGTTCTATTTCCAGGGAGTTTGCCATGGTAGCTATGCTGTCCTTTCTGGCAAGAGACCTGATAAAGTCAGGCTTCGTAACAGATGATGAAGAGGACTTGATTAAATTCTGGAGAATCTCTAATCTTCTGGCAATCGTAGGGGCAGGGAATTGAAGCATCATGTCTGAAATAGTGATGAAAATGGAAGCAAGTGGTGGTCTTAGGTCAGGCATTCGATGGATGCACTGCAAGACGAGGCTATAGAGGGGATGACCTGTGCAAACTCCTCCCAGCAGCTCTTCCATGCCATTGGGAGTGTCTGCATTGAAAGAGTCCAAGACTGCACCACAGTACCTGTGTGCTCGCTTCGCTATGTACTCTGGAAATTGAGCACTTATTGTATGAATCATAAGGACTCCATACGAGTAGCTGTCAAGCTTCTTGCTCAGAGCCTCCTGAGCCGATCTAGATGGTGGCCTCTCGTTGGATGACAAGGTAAGGGACTCTGGAGGTAGGTGTGCCAGGGCTTTGTACCCAATAGCCTTCCTGCGAGCAGGAGTGAGATCTAGTAGGTTGGATATCCCCATATCTGCTAATTTGGCAGTCATGTCTGTTGCCAGATAGACATTCGAGGCCATTAACTCTCCGTGCATGACTGGAGTAGATAAGGAATGCAAATAGACCAGACCCAACGCTACATCTTTCAAAATGGAATAGCTAATCTCTTCTGGCAGGGTTCCATAACACTCCAGAACTTCACCGAGACACTGAGGAAGAAGTTCCATCACCAATGACGGATGCATCTCCTCGTCGTACCAGACGCCGAAGAAGTGTAGCAGGTGAGGGTGTCCGAGTTCTAACAGTTGTGTGCAGTGAGATTCAAAGACTTGTTGAAAATGGTCGCTGCGCGCTTCTGCCGCACTGCCCTTCTTCTCCTCCGTCACAACTGCATCGTCGCTAAGCTGTTTCTTCAGCGTCACAGTCCTGGACAAGCACCTCAGCCCTTTGTAAGTCACTTCCTTGTTGCAGGCATAGAAGCAGCCTTGCGCCAACTCGCTACCAGTGTCCTCCACGCCTTTCAACTCCCATTTTCTCTTCAGTTTTGTGCCTTCCATTACTAACCAGCTATTCTTCAACTCCGTACAATGCAGTGAAGCTACAACGACGCGGCAGCTGGAGGCAGAATCCCATGGCTCCTTCCGTGACCCCGCCCCCTTGACAACGTATTTTTTAATGGTATGACAAGCAACTGACAAATAGAATCATTTCCATCTTACCACCCCAACCTTCAGAATACATTTTCACTTTCTGTTGTCAAGCAATAGTCCCCTTATAACGAAGGTGCAAGTGATGCCCATACCATTTTGTCATGTGCACCAGATACAAGCAGCTCTCCCTTCTGCTGAATGGTCCACACCAGCCCTCTATGGAATTCCAAGGTGCTAGGTACACCAAAACAATCCCACAACAAAGTGTGTAGCACAACAAGAAAGAGGAAATGCAAATTTGCACAATGTAGTAGCACTTACCGCTCACAAGCACCAGTTCTGTAATTCCATATCTAATTAAGGTGAGTAAAACTTTGCACACAGAACCAACGATATCTAACCTTGATCAACCGATCCCCAGCACCACTGATGACCAGATTCTTCCCGTAGAAACAAACGCACCAAACTGCTTTCTGAGATTTTCATAGAAACAATTACCAAATCAAATTTACTACAGCATATGGACGGCCACATCACTCACAGAATGACCTCGCAATGTTGACAGGCATTCGTTTGTGATCACACTCCAGACCCTCCAATTACATAGAGGAAATGGGAAACGGCGACAGTAATCTTGTTCCAGCATGTGAAGTGATTATGAACACTTACCTCACGGTGCAATCAGAACTTCCACTGACCACAAAACTATCCTTCAAGCACACGGCAAGGACTCTTTTTTAATTTATTTTTACAGACAACAAATTACGGACAACAAATTATAATTTGGCATCTCAAACTGTGATTTTAATATTTCAACACCTCTTGGTGTGTCCAGTGAGTTCCCTTACGACATATTTTCCTCTCGCCCAGTTCTTCTTAAGCTTGAGGTCATCCAGGAAGAACTGCTTCCATGACGTGACGTCTCTCATAGGAAGACCTTTGAAACGAAACCTCATGTGCTATACCAAAGGTGGTGAAAGAGGTATTGAGACTCACACACTCTGCTCTGGTGCGTCTTGGTCTCCCACAAAAGCTGACTGCTGCACACTCTGTTCCAACCTTGAGAAACCTGCACACAAGAAAATAAATGTTGCGGCTAGGCCCAACCCCTCTTCAAATTGCAATGAAACCGAAATTAGACTTGAGCAAGCTTCGAATAGTCTTGACTGCATTCACTTCTCATGGGAAGTGCAGTCAACACTGCAATCGTAACTTCTCCATTAATCATACTAGATGTTATATGCAAGCTACTCACACTCACCCGGCAGCATCGAGATAGCAGTTCTTTAGCAGGCACATGAGTCAAGATTTTGACAGCTAGGGTCTGGGGCAGCTTGGTCACAATGTCCCGATACTGCCGACTCTATATTAAAAAAATCAGTCCAAATTGTGTAAGGTTGTATAATGTTATATAAACATAATTATTATAGGGACTAAGGAAATAGTCATCTTTGCTCCCCCCCCCCCCCCATTGTCCCAATTTTCCTGTTTATTGTAGCCAAGTGGAAATGATTTTACCATGAGTGAAATGGAGAGGAAGTAGAGCTCTTTCTTGTCCAGGTTGGACACCACCAGCTGCAAGACTTCCTGTTGCTGCCAGTCTGAGACAAACATGCCGAAATCATGTGTAAGTGGCACTACTGATCAGGCTATGGAGAAAAGTGGCATGTTGTACAGAAGACAAACTCTTCAAAAGTAGAATTTCTAGTACTATATAATGCTTAGCATCTGCCTTCAGGATGCTTTGGGATTTATGAGCTGATTCATGAGGATAAGTCTGATACCAATAACTCAAAATTTGATTATTTTGTACCACTGACCTCTTTGTCAGACGAGCACTATTACAGATATGGTCCTATCCCATTATCCACAAACCCTACACATGTGACTAGCTAGATAGGTCAAAGCTAATAAGGATAAAGAACAATCAAGTATATAGTAGGTACAAATATACTTTAAACAGAGGGTGTGAGTGTGTATGTCCTGGGATAAACCCCCTCCCCCCGCCCCCCAACCCCCATCTCAACCACACTCTAAAGTCCAGGTTCCCCTCCCACAAAAATTTTGAAATGCCATAAATCACAATGCCATAATAATAATAATAATAGTAATAATAAATAATGATAATAATGATAATGATGATAATAATGATGATGATGATGAAAATGATGACGATGACGATGAGATGATGATGATGGTGGCGGCGATGATGATGATGGTGGTGGTGGTGGTGGTGGTGGTGATGATGATGATGATGATGATGATGATGATGATGATGATGATGATGATGATGATGATGATGATGATGATGATGATGATGATGATGATGATGATGATGATGATGATGATGATGATGTTGACGACAGCAACAACATCAACAATAAATAACAACAACAATTATAATAGTTTTTAAATAAATAAAAAATTCTCTTCAAAACCACAATGTGCAGCCAAGGTTCTTTCTGGTTAATGTAATCCACTGGGAGCAAGTTAATGGTTGCTTCTAAGTATGTTGACGTGACACACTGTCACAACCAACACCTAGTACTGGTACCTGACTGACACCCATTACCTGTACTTCACACACAGTGCACACACAACTTATTATATCACAGCTCAATAGCATTAGGCTTTTGCTCAGCCTTTTGATGGATTTACGATGGATTTACTACCACCTGTTCACCTCGACAATTCCAATCCAAACTCCATCAGATGGAAGTAAAATAATAATTAATAATAATAATAATAATAATAATAATAGTAGTAGTAGTAGTAGTAGTAGTAGTAGTAGTAGTAGTAGTATAGTAGTAGTAGTAATAATAATAATAATAATAATAATAATAATAATAATAATAATAATAATAATAATAATAATAATAATAATAATAATAATAATAATAATAATAGTAACAATAACAATAACTAATAGAATAATAATAATAATAATAATAATAATAATAATAATAATAATAATAATAATAATAATAATAATAATAATAATAATAATAATAATAATAGTAACAATAACAATAACTAATATAATAATAATAATAATAATAATAATAATAATAATAATAATAATAATAATAATAATAATAATAATAATAATAATAATAATAATAATAATAATAATAATAATAATAATAATTATTATTATTATTATATTATTATTATTATTATATTATTATTATTATTTATTTGTTATCTCTCAACGAACTCAGTTAATAACAAAATTATAATGACCTCAATAATCAACTTGAAATTTACTCTCTTGACATTTCGACTAGATACTCTACAATAACCTTCTCAATAATCAACTTGAAATTGTATTCTCCTGATGTTTCGACTAGATGCTCTAGCCTTCATCAGGAATAATGAGATGCTAAGACTCGTGTGAGCTCAGTAGCTAGCTATTCCCTAGCCTTCATCAGGAACAAATGAAGGCTAGAGCATCTGTTGAGAGAGTAAATTTCAATTATTAAGGTCATTGTAATAATAATAATAGATACTAAAAAAATTGAAACACAAATTTTGAAAATCACAATGCTCATTTTTAGGATAATACTACTACTATTACTATACTACTACTACTACTACTATAATAAAGATAATAATAATAACAACAACAACAAAAACAATAAGAAGAAGAAGAAGAAGAAGAAATTTCCTGGGGAGGATCTCAAAAATCCTTTTTTCCATTGAAGCACTTTTCCCCTCAAAACTCTGTGTGAAACTCTATATAATATATATATATATATATATATAATACTCCACATATCTAATACTTCACATATTACTGGGCATTGTTCATAATTAGCACACACGCTGCACAGAAAGATACCCCAATCTATTACATGCACATATGAATTGTACATTGCACATGCACGGACCTGCTTGAAGATTACTGAACCATACTAAACAGTCCAGGCCTTCTGGGGGGAGGGTGAAGTTGGGACAGATGTCAGCACAGCAAGTTCTGAAGAACGTAACATACACACATGAGGTGTGACTATAGATCACTGGTGACCATTCAGAGATTCGTGCTTATTATATTGTTAATATCTGTGAACTACCAGCATGAATATCATTATGGCCTGCACATAGTGCCGAGGTGCCCATGGATGCTTACATTGGGTTGGGATATGCGGCTTGTGGCCATAGACAGTTTTGCTCTCCTCTACTCCTCTCCGGTGTAGAACATCTTCGTAAAACACGTGCACCCACACTTCATTACCATAATATATATACCTCTAATAGGTGGAGCAGAACCCAGCCTGCTAGATCAATAGGGAGGAATGATTTCTTTAGCTATTGTAATAGTTGCTGGGCAACATGGTTACTCTCCCCTGCTTTCAGCACTTGTGGCATGTGGTACTACAGTGTACTAAGAGTACCCAGAGGGTAAAAGCACTTCCTGTATTCACAAGTTAACCATGTATCCCTCAACACAATCTCTATGTGTAAAAACAAACAGTCCACACACACACTCACACACACACATTGCTTGCAAAACAGCTCTATATGCATGCACTATATCCCACTCACTGTCTTGTTGTTGTGGACCGCATATCTTGCGTGCAGGACTTGGGTACGTGTGAATACGACGAAAACTGGGGGGTGGCTAAGGACCCGTCGGGGGGAGAGGCCATAGCCATATGACGTCTCATGGGAGTTAGGATACGCGATGAAACTAGTCCTGGTGTACCAAACTCTAAAGTATAGCAGTAACAGATATTCACATAGCATGCATTATAATCAACTTGAAATTGTATTTTCTCGACGTTTCGACTATCCTTCATCAGTTGACAAGGTTCAAAATTACCTAAGATGGATGGGGAGGCTTGTGATTTATCAGGTATGTGGTGGCCAAGAGTGACAGGCTCGTATAAGTCTTGCTGCCGACTCGGACAGAGGATGCTGTGGTGACACTGAGGGAGTAGTGGGAAATGTTGGCTAGGAGTAAGAAGATTGTTGGTGGCCATGGAAATGGAGGGCTGAACTGGAGTTGGGTGGAAGACAGTGCTAGGAGTCCAGCTAGCTCGAGCCTTTGAACTGGATGCCTGCAGACCTGGGAGCTTGAATGATACACTTGTTTCTTCTGTAGTTGGTCTAGAGTGCATGAGGAAAGATGGATGAGGGGAGGGGGAATGAAGGATGAATGAGAAATGACCAGCTCAAGCTAAAGTGAGCGACCATCACTGATGTTGTTGGTCAGAGCTTGCATGCAGCATCTATCATCTAGGACTTCATGCCTGAGTAATATTCGAGATTCAGTATGTCCCACTGGTAGTGAAGAGTCCAACCAGTTGAGGTCATTTATCCATGGTCTTTGAAAACACTACAATGATAGGTATGGAAAGGTGTTAATGAACTGTAACCTGTTGAGAGTGTAAATATTCTCACCTGGAGTAACTCGTCGCATACATCCACTATACTAGCAGCTCTATACAGCCGTTTGTTCTGGGGACAAAGAGAGAAGGTGGGAACAGGGGGTATCCCAGGCTTAGATTTATTACTGAAATAATATGAACATGAAATTTTGAGCTAACTTCAATTCTTTTAGATTTCTTCAGCTTAGAATTAATCTCTCGAGATATGTGAGTGGACAGAGGGAAATACATGGTTTGTTCAGATGACACTCCCATAGAACCAGTCCGACCTCTTGGGAGGGTACTGGAGGAGGAGGAAGTGGCAGTGTAGAGGAAGTCCCTATGGGGCACACTTTCCATGGCCTAGGAGGAAGAACCGGTTAGTGTTTGACATCATTTTCTTTCAACCTACCGTCCACAAATATTCCATCTGGTTCATACGACATCTTGGTATCAGGTAGTGCAAAATAGCACATATCTACATAAGTTTGCCATGCATACAGCTCAGTAGGTTACAACAAAATGAGGTGTCCTTACCTCTTCATAACTCCAAGAGCCAATCCAATGAGCTAATTTATCCTTACCCCTTTCGTAGTCCAAATCTGTTTTTCTGCTCCTACACCTGAAATAGTTACCGCAGTAGATATTCTTTGAAGATTCGGAAAGACTTCTCCCTCGGCCTATTTTCCTGGATATTATCATTTCTTGTTTATTCGCCATTGCAGTTTCCATGGATTTAGTGGGCAGGGCTAATGTGGAAGTAGTCATGCGGCGAGCGGTCAACATTTTCGTCAGATCCCTGAGGAGGCCAACGGAGACCGTCAGCGCTAGATGGTGTTCTAGTAGTAACTCTGCTAAATGTTCCCCCACACCCACTCAGTTGCCTTGGTCTGTACTGGAGCCATTTGGCTCCATAAAAGTTGACCTCACTCGAGCTAACTCACAAGGCTGGAATAATCTGGAAATCATCCACAAGCTACTACATAGTAAGGAGTTATTATATTTTTCTTGCCTCTGTTACATCAAGTGATCGTGTGTGGAATGGTTTTGCTCACCTGTTTAGGAATAATCTGTGACCGCTATCTGTAACCTATAGTTTTGTGGTTGGTAAAGGGTCAGTTATGAAGTCAGCCCCCCCCCCCCCCCCCCCCTAGCCTGACTCTGGACCACACACACAAAAAAAAGCCTGTGTGTATTAAAGAAGGATCTCTGCCAACTCACACTATACACCAGTGTTAGTTAAACCTGCTGCCAAAGTCATCGATCTTTGGTAATGAAGACACTGAGAAGCATATAATGACAGAAACTGCAATTACTCTATTATGCTTTGCACATGTGCAGAAAGCACTGCAACCATCTACATGTAAGGAAAGGGATCCCACAAAGAACCACAACAAAAGCATTAAGGAAAGAAGAGAAACTGACAGCTGATGATGAACTTTCAAAGAAAGCAGAAAGACGAGTGTTTATTTTATTTTATGTTAATGTGAGTCTGAGGTGACTGACAGTGAACCACACAGTGGCTTCAGTTGAATGGCTTATTGTGGCATATATAACAACCTGGGTAGCCATCGAGTATGCCATTGTTGGAGGGGGGGGGGGGGGGGGGGGAAGTGTGCATTAATCATGGGCCAATAAGAAGGCAAAACCACACCCACACTATGAGTTGGGTGCACAATTATTATAGCTCCAGAGCTTTGTCAAGTGTACTGTGCTGATGTCTCGGCCCATGCTTACCTAGCTAGCTAGAGACCTTCCTCTCGGCCCATGCTTACCTAGCTAGCTAGAGACCTTCCTCACACAGCACCAGTTACACTAGACAAAGATAGTTAGTACCTGGATGATGATTTTTCAGCTGCCATCAAATACTTTGAGATTTTGCTTTCAATCAGTTTTTATTTATATTTATTGCCATCGTCTTCAACGGAGCGGAATTCCCCCTGATGAAGACCAGAGTATTTGGGTTGAAACGGCAATAAGCTTTTTGAAGAGAAAGGTTAGTAACCTTTGCACTCCATGACAATGTGAATCATGTCTGCTTGCAGTTTCCCAACAGCCTTTGGCTTCTTGTGTGTGTTGGCTTCTTGTGTGTGTTGGCTTCTTGTGTGTGTGTGGGCAGTGAAGGAGAAGGGAAAGTGGAAGTACACGCTCGTGTGGTGAGCCCACTTGCAGTTTGTTTGTTTGTTTTCACGAGTGAACAAGAATTGCTCTAACAAGATTTCCAGAATCTTCCCCCAGTAGTTTCTAAAAGAGTCCCCTTGTTACAGGTCACACACAAGGGTGACTGTGTCCCCTTGTTACAGATCACACACAATGGTGACTGTGTCCCCTTGTTACAGGTCACACACAAGGGTGACTGTGTCCCCTTGTCATAGGTCACACACAAGGGTGACTGTGTCCCCTTGTTACAGGACAGGTCACACACAAGGGTGACTTGTGTCCCCTTGTCATAGGTCACACACAAGGGTGACTGTGTCCCCTTGTTACAAATCACACTCAAGAGTAACCGTGTCCTCTTGTTACAGGTCACACACAAGAGTAACCGTGTCCCCTTGTTACAGGTCACACACAAGGGTGACTGTGTCCCCTTGTTACAGGTCACACACAAGAGTAACCGTGTCCCCTTGTTACAGGTCACACACAAGGGTGACTGTGTCCCCTTGTTACAGGTCACACACAAGGGTGACTGTGTCCCCTTGTTACAGGTCACACACAAGAGTAACCGTGTCCTCTTGTTACAGGTCACACACAAGAGTAACCGTGTCCCCTTGTTACAGGTCACACACAAGGGTGACTGTGTCCCCTTGTTACAGGTCACACACAAGGGTGACTATGTCCCCTTGTTACAGGTCACACACGAGGGTGACTGTGTCCCCTTGTCATAGGTCACACACAAGGGTGACTGTGTCCCCTTGTTACAAATCACACACAAGGGTGACTGTGTCCCCTTGTTACAGGTCACACACAAGGGTGACTGTGTCCCCTTGTCATAGGTCACACAAGGGTGACTGTGTCCCCTTGTCATGGGTCACACACAAGAGGTGACTGTGTTCCCTTGATACAGGTCACACACAAGAGTAACCGTGTCCTCTTGTTACAGGTCACACACAAGAGTAACCGTGTCCCCTTGTTACAGGTCACACACAAGGGTGACTGTGTCCCCTTGTTACAGGTCACACACGAGGGTGACTGTGTCCCCTTGTCATAGGTCACACACAAGGGTGACTGTGTCCCCTTGTTACAAATCACACACAAGGGTGACTGTGTCCCCTTGTTACAGGTCACACACAAGGGTGACTGTGTCCCCTTGTTACAGGTTACACACAAGAGTGACTTGTCCCTTGTCATAGGTCACACACAAGGGTGACTGTGTCCCCTTGTCATAGGTCACACACAAGGGTAACTGTGTCCCCTTGTTACAGGTGACACACAAGAGTAACCGTGTCCCCTTGTCATAGGTCACACACAAGGGTGACTGTGTCCCCTTGTCATAGGTCACACACAAGAGCAACCGTGTCCCCTTGTTACAGGTCACACACAAGAGTAACCGTGTCCCCTTGTTACAGGTCACACACAAGAGTAACCGTGTCCCCTTGTTACAGGTCACACACAAGAGTAACCGTGTCCCCTTGTTACAGGTCACACACGAGCAACCGTGTCCCCTTGTTACAGGTCACACACGAGCAACCATGTCCCCTTGTCATAGGTCACACACAAGAGCAACCGTGTCCCCTTGTTACAGGTCACACACAAGAGTAATCATGTCCCCTTGTTACAGGTCACACACAAGAGTGGAAGTCTAAAGGTCACAATTCTGTATGGCTCCACATCCCCATCCCTCTCAGCGGCCTAATCAGCCTTGCCTCGGAGCAGGGTTTTACTCTTCACCATGGAAACCAGGATGAGGTAGTGATGAACAAGTGGCTGCAGGATCACAAGACAAACAGAATCCCTCCCCCTGCCTCCCATCAGGTGGGAGTTTGTGGTAAGGTGAAACAAATAGGATTGGCGAGCTCTACAGTAATGCCCGCTTATCGCTGCCCCATTCAATGATGTTCATTAATGGTACACCAGTGCCAACGCTCAGTGATTCCCAAGAGCGACTGTTACGTACCATTGCCAACAACCATTCAGCCATTCAGAGCAGCTCGTACAGAACTCAGTTGCTGTGTATGTCCACTCCCAGTTCGGCACATATTTTCAAGTGCTCCCCCCCTCCCCCAACATTCCTGGAGAAAAGCCTCAAGTGATGGGAGTGCGTGCATTCATAGAAAAGCATTTGCTTGGCTGTGAGCCTGCAACAGAAAAGGGGGGGGGAGCATTGCTGCTGTGGGCTTGTATTTTGCAGTTGCGAAAGTCAGCTGTTCAAATTGAACCTGTTCAGCTCTGTTCCTGTTAGCACTCCATGCACTTGGAGCGAGTCCTGTCTGGCTGCTGACCGGACTATTACTGTGTATTTGTCTCCACCTAGTCGGGTATGCTTTTCACCCCGGTGTCTGCCCGGTATGTCTGTAGAATTTGCACAAAAAAGTACACATGGATTTTCACGAAATTTTGTGGACAGATTAGTCAAGGGTCAAAGTCCAATCCATTAAATTTTGGTGGTGATCCACATTGTCATCGCCAGAAACCAGACGACACCTGGTGTCGTCATTTAAGGATGTACTTGCATATGCGTCTTTCCTGTTGGCAACCATGGCTCGCAGCTTATAATCTCCATCAATAACTCAGTCAAAAACTGTTGCGAGTGTTGGTTTGCAATATCTGTTTGTTCTTTAATGTTACCAGTTTGTTAGTGTGGGAGGGAGGGGTTCATTTTTCATTTGTTTATTTATTATATATAATATGATTCGTAGGGGTGGTGCTAAGAGAGGACACTTACGAAATTCTGGTCACTCAAGACAAGTACAAGGCGAGTCTTTTTTAATTTATATTTTTACTTGTGATATATAAAACCTGAGAAAAGGCTCCTCGTTCTGACATAACATATCTGTAGGGCAAAAGAGTACAAATTACCTATAGAATGAATAGAATGAATGGGACTTGAATCTAAATTCCAAACAAAATAGAAAGCTTTAAGTTAGAGCAGAGGCTGAGCATTAGTACATGCAGGCAATTATGACTTGATAGGCTATTTTGTTCCAAACATATTGGCCCCAAGAGGGAGCTGAAAGGTTTGGGGAACTTAATTATGGGGAGACATTGAAAATAGTGTCCTGAAGCTCACATCTGCCCAGTTTGGTTCTCGCATCTGCTCAGCCTGTTGGAGTGATTTTTGTACAAGTGCCCTCCCCACTGTGATTGGGCGTGTCTGTGGGTGTGGCCGTGCATGCATGCTCTAACCTGGTTCTCTCTCTCTCCCTGTCTGTCTGCTTGCAAGGATAGTTAGTTACTCGTCAAAATAGTCCTTTTCAGCGATGTTTGAACCTTTTGGGGCTTTAAGTATGTGAAATCACTTAGGAGTCATTAACCAAGTATCTTGAGAATGCCGGGGGGGAATGTTATTCAGAAATCTAAACTAAAATGGGCAGATCTGGGGGGTACGATAGAACACAGAGAAAGCAGTTAGTCGATGCAGTGAAGTAGGAGATGTGAGCTATGAGCACTCAGTCATTACTGCACTGGTTGGTTTTGCAAGTACTATGTAGACACGGGAGGCAAAACAAGTTGCTCCAACTTTGCTAGATCAACTCAGCATGTCTTAAAATAATTCTATATGCAGGTCATGCTCAATCTTGGCATTTTTATCATGTGGTTAATGCACTGTGGTCTAATTTATATGTTGTTGTGTGCTGTGGTATGTTTTTGTATATTGTGGTGTGATTTATATATGGTTGGATATTGTGAAGTGCCTCTGTAAATTAATTATTTATGAAATCGTATATAAATCATACTGACTTATACATACTGTATACGAGTCATTCCAATTATGCATTAAAATTCAAAATTTCTGATCTCGGTTTCTGATGATGATTCATATTCTGGTCTATAATTTCTATTTATGTTTCGGCATGTGACTTGAGACTCTTACCATTGCTGTTCTAGCCTCTGTGACCAGAAAGATGGATGTCGCTACTGAAACTTACTTTTCTTCTTTCAATAGGTTTTTGACTCCATGAAGAGCTGAAGTAGCCACAACTGCTTCAGAGTGCAACAATCTCTCCATGACAGTGTAGCTTTACTCTAGGACTCTCTTGGGACGGCTCAGCCAAGTAGTTCTCCAGACTCTTCTTGACTTATTAGCTCAAGTCCACACCAGAGCACTCGCAGCTCAGCCAAGTAATTCCAGATTCCTATTTACCAGATGACCTTCTTGGAATGGCTCAGCCAAATCATTCTCAAGATTCCTCCCGACTTACTTGACCATTTGTAGTGGAACAATGTACATTCTAAATGTCTGTCACTCAGTGGAACAATATTCTATTTATGGGTCGCGGACGAATGAAAATTATTTTTCCTTTGGTACATAAATGGAGACATTACTGTGTATCACGGCATGCTCCCTGTATTGGTTCCCACTTTTTAAAATGGCGGACGACAAGCAACCTCCCCTTTGGTTTGCTTATGTAGCTCTCCCCTGCCACAACGTTGAAGGATTCTGTCAACAGCAACTATAAACAACAACAAAATGTTTTTATTGACGTAAAACAAACTACATAATTATATTGGACTGGCTGGTTAAAAATGACTAATCGGTGTGTTGAGCCCTCTATGACCCTTTACCATTTAGAATCATATACAATCATATACACTTACAGTAATACAAGTTTCAAAAAGCAGTACAATAATTATCGGTGTACATGATTTAAATGGTAAAGGGTCATCAAAGTGGTCTATATGGGACTATAAATATAAAAATCATGCTCTTTCACCTACTCTAATAGAGTGCTAATTGAAGCAGCCTCACTATAGCAGACTGCTTCTTGCATTTGGGTGAGGTATTTTGGGGCTGGTATACTCCTAAACAAAATGGCCGATTGGGCGACGGTGCCAAGTGCCGTTCAGTCCGGATCGGGGCCAAACTTACAAAAGCCATCGAGGCATACATCCAGTTCCATAGGTGCAAGTTTTGTCCAGATCCAACCTTCCGTTCTGCCGTGCATAGCGGACACACATAGAGACAGAGGCCTTCATTTAGAAAAATTGTGAAGAGAGGCAAAGGTCAGGTATTGAAGAACTTGAGGGGGGGAGGGGCAACACCCTACATTGGTGTGCTTACAGACCAACTAGCTAGTGGGATCTGTGGACGAAATAAGAATGAAGCTCCATTTGTCGTTGAGAACAAACACTATGGTAAAGTGTGAGCCCTTTATATAGGCAGCCAGTTTCAGTGCCACTAGTACATCATCTGCAGCCACACCAGCTCATAGGAGTAGTAGAAGCTGTACTGAAGATGAGTTGCGGTTGGGAATTTAGATTTAGAACCTAGTCAACGCAAGAAGCACTGCACCAGTAAAGTTGTATCTGCAAAGAAATACGTGAGCCACCCAAGCCGCAGGAAATGCTCTAAGAAGTGGGGGGAAGACTTTATTTGGATGAGGATTGTGAGGGTGCATTTTGCAAGGTCTGCAGAAAATCTGGGAGGTTACCAGCAAACAGGAGGCGTGTGGTTACCAAACCATTTTCCAATTGAAAGAGGGCTGTTGAATTCCCCACAGGCTAATTAAGCAGCTTTGGCAACAGAGGGAGCTCTAAGAGAGAGAGGGAACAGTCATTCAGCAGCTCCAAAAAGTGGAAAGGCATTGAAGGATAGAGCAGCTATCAAGTCTCCCATTCGCTGCACACACTTTCTTGCACGTAGCTACATAACACATATTACCATAGTTTAAAAACTGGTTGGTTTAGTAGTGTCTTGTGGAGGTGAGAATCACAAGTACTTCATGGAGAGTGCAGGGAGGAATGCCGTATATGCATCTCGTACAGCTGTAGTTGAGTTTGTAGAGACTCTAGGCACGTGGCTTGAGGAGTCCATGCTGAAGCGTCTTCATAAAGGCAGTATATGGCAGATGAGTGTACAGATATTTCAAGTGTGGAAGAGCTGGCCCTTTACTGTCGCTGGGAGGAAGGTGGTGTTCCAGAGGAGCATTTCCTGGAGATCATCCACTTGCAGAAAGCTGATGCACAGAGTATCTACTCTGCTTTAATTGATGTTTGAAATAGTCTTCAAGTGAGCAGAATTGTTGGGATGGGATTTGACGGAACAAGCATGTTTTCAGAAAGAAAACTGGAGTTCAGACTCATCAAAACCCTCGCACCGCATGTCCTGTTCGTGCACTGCCACTTGTTACAGTTGGCTTGTGTTCAAGCTGCTAATTCACTTAATGAATAAATCCTCTCCTGGAATAGTTTGTTTGTACAACACTCGAGGCTCTGTGGAAATTTTCCCATTACTCCCCAAAGAGAACAGAATCCCTTAAAGAGTTCCAGCGTGTACTTAATATGCCAGAAATGAAGATTATCGAGCCTTCTGGTACTCGCTGGTTGGCACATGGGAAGTGTGTAAAGACAGCTATTCTGCGATCACTACTGCTCTAGATAACATCCATGCTAGTACACATGAGCCAGATGCATTGGGACTTAGCAAAGCTCTCAGTAAGCTGACTACAGCTGCAGCGATGTTCTTGCTTTAACTAAACACTTCCCCACAGGTAGCCAAACTCAGTAAAACACTCCAAACAGAACATTCCATCATATCTAGTCTTGTCGATGCAACCCTTCACATGTTGGATGATGCAATTGTACCAGCAGCAAATTGGGTACTGGAGCTTTGGGATGAAAATGAGAACCTGGCAGGAGCAACTGGAATAAATATTACTCGTTGTTCCAGGATAAAGTAGCAAAACCATTCATCAGTCATCTGAAAGATAAACATTTCGAGCTGTTTTGCTTCTTCTGGAGATGTCTTGTCAGCAATGAGCATCTTTGCCAAGGAAAGTGCAAGTGTGGACTCTAACAATCTGTCCTCTTATGGAGAAAAGTCTCTTAGCACGTCCTTTGCACACCATGGCACAGAGAGATCTGCGGAGACAATATAGGGTGAAGAAACAGTAAAAGAAGCAATCATATTCCCCGACATTAGCACAGAGTGGGGAGTGGGTTGTCAGTCCATGGTCAAGCAGCCTAAAGACAACATGAGGTGTCAGTTGAAAGAGCTAGTTTCAAATGAAATGTTGAAAACCATGTTCCCAAGCTTGAACACATTAGCTGCCATCAGTCTGTCCATACCTGTTGCCTGCCTCCATAGAGAGAAGCTTCTCTCTACAGCTTAAGTGACTCCAGTCTATCACAGAGAGTCTGGAAACAGTGACAGACAGTGATCTGGAAACAAGCTAGATACATGGAACAGAAAGGGAAGAAGAGTAGCTGTTTAAGTTGACCACAACATATGTTGTTCATTAATCATGTATATATTCATTAACTTATATATTCATTAACTTATATATTCATTAACTTATATATAGCCAGTGCCTATGATTTAAGTTCAAGGGGGGGCAGATTCTAGCAAAGGCCCCCCCCCCCCTCCCCTCCCCGAAATGAAGCCCTGAATGATAGAGAAATGCTAATGCATACTAGCACAGGTGCCCAGCATGGCCTGGAGATTCAAGGATAAAATATCTAGCAGAGGAGGAACACAAAATGAGAATTAGGGATGTGGCCCCCAAGTGTGGAACCTCCGAAATTACTCCCCCAAAGCCTTACATGGTTAGCTACCTACTAATTATTATTATTACTTGTTATTTTTATCGCGACACTCTGCCCTCTATAAATCCCGCCATTTCAGCAACTGTGGTGTTTTTCTAATAGAGTAGGGCTAGAAGCAGCCTCGCTAGCAAACTGCCTGCATTAGGTGAGGTCTAACATACTCTAGCTAGCATAGTTTGTTGATCATGTTGTCATGCTGTGTTGCATTAGGTGAGGTCTAACATCTGTAGCTAGCATAGTTTGTTGATCATGTTGTCATGCTGTGTTGCATTAGGTGAGGTCTAACATACTGTAGCTAGCATAGTTTGTTGATCATGTTGTCACACAGTGTTGCATTAGGTGAGGTCTAACCTACTGTAGCTAGCATAGTTTGTTGATCATGTTGTCACGCTGTGTTGCATTAGGTGAGGTCTAGCATACTCTAGCTAGCATAGTTAGTTGATCATGTTGTCACGCGGTGTTGCATTAGGTAAGGTCTAGCATACTCTAGCTAGCATAGTTAGTTGATCATGTTGTCACGCGGTGTTGCATTAGGTGAGGTCTAACATACTCTAGCTAGCATAGTTTGTTGATCATGTTGTCGTGCTGTGTTGCATTAGGTGAGGTCTAACATACTCTAGCTAGCATAGTTTGTTGATCATGTTGTCACGCTGTGTTGCATTAGGTGAGGTCTAACATCTGTAGCTAGCATAGTTTGTTGATCATGTTGTCATGCTGTGTTGCATTAGGTGAGGTCTAACATACTCTAGCTAGCATAGTTTGTTGATCATGTTGTCACGCGGTGTTGCATTAGGTGAGGTCTAACATACTCTAGCTAGCATAGTTTGTTGATCATGTTGTCACGCGGTGTTGCATTAGGTGAGGTCTAACACACTCTAGCTAGCATAGTTTGTTGATCATGTTGTCACGCTGTGTTGCATTAGGTGAGGTCTAACACACTCTAGCTAGCATAGTTTGTTGATCATGTTGTCACATGGTGTTGCATTAGGTGAGGTCTAGCATACTCTAGCTAGCATAGTTAGTTGATCATGTTGTCACGCTGTGAAAATGCGTATGCAGGTATATTCGTATTCCTAAACAAAATGGCCGACAATGGCAATTGTTGTGCTGCATGATGGGGCTTCAACTCTGAATCCTGACCGGATGTTGACAGAAACCATCCATGCATCCATCTAGCTCCATAGGCGAGGTTTTGTTTGGATCCAAACTTTCATTGGCCATGCATAGCATACATACATACAGACAGACATTACAGAGAGACAGACACACTGTCCAAAATTGTTGGAAATGAGTCTGTGCCTGTGCATCCATAAAATTAATGGCATTTTTTTTTGTTCGTGTGACTTGTGTAGCAACCTATTTCTCTCGTGCCAGTGGGTGGGGTTACTTTTGAAGTGCTACATGATGTGTTGGCTTGTTGGGACGTTGCTCTCAGTAACCCCCCCTTCCCCCCCCCCCCCCCCCTCAAAAAGTACCCTTAATTCTTTTGGGCCCTAGTCACGCATGCACATTCTCGAATTTTCCATTCGGAGTTGACTATGACATGAGAAATTTAAAATTTAATTTTGTTTGGCCACTGATCTCAGGTGGCACTTTGGTATCCACGAGAACTGCTGAAAACATGTCAACACAACTCAAGGAGTTAACTGAGCCCAGTTAGTGTTGCGTGCTTTCCTGCTGGCTATCAAGACAGTAGGTAGTGGCTAGCTCCTCATATGACATTCCTCTACCCAACAGCTCCCATGGTATTGAAAGACAGCCTCTAGCTGCACAGCTACTGCAGCCATTCTCAAGCTAGGTAATGATCATTGTCAAGGTACTTACTAGATATACCCAAGATCTACAACTCGATTCAATATGGCTAGTGTCGAGAAGCTTATAGAATGCTTGCAGTCCCCTTTGATATATTTAACTCTGGTGCAGGATGCCTGTAGTTGACAAGCAAAGCTGACCACCAGAACTTCGGTTAACCAGCATACTCTTTCATCAAGATAGCGCTTGACTTCCATGCTAAGCCTACGGCTAGCTGTAGCCCTAGCAGCTGCTATTGCTCTAGTCTTCCACTCACAGAGAAAGACCCACAGATGAAAAACTTACAAATAGCAAGTAGTTCTGTACCAGCCTCCTCTGAGCGGTGAGCCTAGTAACAGATGCAAGGCATTGGTGGAAGCAACAACAAAAATGTCAAATACTTTAGCTTGACATCTTATTGTTAGATAATCCTTAAGATTCTGAGCTGGGTGCAAAGGTCGAACAATGTGATGCCCTGGAACGTAATGGGATGGCAATGCAGAAGCTGACGAGAACTTGTTAAAGGGATAGTTGACACTGTTTAGTGTGCTCTATCATTAGCACCTCTCTCCTCTATAGTAGACCCTGTTATCCGTAAGGGACTAGCCACCTTACAGATAGCAGATAACCGAGGTTCGTTATAATATTAAGCTAGGCCATGAATTTAATGACATTGAGGCCAAAAAAATGGATCTTATCTTCACTCTTCTTGCGGTCACAGACAGTAGCTAGAAATTCCAACACACTCTCTGACCTTTCGGTACTTCTATATATTTACTTTTCGATAGAATTGTTTACCCCAGCTGTAGCCATATTCAACTCCTTCAGCAGCTCTCTTTTCCGCTCTCTTCGAGCTCGATCTGGAGCAGTGGACACACTCCAAAACAGAGTGCACACGTGCCAATTGTGTGCACATATGCATACAGTTAGCCTTGTGAGTTTCCGGATGGATGAAGTCTGGATAATCGACATTCTACCAGTTATCCTTTTTAAATATATATATATGCCAACTATTTCTTGCCTTCCAAATAAAGCCTCATTCGCCTTGACAGTGACGCCATCAGCTGGGTTGAAGTGAGGTAATGATGTTCTGAAAAATGAACAAACGAAACCCACTACACAGCCAATTCTCTCTGTCTGTAGAGTGGCAATGAACCTTACCAAGATTTCTG
Organism: Cladorhizidae sp. MBARI D1340-BT2; assembly: GCA_028752905.1. Taxonomy (NCBI): domain Eukaryota; kingdom Metazoa; phylum Porifera; class Demospongiae; order Poecilosclerida; family Cladorhizidae; species Cladorhizidae sp. MBARI D1340-BT2. Next base: position 11,329,012 of record JAQNBH010000017.1, read on the forward strand.
CACTGTAACAAAAATGGTATCCCTACCTCCATAGCTAGAGCATGTTAATGAGTAATGAAACCCTCCTGGCAGTTATTAACCATTCAGCTCTTTCCCCCTTGCCTGAGCAGCCAATTTTCGCTGCTGTTTTCTCAATCTTTCTCTTCACATGACAACTATTCCCAGTTTACATTAGCAAGTGAACAACAGATACCCCACGTCTGGCAACGCCAAGTTTTCTATCCAACTCCCCAGTAAAAGCTCGAACAACAGCCACTTTAAAAAGGTTTAAAATGCTCCAGCAATGGTTGCTAACAGCTCCATCAAACTTGGGGTTATTCATGATGCCACTGAAAAGAGAGAAAAGGGTGAGGGGGGGGATTTTCCTTTTTATTATCAACTGTGACAATGATTGTGAAACGTTCAAGAGTGGTTCGACAGTTGACTTGCATCTTCTCTGAATACCATAACCTCTAGATGTATCAGGAAGTGGTTGGGCTTACCCTACTTCAACCTTCCTAACTTGGGCATTAAAATTAAAATAACGGTGCTCCTTGAATATCTATGGTTGAAAAAACTTATCATACGAAAATGATTTTTTTTGGTCCCACTAGGTTCACTTCTGCTCTTCCTCTCGTGCCTTACTTATTTATTTTCAACTTGTTTTTGCTACAACAAATAAACTTTTTTCAAAAGGAAAAATAACTCGTTAGATTGTGAGCATGACAAACATATTTTTTTAAGTGAGCAAGAGGGGCAGACAATCACACTTGCTTTACTGCTGTTTATTATCTTTAACACGCCTATATATACATGAACCTATTCACAATCAACTTTAGTTCGTAGAGATGTGAACAGTTTTATGTATTGTAAGTACAAAAGACAAATGCCTAAAAACTGGACTGTGCCCCACTCAGAACCATCAGCAAACAAGGTCAACTATCATGACCACCACTAGATGAGGTGGGCATAGAAGACAACACCTTGAGCTGGACCCAGGTTATTGTGAACCCACAAAGACTTTATACTGTACAAGTAAATTCCCCATGTGCACAATCAATGATGTGTGTGATAAAAATGCATGCACACCATTTATCCTCTTCCATAGCCTCCTTTGTGGAAGTTTCCTGGTGGGCTTTCAGAATTTTCAGAAGATATTTCAGATGCAGCTATGCGGGAAGTACGAGAAGAGACGGGCATCCTTACCGGTACGAAACATCAATCATTGATCCTTCCTGTATCTTACTGCCTTTCCTGCATGCATTTTGTGTATTTTCAGAGTTTCGGTCTGTTCTTGCTTTCCGGCAGCAACACAAACTGCGTCACTATTTCAACGTTTCAGACTTGTATTTCATTTGCCGAATGACACCAATGAGCTATAAGATCGACCACTGCCGGGAAGAGGTGCTGAAGTGTCGGTGGATTGAAGTGGAGGAGCTGGCACGCAGCAAAGACACCACACCTCTCACCCACCTCACCGCCAAGCTTCTCCTAGAAGCTAGGGTCAAAGGATTTGAGCAACTTGACATTCACATGCATGAAATAGGAACGAACATTCCTTGGTACTCCAAAAACAAGTCTTACAAGCTTTTTTCACATCACATAATATGATTGTGCATTTATCATGCAAATTCTAAATTAGACAAATTGATATACTACCAGCTTTTTTTCACATAGTACAATTATGTATTATTCTAAAATTATGATAGTTGTACATGATTAGTTATGGCATTAAAATAGTTATGGCATTAAAAAGGGAGGCAAAATATGAACCTCTGGATGAACGGCAGATGTAAAGAGTACAAAAATTGGAAAGTCCTCCATAAACTTTATAACTAGTACAAATACGATTCTATGGATAATTCATCTGTCGTAAGCTGCTGGAACACTTGGGAGTGCGACTAGACTCCTGGTTAGGAGCGGCTCTTGCTGCCGGCTAGGATTGTAAGGCGACTCCATGGACGAAGGGAGATGTTTGTCGGCCATCACCCTGGCCATGGCATGCTCGTGGCTATAGAGAGCTGGGTTCTCACTATCAACATCCTACGAGAAGTTGAAAGAGCACTTTGAAGTGTGATTGGCATTTTAATATTTCAGGCATGGAGTGGGATATCGGCCTACCTTGCTGTTTGTTCTTCTTCGAATGCGAGAGGCACTTCCTGTGCTGTTCAACAAGGCATGAGCTGTCATTGGGTTTGCCCCTGCAATCAGCTGGTAACATCCTTTATACAAGTGTAGCTAAACAACAACAAAAAATCATTAGGCTAGCAGTTATCTCTGGACATGTCAAGTACTTGAGACAACAACAATAATTGCCTACCCTAGATCTTGCGGAGGGCAGGAGAGTGATGAGTTTGGAGAGAGTTTCCAAATCCTGGTAAAATCCAGGACATATGTTCTTAGAAAAGTTGTCTTCATTGCCATGGTTCTCCCACAGTGTGACCTTCAGGCTGAGCAGCCAGTCGCACGCCTGAAGCAACCCAAGCTGCAACGATAAGGAAGAAGTCGGGTCAGGACGTGAAATGAAGGGCGAGTGAAATGAGTCAAAGGCCCCTAGTAATGTTAAATGCCAAGCCTAACAAGGTGTTTTTTCAGCTCACCAGACACGCTCCTAATAGTGTGGATGTTTTGTGATGACAGACTCACATGATGTAGCTCATTATCAGTTGAGTTCGAAGCCTAACAAGGTGTTTTTTCAGCTCACCAGACACGCTCCTAATAGTGTGGATGTTTTGTGATGACAGACTCACATGATGTAGCTCATTATCAGTTGAGTTCGAGTGATCTTGCAAGAGGTTGGCTACTGAGCTCTTCAAGGAATTGCTGGTGGTGGCTGAGAGTTGTAGGACCACCTGGAGAGGGACGCTGCTGCTGCCGTCACTGATGGCGGCCGTCTTGTACTTGCGGTTAGCCTTAAAGGCCAGCTGGATTGCAGAAGGAACGGCTGCTCCCATTTCGCCTGAAAGAGCCTCAATGTTGGGGTAGTAATTCTCCGCAGAACTGTCCTTGCCAGATAGCCAGTAACAAGAGACAATGCCAACTGATGCCCACCATTGGATAACCGTAAACCCTGGACCAACAAAAATAATAATAAACAATACAATTTTTTTTTTAATGTATCAATATGGCCTCACCAGAATCAGAACAACCAGCTACAGCTCGAATGTGCTGCTCGTTTCCCTCCGCATTTAGAAGGCAGGATGTGGCTTCTTTGGCGAGGTTGAGGACGAGTTTGAATGCTTGGAGAGCCACTTCACTGTCTTGGCTGGGCTGGCTGTTGGGCGAGTCGTCTGGAAGCAGGAGGTAGCCAAAGGTCTCGCACAATAACTCCTTGCAAAAGGCACGAGTGACTGCATACGCCGGGAGGGCTGGGGAATACAGCATGGATGCACCTTTCCATCCCACTAAACAAACCATTCCTACACGACAGTCACTTACCAGCAGTTCCAGCGTATCGCTTTGGACTAATGCCCACTTCAGAGGTCCACTTGGAACTCATGAGAAAAGCCTTCCCAGGAGGAGTCACCGCCCACTTCAGGGTTGTGGCGTACTTGCTGGGACTCACATTGCGGAAGCGGAAAAAGTAGAACCACTGGAAGTATCAGAACATAGCAAACCAAGACAACTCTTGCATAATGCAATACATACATGTCCAGTGTTCTCCACAGGATTATTGTAATTACTGTGTTTACAGGAGGTATACTAGACATAACATTCTTACATGTAGTTATGAATCAGTACAGTATCATGCAACAAGCAGTACATAATACGATTGACATACATATTCTACAAATTATACTGAATGCTAGTGAATGAAATATTTCAAAACTGTTGTGTACTGTTTACAATGATGATTCTGGAAGAAATGCTTTCAAAAACACCAAGGGAGGGGGAAAGGGAGATACTTTGGCTACAATCTCTCCTAGGCACTGCATCATTGCCCTAAATCCAGGTCAGCCTACTGTGATGTAGCACTCACTCTTCGCATGCTTCACTAAGCTCTGCCTCGTTAGAATTGTGCAAGGCAAGTTGATCCACGTCACTCGACCAATGGCGACTTTCCTAGGCCTACAATTATGTTATCAGCAGAGCAAACACACCAGACCTTGCCCATCCTCCAACTCTAACATCCAATGCCAGCCTTCCTGTGCTTGTTTGAGCTCTGCTAGGAACACAATCGTCTGGACTTCTACGCTTTGGTAAGTCTCAGTTGCGAGACGCAAGCTACTGTGGAGCTAGAACTGCCACAAATTTCCACCAACCACACCCACAATACAAATCTATCATATTACAGTTGATAGTACAACAGCAAGGTCTATCAATCGATATGATACACCTTCAATTTCGAAGGTATATCGGGACTGATCACTCAGGGTAGAACACTGATATTGCAATCCTTTACTCAACACTATTGGTATCGATCAAGGATTGTTAGTACAAAGCTAATTCTAGGCAGCACACACACACACACACACAAAAAAAATATGGATGCCCCCCGTGTGTTATATGACTTCACTATCATGCCATCATCAAGCTCACTGACCATAGGCAGCCTGGAGCCATACAGGAAGGAGTAGTGGCAACACAATCCCATGGTGAAGTACATCTCTGCCAGCTTCCGCTGGCTAAGACGATGGAAGGGCCGATCAGCTTCGGCAAAGTTGAGGGCATTCAGACCAAGGAAGAAACTCATCCCATGCAAGCAAGAAGCTTTGGGAGCTATGTACGAAAGATAGTGCCAGCATGCACAATCATCAGTACGCAGTATGGGTCACAGTAACGACCTCCAACTTACTCGACAGGCTGATCTGATGCAGGAGGTGGTATGTTTCGGAGACGTCGCGAAACGACACCCCAATGTTCGTCACCTTTTTGGGATGATTCATCGCATACGGACCAGACTCCGCCCTGACAAAGACGCTGGCCAAATGCACGGCATACCTACCAATCACCAGCTGCAATCAAGAGTAGGTGCTTTCAAAGGTGAAATCACAAGGTGTTGGTAAATTAAATTGCTCACTTCAAAAAAAAAGTGGGAGAGCATATTCCACAGGAGTGCAGTTAGCAAGTTCAGGTAGGACGTAGGCAGAGGCCTGTTGATCACAGACAGAGCCACTTCAAGGTTGTCCTTGGCACTTGCAAACTCTCCCTAACAACAGAAAAAAGGATACAAACATGTAAACAACCCATCACATCCACAAGTGTGCCCGTCATTACTTCTTCGATGTCTTTCTCCGCCTGTTTCTTGAAACGCCAGAATTGGACCGAGTCCTGCGAGTTGGCTATCACACGAGGCATTGCTTTCAGCGTCATACAGCCAAAGCAGAGTGCAGTGACGAGCGCACGTAGCACCCACACTCCTATATACACCATCAAATCCACGGACGATCGCCTCACCTCCATGTCATCATAATCCATCTCGTAAGCATTGATGGTCCGGACGCTGCCAGCTGAATGGGGCACAACATGCAAACCATTCGGGCTGCTCTGCCCAGAGAGAGCAAGAGGGTTAACAAAGAAGACAGCAACGAGCATGACCACCATGAGGTACTGAGAGGCGGCTCCAGTAGTTGGACGGAGAGGGTTCTGGAGGAACTGGCTGAAGAAGCTGGCCTTGGAAGTGGGGCTAGCACTGTGACTTATCATCCCATCCTAGGTGCAGGTTGTAACATAACAGGAAGCAACAAAACAGTAACAGGTCATGCGCTTGGCATGGAGTAACAATACCACAAGCTCCTTACCGAATTAGAATCATCGGGCGACGAGGGATGGCCAGAATCTCCCTCAGACTCGTACGGCGTCCCACTGGGAGTGATCGGAGGACTGGCAAAGCTTGGCAAGCGAGTATTTCCAGTGACTATACAAAAATAATTTAAACCAATTATAAAATTGGTGAGCCCTCAAGACTACCTCTTAGTGTATATGCAGGGTCAGTGCTCGACGTACCTCTGGCAAGAGACTCTTTGAGCTGTTGATTTTCATCTTGCAGCTTCTTAATGGTGTTCTGAAGATGGTGAATAAAGTCAATTGTCTTCTGCAGAACAGCCGACTTTTGCAACTGCAAAATACAAGCAAACGTAATAGAAAACAAGAATGCTTCACCCTTCCTACCCTTCAGTTTGACAAGGCAGACAGTACCTTCTTGTTGTCCTTGGCGTGCTTAGAGACCATGTCCCTCAGCATGCAGATCCTGTCATTGATGCTACAACGATACTTCTTCTCAATGAGGTTGTGAACTTTCCGCTTGCTTGGCTCTGGCTTTGGAGAGTCGTCGTCACTGGCCGGGGGAGAGAAAGGAGGAGCCAGAGATATGTCAGGTTTTACGTCTGTAAAGTGAGTAGAAAGAGGATGTAGGTAGCACCAGTTGTTGGATAATGTCTGCTGTTCTTTACTCACCTGTAAAAATATCCGACGAGGATCGTACTAGCAATGGAGAAGGTGTACTAGACAGGCTACCTATGCTAGTTGTCATATTGCTTGTTGGGGTCAAGACAGAAGATGGCGAGGTCCCCATCTCTAGAATAGTGGGTTCAACTGCAGGAAGCCTAGGAAGCCTAGGAAGATAGGCAGAAAGAAAAACAATGACTTTGCAATAAAAAAGGACAAACACTGGCGGCATTTAAGCTTACTTTGGTGACACTGAAGTACTGTTGCTGTTAGAGCCAGACATTCCAAAGTTCTGTGTAAATTCTGTGTCACTGGCCGACTCAGTGACCAGCTGGCTGGTGATCAAATCCTGGTGTAGCGGCGAGCCACCACCACCCAGGGCCCCGAGAAGGATGGAGCAGGTAGTAGACATGGCAGAGGAAGGCACAGACTGGCCCTGTGAGATGGTGGCAATCTGTAGCTGGTTCTTCAATATCTCGGTCTTCAATAAGGTCTAGAAAACAGCACACAATAAATGCGCTAAACTCAAATGTACTGTGAATGCTTATGTCTAAAATACAATCTGTATAAAAATTATTTGTCCTTCATCCCTCAACGCTTCACGTCTAAAATACAATCAGTATATAAAATTAAAAAATTGTCATTTCCCCCATAGAAAAAGAGATCTAAAAATCTTTACAGTTGCTCCATTCCGACTACATCCAAGGAGAAGCCAGGAAATTAATGGGATTGCTACGGCCATTCCCTAACTTCCCAAGGTGTGCGCAGATCTAGCTACCAACCTTAGCTTCCTCTTTTTTCTTGGCTTCCCTGCCTATTCTTTGGTAGGTGGATCGGGCTATGACAGTTTATGAAGGACAATGAAATTCCAGATTTATAATTGATACTAAAACAACTCTTAGATCTACAAAACATGTAACTTTGGTGTACACGATATCATTAGGAAACTGGTTTACCCAACAAAAAAAATATTCAAGATGGCCATGTATTCCTTGAAAAGGCTTTTCCATAAACAAACTATGTATTGATCAATGATGCACTTCCTGGATAAACCAGGCGGATAGCCCAATGAGTTGTAGCACACACCACTCTATATGCAAACATGAATAGAATAACAGCACCTGCTGCAACTCCAGTAGTTTCTGCTGCTGCAGCCTCTGCTGTCTCTCCAACTTGTGTGTCTCCTCCACCAGCCACCTGTCGAGATGCGCAGGCTGCTGTTGGTGCTGCTGACCACTCATAATGGTTGTGCAACAAGACTGAGGGATACAATCAGGTCGTTTGAGAGATGTTTCGGCATGTTGGACACCCATCATGGGGTCCAATACGTTTCCTTCATCCAACTGTCCATTGAAGAGAGTCGTCCACTCATTGGAATCTACTCCAGTCAATTCTAAAGTTCAAGGGAATGAAATGCGTACCACTCATTAAAAAAAATTCTTCCTTTGTTTCCTCGTCTCTAGTTTGTGAGGAAGGAATTATTAATATTGGGTTTTGATCGGCATAGCATTGATCGGCATAGCAAAGTGTTGCATATTTTGTGTGTTGTCCGGGGCCTGTCTTAAGAAGTCCCTGTAAACAGAGCCTCACACCTAAGCCACGCTATAAAATAACAAATTGGGACAGTCCTTGACACCATCCACTCCGCCTTTAAAAAAAGCACCAAAAACTAATGTCTTGTTCACAACAAACACCTTCATTCACCTAGCAAGCACTGAACACCACCCTTGCAAATCTCCCTTTTCCCCATTACTTTGTGCCCTACAGTGCGTTCTAGGTCAACTTTAAATACCTGCACTAGATGCCAGCATACAAAAAGTATTGTATTTACATGAAATATTTACCTGAAAGTGTTTTGTCATCCATATCGAGGAAGCCCGCTAGGTCTATATCAGACATGGGCAGTTCGTTAGAGGACGCAACCACTCGAGGACGTTGCTCTTCCTCTTTAATGTAAAGAAATGGACCTTGTTCTTCAGGGACCCGCGAAAGTCGCGAACTTCCAAGATTCAACAACTTATCCAGGGGTTTGTTGTCTTCTTTACGCTTGACGCCTAAACTCTGGCGACCATAGCAAGCCATACTGGTTCGACCTAACTCATGTAATGCCTCATGGTCGAAAAATCAGACCACCAGGGACAGATCATGTGATTGTAGGTAGGGTGTGGCCCGAAACACGTCATATAAAGGACGACCTTTACCTTTTTTGTTAGAGGGGAGGAATTGGTACGGCTCCACTTTGGCTGAAAAAGGGGATTTTTTTTTAAAGAGGCGAGGTGTAAGCGTAACCAAAGAGAGTTGTCCTATAAGAATGATCCTACTTCCGTTTATTCGGGTAACTACTCAAATTGAAGGGCAGACAACAACCTGAGCTGAATTCCTGTTTGTAAAAGAATGAATAAGTCCATAACCTCCACTCCTGATTGGGAATGTACTAGCTTGCTTGGATTGGTCACAACAAACAACAATTAAATGGCATAATTAACAAGAGTTAAAGTAGGGTGGGAATGGGGTGGTGGAAGTATCATGTTCTCAGGTTAATTTGGTATAATAAGAGTGTATTAGCCAAATGATTGGAGACTTAAATTATATTGTGCCAGCTGGGGATGAGGAGGTGGCTGGTAATTACAGGGGGATAGCTCTGGGGAGTTAGTGTGGTGAGAATGTTGGCAGGTATATAGGCTCAATATGTTTCATAGAAGCATTACTAATAGTGTCGGGGTAGATTTAGGCCAGGGATAGGTTGACCAGTTCAGATGTGTGTGTGTGGCATAATGGGGTCACAGGAGTGACAGACATTTCTGGATGTGAGCAAGGCATATGATACTACTGTGGAGAGCAGGATTGTGGATGAAGATGAGGGTATGGAGTTAGGGAAGAATTTGTCGTTATGCGCAAATGCTTGTAAGAAGGAGTTCAATCAAGTGGTCGAGGTGGTTTGAAGTGGAAGCAGGATTGAGACAGGGTTGTCTTTATGTTCTCAGGTGTATGTCATGGGATTGTGAAGGATTTGGAGGGAAAAGGTTAGGGATTGAAGTGAAGGAATGTGGTGGGTTGTATGCAGATGATACTGTACTGTTAGCAAGAGATCAGGTAGAGTTACAAGTGTGGTAAAAGTTTCTAAAGAAGAGGTTGGACAAGAAAGATATGTGAGAGGTTTCAATAACACGGGAAGTGAGGCTGAGATTTAGGTTAAGGACGGCACTCTTGGGTGACAGGGTGAGGTGTGTCAGGATGTTAGATGTTAGCCATGTGATGAAGGTGTTGTGGAAAATATTGTATATTTCTTGCACTGTAGGGAGTTTAGGAAGATTATTGGATATGGTTGAGGGCAATTGAAGGGTCTGAGAGCAGGCAGTAGAAGGTAGAAATGAAGATGAAGGAGAGTAGGCCCAATTTTTGGTAGATTAGTAGCAGGGGTGAAGGAAATAGGGTAGACAGAATTGTAATGCTCAAGTGGTGGGAGAAAAGGAATATTTGGCACCTAGGGTCCCATGTGTTTGACACCTTCCCCATCGTAATTCACTATACTCTGTAATTCTTTGTAATTCATTATCTTTGTAATAGGTATATATATAATCATTAAAATAGTTAATTCATGGTTTTTCTTTGTTGTCATTGTTTGTATGTACTTAGTGATACTTAGTGATGGGCTATCTCAAGGATCAACAGAACAATTAAATTATTAAATATTGTTTAGCTCAGTGACATGAATGAATGTGGTTTAGCTCGAGTACGAGTGGTAACATGTTTAATTAACTTGGGTGATCTGTCATTGAGCAGGAATTTCTCTATATCTGTTCTGGATCACTGAAGTAGATGTAGCCATCCAGGATGTAACATCTATGATCAAAAGCTGCCTGTGTGCATGCTACAACATCCAGGATGTAACATCTACGACCGAAGTTTTGTGTGTGCATGCTACAACATCCAGGATGTAACATCTATGACCGAAGTTTTGTGTGCATGCTACAACATCCAGGATGTAACCTCTATGACCGAAGTTTTGTGTTCATGCTACAACATCCAGGATGTAACATCTATGACCGAAGATTTGTGTGCATGCTACAACATCCAGGATGTAACATCTATGACCGAAGTTTTGTGTTCATGCTACATCCAGGATGTAACATCTATGACTGAAGTTTTGTGTGCATGCTACAACATCCAGGATGTAACATAACAGAAGCTAGAGTCAAGCTTGGATGGCAAAAACGGGACGAATAATTGTCAATCTAAACCTAAATGGTGCTCTCTACATAGCAATAACAAAGGGTTTAGTTAAAAGGGCCCATCAATGACTGAGGAGCCACCCAACATGGATCCAACTGATTATGGCTGGGTAAAGGAGGAAGATACAGTCTCTTCAGCCAGTCACCCTTCTTCCTTCTGCACAACTTGCCCCCGATTAGAAGCATGTGCGTTGCTGTGTTCCTCAGACCGTCCCTGCAAGCCACGATGATGTGAATGTCACAGTACCAGAATGGCCTGTAGTGTTTTGCAAATTTTCCAAGGCTATGTTAATTGTGGCAATGAACACACTATGTACCAAGATGGACGAGTCTGAGATGAAAATGAGGATGAAGAAATCCTCACAATTTGAAAATTATTGAATGTATATATACAAGGCATTAAAAAATATATATATTTATAAATATAAATATATAAAGGCATAATATATTATCAGTTTACAGAAGATTATAACTACAACATAATCTCATTAGGTTTAAACGTTCGCATGATAGCAAATATGCTAATCTATTTGAATTTCCACATTGTGTCAGTCACATTCATTATTAAAAAACACAATAAAGTGGATTAGCATAAGTTGCTTCACATAACGCATTAATAGACTTATTTGTGACATTTAAAAAATTGCTTAGTGGATCAGCAAATGGAAATGTGATATTTAGGAGGGAGTTCAGCCTAAAACCATTAAGACAGTACACTTGATGTGAACCCTACTTCAGGTTCAGCCGACTAGAAGCCTGTGCCACCAGAAGAAGGAAGAAGGGGGTTGAAAACAAGCAATCCTTCAGTCTGACGAGCATGCATGTGGTTGTCATAATCACATTTTCTTCCCTAAGATAATTATCACAAAGTGTGAGGAGAGAGAGGAAGTTGGAGTCATGAGCAGGCTCCATGGCTCCACTATATGAATAGTGGTGACCACACAATGCAACAGTGTGTAATTCAGATGTGCATGTGTGTCATTCAAGATCAAGTGCACTTGGCACAGAACTAAAATTGGTGGGTTACTATCACATGACATTGTAGTTTCGCTACCACATTAAGATAATACATAAATACTGTCACAGTGCCAATCGTTAATCATCTGCAGTATTTGGAGATTTGCCCTCTCCAGTATTTTCATCAATCACAGTGTCTTCTCCATCCTTCTCATCCTCCTACTTCATCTTCTTCCTCCTCCCCATCCCCAGCATCAGAGCTCTCGTCTTTATCATAATCGACTTCTGCCTCATCTTTGGTATCCTCACTGCCGTCTTCTTCTTTCTCCTTGAGAGCAACACTTTCCTCAGTCATCCCTTCCATCTTCCCCTCAACACTTCTACGAGAAAGACGCTGACTTTCTTTCGCAGACACAGTCTTGTCTACAGCAACAGACTCTATGTCATCATCGCTTGAAAGAAATCGAGATGGTTTGGTGATAATTTCTTGAGGGACAGCTTTGGCTTCAAAAGTGGTAGACTTCTTCTCTGTTGGAGAGGATGGCACCTGGGTAACAGATAAACTTTGCTGGTTCGTGACAAGTTCTCGTATCAGTGCTGTAAATGATTAAAAAAATAGCCAGAACTACATTTATGCTTTAATCCGCATGTACATATTGTGAAACACAATGCTTTGAAAATCTATTTCATTCTTAATTCTTGCACGGCCAATTTTGTCTGCTTTGACTTCTGATATGGACTGAAAGCAGGCACCGACATGTCAATATTTATTGGCATACTCACTTAGTGTTTTCTTACAGGTGTGGTTAAAAGATATTCTCCCATATTCCACTAGTGCTTATTTTCCCCATCTCCTGTACATGCACGTAGTCATTGATACCATTTCCAAGGAATTTCTACAGAAGAAGCACAGATGACGTAGCAGTTAAGCAGTTAAGAAGTTTATTAACAGCCAAGAAACTAAAAGCGATTTAAATGTGTGATATAGATGGTGTCGATCTGGAACGACGGATTGACCGATGCACCAACTGATGAAGCATTAAATTATGAAGCATAATATAGTAATTTATCAAGTGTAGAATAAACTATTTATCACACTCGTCGTGGAATATGGCGAGTTATTTCACTTGCAAACTGTATTTTCATTCATGTTCAACTCATGAAAGAATGGACACCTGCTCATGAAACGACTCACCATATTCCACTTTGACTCATATATTAATATATATATATATATACAATGTGCATGAACTAATTGGTCACAGCATATTGCAAAGCAGACAGTAGCTGATTGTGTCGAAGGGCATTATTTTGGAAACAGTCAGAGTTGTCAGAGTTGAGGAGAGCTGGGACTGATTTCTCAAAAATGTACACTGTCCATTAAAATATAATACCTCTCTCTCTCTCTCTCGACATAAAAACAAATGATCTGGTTAAAATGTCTATCAATTGCACCATATATATTTCTCCAACTAACCATCAAGAACCACTCGTGCCACCACTTTCTTGTCCAGTGCTTTCTCTGCTTCATCCATAAGCCAGGGCATAAAAACAGTCTCTACTTCTGCAAGTCGATCACAAGTCAATCATAAGGATAAGTATCTGTGTTTAATAGAGGACGCTTTACCTCTTTCTACAGGATCGTAAAAAAATCCATTGTGAGTGAGAGTGGCAAACACTGCAGGAACAAGGTCAGACAAGTAGCTCTGAGCAAAAGCCCTAGCTGCTATTTTCCTTGCAGTTTCTTTCTCCATTAAAAGTGCCTCCCTCTGTTGCCGCACTCTTCTCTCCTACAGCAACAAAATACTTACTTATGTACCATTCCTAGTGGCACATCTGATGTAGTATACACTGACCTTTTCTTCCTGCCTCCTTCTCTCTTGCTCTTTCAGTCTCTGAGTCTCCACCAACTCAGCATTACGGTTCTCTTCAAAGATATGCTACATCCATTGTTGTAATGTAAGCATGCAACCTAATAAAAGGAGTGTAAGTGTGTTACCTGCTGGGCCCTGAGATTAGCCAGTTCCTCTTCCTCCATGACTTCCAAGAGAGCTTGCTCAACAGTTTTACCCACTAGGACCTCCAGGATGGGCTTCACTTCTACATTGAAGTCAAACAGCTGCATTAAGAAAAATAAATTTGAAGTTCAATAAAAGGGAGTTCTGTGACTTTAAACAATAAAAAAAATGTTATAGACCTACATCATCATCTTCTATCTGTGTGGCTACATCTCGACCAGTCTTGGCAGGAATGAACAGAGGTGTAGGAGGTCGGTCCAAGAAAGCATCTGTTTGTGTTTTGACATCAGCTTCTTCAATACGATCTGTAGTCAGGATAAGAAGTGGTTTATAAATTAGGACACTTATATTTGGGTTTTTTTATAGTCAAGTATCCACTTACAAGATCCAACTCAGTATACACCACATCTAACCTATATCATTTACCATGTTGACTCCTCTAGTAGACACAAGTGCCTATGTATTCTTATATACACATAGACGCATGCATCACAAGTGGTTACCTGTTTTTGTTGTATATACTGCTAACTATGTTGACAACCTTTGCTGTTTTTCTGGTATTTTGATGAATAGAAAAACAGGGTAGTGCTGAATTGAGAAATGGATTAGTCGATTGGAGTCTTCTGGTAGAATTTAAGATAAATGGGTATATTGTATGCAATTTAGGTGTGGTAGGGTGGGGATGTGGGGGAGAGGGGGAGTAGATAGATACATAGATCTTGAAGACAAAATTTCATGGTTTTTAATGGGTTTTTTTAATTTTAAATAATGGTTTGGGGGCTGCGGTTTACTACCTTTGCGAAGGATTCAACAGTCAGAAGTGTTTTGGGGTCAAAATCGCTGAAATCACAGTTTAGGACACTAAGAAGCTGCCAAAAATGAGCTTTAGTAGTTTTTTTGTCTGCCAGTTTAAAATAGGGTTCAAACCATTGTGCTAGTGTTCAAACCATTGTGAGCTCACTCCCATGAGTCTGAGGGAATATGGCGTTATTTCATGAGCACATGCCCATATTTTCACGAGCTAAAGGTGAGTGAAAATACAGCATGCAAGTGACTGACTCGCCATATTCCATGAGTGTGTTCATGATATACTCGTAATAATTACTACATTTCATGTAACAGTTGATAGGTCCATCCGTCTGTCGATCAGTCAGTCGGGATTAACACATCTATTTAAGTCACTCCAATATAGTTTACATTATTAATAGCTATATTGATGTCGGTAAAGAACTGCTTCTACTATCTTGGAAAATGGTGGTTAATGACTATGCGTATTTACAGTAGAGAGAGAACACTAGTGGAATAAGGAAGATTATGTAATGCCACACCTATAGGAAAACATTACAGGGAGTATAATAAGTATAGAATAAATATATTATATCCATGCATGCACCAATAAGTATTTCGAAATATATCAGGGAGCAAATGGTTTAACCCCTACTAAAAAAACACACCCAAATAACATACACTCACACACACACACACAAAACAACAACTCGCTTTGGCTGCTTCTTAGATAGATATGGTGGGTTCAGCAAATTTTAGCTCCATAAATCCCTCCAGCATATCTTGAATCCCTTGCTAAGATATAAAGTGGCAGATTTTAAAATGTTAAACCGTGAAATTCATCTCCAATAATCATTCTATTTATCATCTTCCCCACACACATGTCTACATGTGTTCAGAATTTTCCGCTGCAATCATGTATTAATTACACAAGTGTGTGCCTTTGTCTGGCAGCCTGTGCAATTTAATTTGTGGTTTGCACTTTAGTGGTTTAAAATTGTATAATTTTGGTGGTCTTTGGTCTTTCAAAATAGGTGGTGTTTCACTAGAGGTGAAATTGTATATTGGTGCAGGCAAAGTCTTTCAAAAGTGATTTTCCAAATGAGGGGTCTGCCAAAAGAGGGACTACTATAACATGAAGTGTCCTAATGTGGAGCAAAACTCCATCTTAAGGACAGTGTGCTTAGAGTTCAGGTGCATTTCTCCCCAGTTTTCAAGTCTATATATATATAGGCATCTGTGATACACCTCTGTGTGCATATGGGAAGTATCATCTTCATCCAGTATTCACATCATTTGAAGAACTTCCTTAATATTTCAATACCTACAGTAGGTCAAGACTGCACGTAAAACCAGCCCATCATAGTCTGTCAGAAGTGTTGCCATGCTTACACACTCTTTATTCTGATGGATCATGAATCACATGATGTGTGAAACATGTCAGCGAGGCTGGGTGTGTTGCATTATTATTTTTTTTAGTTTGCCCTGATGAAGACAGAAGTATATCAGTTGAAATGTTGGCATTAAAAACATAAAGGGATTAAAAATAAAAACCCTCAAAATAATTTAATGTCAGCTGAAAATAATTGCACCACCTTCAATCATGTTCAAGCTATTGAAGACTTCCTGTCGAGAACAAGTTGTATTTCAGAATCTGAATTATCAACAAGATTAGATGAATCTTCTGGCAGTGCATGTACAGTGCATGTACAACTGCCATATCAGAACTGTTGCTAGGATCAACCCCCATGAACAAATGGGTTATGGATATCTGGCAGAGTTAGAGCTATAAGGGAAATTAGGGAGTTAGGATTATAAGGGAGGTGGATTATTAGGGTGTTAGGACAGGGAGGTAGACTATTAGGGAGTAGGAAGGTGACCTATTAGGGAGTTAGGGTTGTAAGGGAGGAGAACTATTAGAGAGGTGGACTATTAGTTAGGACTATAAGGGAGGTGGACTATTAGGGAGTTAGGACCATTAGGGAGGTGGACTATTAGGGAGTCAAGACCATTAGGGAGGTGGACCATTAGGGCATTAGGACTATAAGGGAGGTGGACTATTAGGGAGTTAGGACCATTAGGGAGGTGGACTATTAGTTAGGACTATAAGGGAGGTGGACTATTAGGGAGTTAGGACCATTAGGGAGGTGGACCATTAGGGAGGTGAACTATTAGTTAGGACTATAGGGAGGTGGACTATTAGGGAGTTAGGACCATTAGAGAGGTGGATCATTAGGGCATTAGGACTATAAGGGAGGTGGACTATTAGGGAGTTAGGACCATTAGGGAGGTGGACCATTAGGGAGGTGGACTATTAGTTAGGACTATAAGGGAGGTGGACTATTAGGGAGTTAGGACCATTAGGGAGGTGGACCATTAGGGAGGTGGACTATTAGGGCATTAGGACTATAAGGGAGGTGGACTATTAGGGAGTTAGGACCATTAGGGAGGTGGACTATTAGGGAGTTAGGACTATAAGGGAGGTGGACTATTAGTTAGGACTATAAGGGAGGTGGACTATTAGGGAGTTAGGACCATTAGGGAGGTGGACTATTAGGGAGTTAGGACCATTAGGGAGGTGGACTATTAGGGAGTTAAGACCATTAGGGAGGTGGACTATTAGGGAGTTAGGACCATTAGGGAGGTGGACTATTAGGGAGTTAGGACTATAAGGGAGGTGGACTATTAGTTAGGACTATAAGGGAGGTGGACTATTAGGGAGTTAAGACATTAGGGAGGTGGACCATTAGGGAGGTGGACCATTAGGGAGGTGGACTATTAGTTAGGACTATAAGGGAGGTGGACTATTAGGGAGTTAGAACTATTAGGGAGGTGGACTATTAGTTAGGACTATAAGGGAGGTGGACTATTAGTTAGGACTATAAGGGAGGTGGACTATTAGGGAGTTAAGACCATTAGGAAGGTGGACCATTAGGGAGGTGGACCATTAGGGAGGTGGACTATTAGTTAGGACTATAACTATAAGGGAGGTGGACTATTAGGGAGTTAGAACTATTAGGGAGGTGGACTATTAGTTAGGACTATAAGGGAGGTGGACTATTAGTTAGGACTATAAGGGAGGTGGACTATTAGGGAGTTAAGACCATTAGGAAGGTGGACCATTAGGGAGGTGGACCATTAGGGAGGTGGACTATAAGGGAGGTCGACTATTATGGCATTAGGACTATAAGTGAGGTTGACTATTAGTTAGGACTATAAGGGAGGTGGACTATTAGTTAGGACTATAAGGGAGGTGGACTATTAGGGAGTTAAGACCATTAGGAAGGTGGACCATTAGGGAGGTGGACCATTAGGGAGGTGGACTATTAGTTAGGACTATAAGGGAGGTCGACTATTATGGCATTAGGACTATAAGTGAGGTTGACTATTAGGACATTAGGACTATAAGGGAGGTCGAGTATTAGTTAGTTAGGACTATAAAGGAGGTAGACTATTAGGGAGTTAGGACTATTAGGGAGGTAGACTATTAGTTAGGACTATAAGGGAGGTAGACTATTAGTTAGGACTATAAAGGAGGTCGACAGTTAGGGGGATATACTGTAATAGTGACCGTATAGCACCTTTCCCCCACGAGGAGCTAAATTTTCAAGATTTTCGTGGACATGATCCTGGATGCGAAAATAGGGCCCTCTAATTATAAAAAGGTCGGATAAGTGGTTGCAATAACCTCAAAAATATTCCGCAAAACAATTCGGTTACGTGTAACCATAAGTCTTTCCAATACAATTTTCTGCCAGACTCCAGATTTTCCAGTGACTGATCTGTTTTTGATTCAGTAATAAAAATTAAAGATTAAAAAAAAAATTAAATAAGTAACGTGCAGAGACTCTGCTGTTATTTTTTCTCTCATAAGTAATGCTAGAAGCCACTAAAAATAATTGACTTTACACATATAGCACCACCTCTAATAAAATTAAGAGAATTTCCACATGCTGCTCCTTGATGCTGGGCTGGCACTAGTGCCCTCACATTATTACAAGCTCCAGTCCTGAAGAAGCCACTTATAGTTGAATACGTGAAAATAATAATAATTTTAAAATCACCTTCTCACTAATCAATTTTATTGAGTGATTGAAGTTGATTACTGAGAAGGTGATTTTAATGTTATTATGTCAACTGAGAGTTCATTGAGATAATAATAATTGATACCACATATGTTAGATGTGAAAGAGAAGCATTCCAAAGTTTTGATGAATATTGTTTGCTTTGCTGGTAGTTCTTGTGTACATTCAGAAAGTTATGGTAGACTGATCATGCCATTGTGACAAGTTCAGGGTATCTACGATGCTGGCACGGTGTCGACATTGGCCCAAGATAGGAGGTTGCATCGCTAAGATCACTTTTTTACTTCTTCTCACCAGTCTGCCTTTCTCTGTTCAGCTCTCTCCAGATATTTCTCTTCTCCTCTGTTAATGCTGCTATCGCTAGTTTCTGCTGTTGCCTGCTCATGCTCAGTAGTGTTACACACACAGACACAGACAAGTGTATTATAAAAGGGTTATCAACACAATAAACTAACTAATGTGTGTCCGCAGCATTGGGTGTCATTTAGCAGCTCTCCATGGGCTTTGCAGCAAAGAAGTGAACAGTCAGTTGGAGCTTATTTGACAATAATTAACATCGCAGACCTTCAACAAAGCCACTCACTACTTATACTTGTACTCTGTAAAATGTAATATGTTATAATATTTGCTATGCTTGTTTAGTTCTGGAGTCATCCTGTTACACAGTTCATGAAGGAAGCTGCTATATTTATAGAGGGGAAACCAACAAACATAGAAACAAAACAAAAAATGATCAAAAACTAATTATAATTATTGGTTTGACTTTGTAAAAAAAAGGGGGGGGGAACTGGAATAACAAAAAACAACAATGGATTTACCAATGTAGACAACAAGCCATTTAAACTAATGACAATAATTATGCACTTTTCCCCATCTTCAATCTATATTACATATTGTATTTATTACCAAATATTATTATAATAGGTAAAGGGTCATCTAAATTCTTACTTCCTTTCTTGTTTTTCACAAGTCAGTCCAACTGTTTGCTGCCAATCCTTTCGCTGCCAATCCGCCCCCACAGCGGCATCGGAAATTTTCTGTTGATTGCCAATTTGATTGCCAATTCCGCCGCTATAGCGGCATCAGTTTTTCAACTTCTCGCCCGATGGAACTACCGTAACAAGCTCCGCGGCAATCTTCACTAGTGTGGATCAGGTTATACACGTCAATTCTGCGTAGGTTTTGGGCCTGTTCATTGGCGAGTTGGGCTGGAATCGAGCATGGTTAGGGAATATAGCAGATCAGCTGAACTGGGACTTTTAAAAATGGCAGACTGCAGGAAGAAGTACACCGCAGAGTAGGCAAGACAGCTCATTTTAGCCGATTTGGAAAGTTATGACGAATGTGTTAGTGACAGTTCTGGGTAGGTAAGGCCCTAATTCATATTCCTACTCACATTTTGCTTTTCAGAACAAGATTTAGGGCCTCCATATAATATCTTGTACATATCATCTCCGCCCCCCCTCTGCCCCCGTGGGGGGGGGGGGGGGGGGGGGGGGGGGGGGGGGGGGCTGTGGCATTTTTAACTTGTCAGTGGGATCCAGCATGTAACTGTGTTCACTTGGCATACAATAGGCTTTGTGGCAGATATCATGTTATTCTCTTTAGAATTTTGGATTTATCTTCAAAAACTTGAATTCTCTAGAAAAAGGGGGTTGGGCCAAAAAGGGCCACAGGCCCCCCAAAATAGTTCAAAAGGGCCAATATTTTTTCCTGGCACTCTCCTACAGGGTCATAACATTATTGGAAGCACAGCTAATTGCAAGTGCTACTTTTCTATTTCTAGGGGTTGCTTTTTGACCCTCTAAAGACTGGACCCCAGTGATTAAAAAATTTTCAACAACATGTTTTTGTAGCTTTGTATGTTTACTGACAAGAAAAGTTCACTTAATTGTTAATTGACTTTTCTCTCCTCCATGACATTTTTATGTAGAAGTACCAAAATTGGCCAAATTAATTCAGCAAGATCGACTGCATTTTGAAGAAAAAATTAGGCAGTGAAGGGCAGTGAAAGTGAAGGGCAGTGAAGGGCAGTGAAGGGGTTAAGGGGGGGGGGGGGGGGGGAGGGCTGAAATAATTTTTTTAGCAAAGTGTTTAAAAACTTGTGGTTACCACTTTATAGCCCCATAGATTCTGCAAACTTCATGGTATGGACTTGATATATAGCTCAAAAGATAGGTCTCTCTGTGTGCTCTCTTTTGATACTAAAATATGTTTCATAAGTATAACTATATTCATAAGTATAACTATAGGCAAGTTACTAGACCTAAAGTGGGTTGCCACATAAATATCTCGTGCTAGAGAGTTGATAGCACCAGTGGCTAGAGGAAGCCCTACTCTATGCAATGACCTGGCACTAAAACTTTTAAGTACTTTAGCTTTGAGCTATATATCAAGTCCATACCATGAAGTTTGCAGAATCTTGTGGAGCTATAAAAGTGGTAACTACTAAAAAGGTTTCGTCCCCCCCCCCCCTTAACCCTCTCACTGGCATAAGTGACTTAAGTCGCGGAAACTGATTAACCGCGACGAAAAAATCCGTTAAAAAATTATAAACTTTAAAAATTGCACGAGTATGCTTAAAGCATGCATCTAATATACCCCTGAATATCTGGAAAATATGGCTTTAGGAAACCGAAGTAAACGTGCCAGCAAACATCACTTCCGGTTCATTCCTGGTCTAGAAGAAATGGCGACCAGCTTCAGTAGAGACAAAGTTTTAGACTTCCTATTTGAGGATGACTTCGGCTTGTCCGATGCTGACGTTAGTGAAGAAGAGGAAGAAGGTGCCTGTGCTTACCTGGGAAGTGGCGTAGTTGACGGTGTTGCTATGGCAGCTATAACAGAAGCTGTTGGCACCGACCACGAAGCAAGTTTTCAAAGTATAGGTCGCCCTACTCTGCCAAGTGAAGCTTCAGAAGATAGCGATGATCATGAAGACTTCCCCCAAGGTAAGAATAGATAAGAGTTGTAAAGTAAGGCCTAGTAACTAGCATAATAATAAGAACTATTTTTCCTGGGAAGGTAGTTTTATTCATGGACCTGGAGGAGGATGAGGAAGCAGCAGAGGAGAAGACAGGGTTGTCATTATTTATATATATTTTTATATTTTTATAATGTAGCACTATGTGTTTGTCTGAGTTATGCTGAACATGCAGACCTTCACAGTGCCAAGCATTGCCCTTTTATAATTTAGCATTGTGAAAGCACACTTTGCACATACTTTTATTTATTTTTCAGTTCTATAGGCCCTAGCCCTTACTTCCTCTTTGTTATAATGATATTCACATCTTTGTGGTTTGTTATAATTGGACAAATAGTTGCTGTTGACCAAAAGTTGACTAGCTAATACTGCTGATTTCATGTGTATGAAACCGAGCTGAAATAGCCTTTTTAAAACTTATATTGATATTCACATCTTTGTGATTTGTTATAATCAGCCAAAAAATTGTTGTTGACAAACAGTTGTTGTTGTTGACCAAAAGTTGACCAGCTAACATTTGGTTTCATGTGTAATATGAAATTGAGACGATATAAACCCTTTTATTTTACTTTCTGCCTCTTCCTGTCTCTTATAACAATATTCACATTCTGTGGTTTGTTGCTAAGCAACTAAAATTTAACATAACGTCCCTTCATGCATCAGATTCAGCTATTGTTGTTGGGTACTTCTCTTCATATGGTCCTCTATAAAATTATTAAAAAATGTTAATGTCAATTTTTGTAAAAAGTCCTCCGTAAATCTGCCAGTGAAAGGATTAAGGTTGAGGATTAAGGTTGAGGATAAATGGAAAGGCAATTGCAAGTTATGAAGGCTCACTTACTCATCACAAGAAATTTGACCTGTGGGCATTTTGAGCAAGAAGGAAGAAGGAAAAAAAGAAATAATATTTTTGGGGGGGGGGGGGGGGTGGGGGGAGGGGGCGAAGGAAAAGATAAACAGAATGGCAATACTTCAAAATACACTCAAAATATACATAGCGTGCGTAGTAAGAGGTTTCAAATCAATTTTTTGGCTGGACCAATTTTGATTGCTTCATGCATGACAAGGTCAAGTACAAATTGTAGCAATGGCTAAATTGAGCTCACCCATAGGGCTCTGTCTAGTTCTAGCACCCTATAAACATATTGATTTTGCCAAAGGGCAGGGTTTACCTCCAAAAATGAATAACACGTATGAGGTGTGCAACTATCAGCAGTCGCTGCTAATTGGACATTGACCTCTGATAATCATTGACCTGTGGAGATTGGCCACATTCTGTACAAGTGATTTATGTTTGCTAGACAGTATAAGAAAACTCCTCCCATAGAAACAAGCTGTTGCTAAACTTGTTCAGTGTCAAGGAATCCCAGGTAATACCCAGGCAATAGCAAGGAAAACAATGGTTGGTGCTTGCTAAATGGCAAGGTTATGTCATCAGGGAGAGGAGAGTGTTTGTGCTGTGTTCTCGTGGTGCATGTAGTACTAGCTAGCTGGAAATCCCCAGGGGATTCCCTCAAAGTGGATTTTCCCAGGGAAATACCCTACTAATATGTAAGGTATAAAGAAGGGGGGTTAAAAATACTGTTCAAACAGCTGAGATGTCTGTTACTTTTAGCCCCACTCCATTTGCTGAAGGCCGCTTTAGACTTGCCTACAAAGGAACTTACACTGCACCACCTTCAAAGAGAGGCAAAGCCTGTGTGGTGAAGGAAAATAAGAGCTCCTACACGTGGAAGTTAACAGATTGGGATGAAGCTGTTGAGATCTACAAAATAGCAAGGACTCTGGCTAAAAAGTATAACCAGCCAATTCAATATGTGGATGTAGAAGTTAGTACTGTGGTGAGCAGTACAGGACACCCAGAGCTGAACGAGAAAGTTCTTGTGGAAGACTACATCCCGGGGAACTTCACAAAGTGGTGCAACAACTATGGCTACATATCACCAACAAGCGAGCTGATGCCAGCATTCATGCACTGGAGCTGGGTCCACACTGGAGGAAAGATGATGGTCGCTGACTTGCAAGGAGTGAGAGGAGACTCCAAGTACCTACTCACAGATCCTGTCATCCTATCCAACACTGAAGAGGGCCATCAATATGGCTGCACTGATACTGGAGTGGAAGGAATGGCCATGTTTTTCCTGAAACACACTTGCAATAAGTTCTGCTGGGGACTATCGAAGCCCACTATCCGAGATGTTCTGACCTCGGAGAGTGCCCAGCTTCAAATGGACTTGATCTCCACATCCACTGCATATTCTAATGAGCTGAAGATTCCAAAGCACTTGAAGCAGAGAATGATTTCTATATTCCCAACCATAGCTACAAGAGTCTGACTCATCTTGTGATCAGTTGTGTGTGTCAACAATCGTGCATGTATCATGACCACCTATTATATGCATAGAAAAATCATGAACTCGTGACAGAATATTTACCATACTTCCTTAGACAATGGAGACTGTTTTGTTGTGATCTTTATACATTATGTTTGGACAAATATTTTGGCTATGAAGAAGCTTCCCAAGGGAGTTTTCTATTTCATGTTTGGAAACTCGGTAGAGGCACAATTATCCTCGCCTCCCCCTGTCCCACTTCTCCCAAATCAACCCATATATATATAGAGTGCTAGCTACATATACCGCGATTATAGAGATCCACATGAAACATTTGTTATAGAGCATTTTCTCCCTTCTCGTCTAACCAAACAGGAAGTTTTATCACCTAATAAGCAAAACAATACATCAAGCATTGATAGATTAGCCATGGGCACACCTAATTGGTGGGCTTACTCCACAAAATGAGCTTAACACGTGAGGTGTGCAACAACTATCAGCAGTTGCTGGTAAATGGACATTGACTTCAGAGATTGGACACATTCCACAAAGGTGAAGCATGCTTCGCTTACGTGAAAATCCTGTCGATTCTCCCTAGTGCAGGGATGTAACAAGAATCCTAGCATTACATCATCATGATGACATAATGAACATTGTTAGATTGCCTTGCTCTAGCCAATGCCTTAGCCCTAGTCACAGTTATTGCCCTGATCCTAACCCTTGCCCTAGGTGAAGCCCTAATCGAAACAAGTGTGACCATGCAAGATATGAATTGAGGCACACACGCATGAATTTGGAGTGTTGATTGTGTCAATAATTTTTGTAAATTACCTTTGTCAATAAGAATATAAATTTCTGAAACCACACACGAACCATGCCCAATGAATATATATTAACCACAATCACTCTAACCACACCAACAACACCTAAAATTTTGGAAAACTGACATTAAAATTGACAATTTTGGAAATTTGTATTTCCTACGTTCATTCCTGTCACAAAACTCATAACTTTTTTCCCTTCGTGTGTAAAAGGAGGGGGGCTCTGGACCACCTGGACCTCCTCCCCCTAGATCTGGCCCTGAGGATTATGGCACGGGGAAACAACCGAAATTTCCTCCATGAAAACATGAAAACATTAGTTCATAAACTTGTTCAGTGGCAAGGAATTCCCCAAGGAACTCCCCAAGGATTACTGTCAGGAAAGCAATTGAGCAATTGTTGGTATTGTTCTGTGCAGTGCCTAGGTATGCCTGCATGTTAAATAATATGTTTGTACTGTTCTTATTCTTATGTAGTGTGTGCTGGCACACATGTAGAGCATGTTCATATCTAGGAAATCCCCAGGAGCTACCTTTTAAAGTGGAATTTCCTGGGGAATTATCCAGGGAAACACCCTACTAATATGTAAGGTATAAAGAAGGAAAAACAGATGTAATTCTGTGTTCAAGCACAGCTGAGATGTCTACTACTTTTAGCCCCACTCCATTTGCTGAAGGCCGCTTTAGACTTGCCTACAAAGGAACTTATACTGCACCACCTTCAAAGAGAGGCAAAGCCTGTGTGTTGAAGGAAAATAAGAGCTCCTACACGTGGAAGTTAACAGATTGGGATGAAGCTGTTGAGATCTACAAAATAGCAAGGACTCTGGCTAAAAAGTATAACCAGTCAATTCAATATGTGGATGTAGAGGTTAGTACTGTGGTGAGCGGTACTGGACACCCAGAGCTGAACGAGAAAGTTCTTGTGGAAGACTACATCCCGGGGAACTTCACAAAGTGGTGCAACAACTATGGCTACATATCACCAACAAGCGAGCTGATGCCAGCATTCATGCACTGGAGCTGGGTCCACACTGGAGGAAAGATGATGGTCGCTGACTTGCAAGGAGTGAGAGGAGACTCCAAGTACCTACTCACAGATCCTGTCATCCTATCCAACACTGAAGAGGGCCATCAATATGGCTGCACTGATACTGGAGTGGAAGGAATGGCCATGTTTTTCCTGAAACACACTTGCAATAAGTTCTGTTGGGGGCTATCGAGACCCACTATCCGAGATGTTCTGACCTCGGAGAGTGCCCAGCTTCAAATGGACTTGATCTCCACATCCACTGCATATTCTAATGAGCTGAAGATTCCAAAGCACTTGAAGCAGAGAATGACCTCTATATTCCCAACCATAGCTACAAGAGTCTGACTCTTAATCAGCGTCAATAATCATGCATGGTTCATGTGTCTGGGGCTACTCCCCCAGGATTTTTTTTAAATTCATATTTTATTTTGCTAATTGTTTTTACTTTTTCTGGGATTGTTTCTGATGCAATTTTTGTATTGAAAGTTGTCCAGGAACAAAGCCAAGCAAAAGTGTCATACTATTGTACGTGGCTATAATATAATAAACAACTCGGTACACCAAGTATGCACTGCTTAATTGATTCATATATATACCATGTATAGATGTTAGATATTGGTTATGACAGTATTGTATGACATATTATTATTATCGAAGAGAAGTCGCTGCCTGAAGAGCAGTCATGCTCGAAAAAGTATCTTCCAATTGTAGCACACTTAAGTCAATTATAGCAATGCCTAGCTCACAGATGGTAAATCTCTTGAACTTCGCCATTAAAGCTGCGAAGTTGACAAAGAAACCTTTCTGTGCTTGCAGAATATCTGTGAAGGTGGAAGGGTCTGAAGAGGGAGAGATGTATTGCTTCAAATAGAGTGTCAGCTTTGGCTGTTCCAGCCACTTATGAAATTGAACCAAACAAACTCCTTGTTGACAATAATAGTGACCAGGAACTCAGTAACGGACTGCAACTGGCTCCAGCTATGTCGATGGTGTTTATAAACAGCGAGGTAGCGACACTATGCAACCACACAACTGCTGGTATAATGTTTGCGCAGTGCCAACCTTTTGTCTCTGATCTAAGCTTCTCTTTGATACAGCAGATCAGAGCCAAAAGACCAGCTTTTTTTTTGCTCTGCACAAGCATTATTACTAACAGCAATTCTGTGGCTGTGTAGTCACAACCTACAGTAGTTCTGAAATCTTCTATTCAAGATGAATAGGTAAAGGGTCCGCAAATCTATATTTTCAATTTAAGTCAATCCCATTTTTGTTTTTAAGTAAAATATTTTTGGCTTGTTTCAATCAAGCAGTTGTTTCAATCAAGCAGTTACCTTCAAGAACTTGCTCATTGGATAACTCGAGAATTAAGCAATCATAGATGGTATTCGTTACCATGCTTATTACAAGTACACATATCCTTTGTATTCGTAGGGCATATATTCAGTATTTTAATGAAGTCAGCAGAAGTGTTACAATGACCTCGATAATCAACTCAAAATTTACTCTCTCGACATTTCGACTACATGCTCTAGACTTCATCAGGAATAATGAGATGCTCTAGCCTTCATCAGGAATAATGAGATGCTCTATATAGCCTTCATCAGGAATAATGAGATGCTCTAGACTTCATCAGGAATAATGAGACGCTCTAGCCTTCATCAGGAATAATGAGATGCTCTAGACTTCATCAGGAATAATGAGATGCTCTAGCCTTCATCAGGAATATGAGATGCTCTATATAGCCTTCATCAGGAATAATGAGATGCTCTAGACTTCATCAGGAATAATGAGACGCTCTAGCCTTCATCAGGAATAATGAGATGCTCTAGACTTCACCTTCATCAGGAATAATGAGATGCTCTAGCCTTCATCAGGAATAATGAGATAATCTAGACTTCATCAGGAATAATGAGATTCTCTAGTGTTCATCAGGAATAATGAGATGCTCTAGACTTCATCAGGAATAATGAGATGCTCTAGCCTTCACCAGGAATAATGAGATGCTCTATGCTCTAGATTTTATCAGGAATAATGAGATGCTCTAGACTTTATCAGGAATAATGAGATGCTCTAGCCTTCATCAGGAATAATGAGATGCTCTAGCCTTCATCAGGAATACTCTGGCCTTCATCAGGAATAATGAGATGCTCTAGCCTTCATCAGAAATAATGAGATGCTCTAGCCTTCATCAGGAATAATGAGATGCTCTAGCCTTCACCATGAATAATGAGATGCTCTAGCCTTCACAAGGAATAATGAGATGCTCTAGCCTTCATCAGAAATAATGGGTCTAGCCTTCACCAGGAATAATGAGATGCACTAGCCTTCATCAATGATGAGATGCTCTAGCCTTAATCAGGAATAATGAGATGCTCTAGCCTTCATCAGGAATAATGAGATGCTCTAGCCTTCATCAGGAATAATGAGATGCTCTAACCTTCATCAGGAATAATGAGATGCTCTAGCCTTCATCAGGAATAACAAGATGCTCTAGACTTCACCAGGAATAATGAGATGCTCTAGCCTTCATCAGGAATAATGAGATTCTCTAGTGTTCATCAGGAATAATGAGATGCTCTAGCCTTCATCAGGAATAATGAGATGCTCTAGCCTTCATCAGGAATAATGAGATGCTCTAGCCTTCATCAGGAATAATGAGATGCTCTAGCCTTCACCAGGAATAATGAGATGCTCTAGACTTCATCAGGAATAATGAGATGCTCTAGCCTTCATCAGGAATAATGAGATGCTCTAGCCTTCATCAGGAATAATGAGATGCTCTAACCTTCATCAGGAATAATGAGATTCTCTAGTGTTCATCAGGAATAATGAGATGCTCTAGCCTTCATCAGGAATAAAAAGATGCTCTAGACTTCACCAGGAATAATGAGATGCTCTAGCCTTCATCAGGAATAATGAGATTCTCTAGTGTTCATCAGGAATAATGAGATGCTCTAGCCTTCATCAGGAATAATGAGATGCTCTAGCCTTCATCAGGAATAATGAGATGTTCTAGCCTTCATCAGGAATAATGAGATGCTCTAGCCTTCACCAGGAATAATGAGATGCTCTAGACTTCATCAGGAATAATGAGATGCTCTAGCCTTCATCAGGAATAATGAGATGCTCTAACGTTCATCAGGAATATGAGATGCTCTAGCCTTCATCAAGAATATGAGATGCTCTAGTGTTCATCAGGAATAATGAGATGCTCTAGCCTTCATCAAGAATAATGAGATGCTCTAGCCTTCATCAGGATACTGAGATGCTCTATCATCAGGATAATGGGATGCTCTAGTGTTCATCAGGATACTGAGATGCTCTATCATCAGGATAATGAGATGCTCTAGCCTTCATCAGGATACTGAGATGCTCTATCATCAGGATAATGAGATGCTCTAATGTTCATCAGGAATAATGAGATGCTAAGACTCATGTGAGCTTGTTATATACCGGTGGCTAGCTATTCGCCATGTGATACAAACCACACCCTGGCACATGCATCCAGCGTGAAACAGATGTGGCAAAAATATAATAAAGATATTAATTATAATTATGGAAACTAAAAACAATAATATAATAAGAATATACATATATATCTAATACATATTAAAATAATAATAATAATAATAACAATAAAAAAAAATTTTTTAGAAAAAATTAAAAAGAGAGAGAACATGCTTGATTAAACCATTATCAATGAATAATAAATAAATACAGAACAATTATGGTGGTGTGATGTATGTTAAGAAATTGCAGGTTTCTCTTTAGCACACTTTCTACGGCATCTTGATGTTCTTTCACTCAGGCCTCCAGTCTTCTGTTGGTCTCCCCTATGTAGTATTTCCCACATCTACAAGGGATGCAGTACACAACGTATGAGTGCATACTAGTTGGTAAAACATCCTTCACTCTGTTCAGTTGTGTACTCAGAGTTCTTGCCTATCTGAAAACAACTTTGATGTTCAAATTTCCTGCAGAACCCCCGGGTGTCTTCACTCATCCCTGCCACATAAGAAATTACTGCCATTGGATACTTCTTTTCAGACCCTTGATTGCATGTATCGGTGTACTTATCTTCCTTTCTGTGGGAAATACTACATAGGGGAGACCAACAGAAGATGGAGACCAGAGTGAAAGAACATCAAGATAGTGCGTTAAAGAGAAGTCTGCAATTGCTGAACATACATGGGTCAATACAGAGGAAGCAACCATCTTACACCAGGCTAGAAGACGGAAGGAACTGCTAGTGAAGGAGGCATTGCACATCAGCCTAGCACTAAAGTTTGAGCGGTCCAATTTAGATTGTGAAATGGACTTACCTGGCTGCTGGGAGGCCATTCTCAAGAGCCTGAACTTGAAACTATGACCCATATTTCATCATACTTTGTTAATATTTTAATATCAAGCATGTCCTTTTATTTTAAAATTTATACTCTTGTATTTTTGCCACATCCGGTGCACGTGCTGGACGTGTGTTCCAGGATGATTTGCACCATGTGGTGGATAGCTAGCTACTGGTATACAACAAGCTCACGCGAGTCTTAGCATCTCATTATTCCTGATGAAGGCTAGAGCATCTAATCGAAACATGAGAGAGTAAATTTCAAGTTTATTAGAAGGTCATCGTAACTTTGTTATGTCAACTGATAGTTTGTCGCGGGCTTATAAAAGTGTTACCTGGTTGTGGTTGTTGTTAAGTATTGTCACAAGAGTAAGCCTCTGAGGAAACCAACTATCACTTCTCGGTTGCAAACACATGCAGCTGCTTGCTGATAAACTCAGCTAGATTCGATATTGCACATCCACAGATATAATTATTGTGTGGATGATTTGTACTGATTTTTGGGTGTTTCACTTGTTTTACTGAATCGAGAAATAGCTGAAATTTATTGGGCACTTTGGAGTTTTTGGGCAGTAAAAATGGACCTATTGTACTCAAGTTAAGTATGGCAGGAAGAGTAATCTCACGGTTTTTGGAACAGCCAACAGCTGGGTTTTCTCTATATTAAGCTGAAGTTTTCAAAGCTATCTTGAAACTACTTAACTCCCATAGCCGTTAACTCTAACTGTAGCTGCTGTGTTGGTAAAATGAGTCAATGATCTTTGATAAACCCTCAAAGAACTCTCAGTTGACATAATGAAATTACAACGACCTTCTAAGTAATCAACTTGAAATTTACTCTCACGATGTTTCGACTAGATGCTCTAGCCTTCATCAGGAATTTTAATGGTCTCTCGTCAGTTTAGTGATATGTTTTACTAATTTGTCACTTGCAGAAGGAGCAACTGCTACAAAAGTAAGTTTTCGATGCATTCATATGCAGGCCAGAGCAGACATAAGGCAAGGGGTGGACTAGTTTTGCAAGCCAGACCATTTACCGATTATCTGTGCCACAAACAGGTAAAGTGTCTTGCTTGCAAGACTGACAATGAAGAAAGACTGATGACTACTTGAACTCGAAGGAACATATTATAATCATTTTCAAAGAGAAAGACAAAAGCAAGCCACTGGACAAGAATGTATGACTACAGAAATAAATATGGTAAAGACAATTATGTTTGGTTAGTTCTGGATTTTTTCTGTGCAACTCTTGACAAGTCCTTCAGGGAGACTATAGCTATCCTGGCTAACTCCAATACCAAAACAACAAGATGAGGTGTGTCTTCATTTGTATAGTGTGCAACAATAGAAGCATTCAAAGTTGGCAAAACAGAGTGTAGGTCAGGCTAAAGTCGCTGCTTCTCCTTGACAAAACAGAGTGTAGGTCAGGCTAAAGTCACTGCTGCCACCTTACAAAACAGAGTGTAGGTCAGGCTAAAGTCGCTGCTTCTCCTTGACAAAACAGAGTGTAGGTCAGGCTAAAGTCACTGCTGCCACCTTACAAAACAGAGTGTAGGTCAGGCTAAAGTCACTGCTGCCACCTCACAAAACAGAGTGTGGGTCAGGCTAAAGTCACTGCTGCCACCTCACAAAACAGAGTGTGGGTCAGGCTAAAGTCACTGCTGCCACCTCACAAAACAGAGTGTGGGTCAGGCTAAAGTCACTGCTGCCACCTTACAAAACAGAGTGTAGGTCAGGCTAAAGTCACTGCTGCCACCTTACAAAACAGAGTGTAGGTCAGGCTAAAGTCACTGCTGCCACCTTACAAAACAGAGTGTAGGTCAGGCTAAAGTCACTGCTGCCACCTTACAAAACAGAGTGTAGGTCAGGCTAAAGTCACTGCTGCCACCTTACAAAACAGAGTGTAGGTCAGGCTAAAGTCACTGCTGCCACCTTGACAAAACAGAGTGTAGGTCAGGCTAAAGTCACTGCTGCCACCTTACAAAACAGAGTGTAGGTCAGGCTAAAGTCACTGCTGCCACCTTGACAAAACAGAGTGTGGGTCAGGCTAAAGTCACTGCTGCCACCTTACAAAACAGAGTGTAGGTCAGGCTAAAGTCACTGCTGCCACCTTGACAAAACAGAGTGTGGGTCAGGCTAAAGTCACTGCTGCCACCTCACAAAACAGAGTGTAGGTCAGGCTAAAGTCACTGCTGCCACCTTGACAAAACAGAGTGTGGGTCAGGCTAAAGTCACTGCTGCCACCTTGACAAAACAGAGTGTAGGTCAGGCTAAAGTCACTGCTGCCACCTTGACAAAACAGAGTGTGGGTCAGGCTAAAGTCACTGCTGCCACCTTGACAAAACAGAGTGTGGGTCAGGCTAAAGTCAATGCTGCCACCTTGACAAAACAGAGTGTAGGTCAGGCTAAAGTCACTGCTGCCACCTTGACAAAACAGAGTGTGGGTTAGGCTAAAGTCAATGCTGCCACCTTGACAAAACAGAGTGTAGGTCAGGCTAAAGTCAATGCTGCCACCTTGACAAAACAGAGTGTAGGTCAGGCTAAAGTCACTGCTGCCACCTTGACAAAACAGAGTGTAGGTCAGGCTAAAGTCACTGCCACCTCACAAAACAGAGTGTGGGTCAGGCTAAAGTCACTGCTGCCACCTTGACAAAACAGAGTGTAGGTCAGGCTAAAGTCACTGCCACCTCACAAAACAGAGTGTGGGTCAGGCTAAAGTCACTGCTGCCACCTTGACAAAACAGAGTGTGGGTCAGGCTAAAGTCACTGCTGCCACCTTGACAAAACAGAGTGTGGGTCAGGCTAAAGTTACTGCCACCTCACAAAACAGAGTGTAGGTCAGGCTAAAGTCACTGCTGCCACCTTGACAAAACAGAGTGTAGGTCAGGCTAAAGTCACTGCCACCTCACAAAACAGAGCGTGGGTCAGGCTAAAGTCACTGCTGCCACCTTGACAAAACAGAGTGTGGGTCAGGCTAAAGTCACTGCTGCCACCTTGAGTGTGGGTCAGGCTAAAGTCACTGCCACCTCACAAAACAGAGCGTGGGTCAGGCTAAAGTCACTGCTGCCACCTTGACAAAACAGAGTGTGGGTCAGGCTAAAGTCACTGCTGCCACCTTGAGTGTGGGTCAGGCTAAAGTCACTGCCACCTCACAAAACAGAGTGTGGGTCAGGCTAAAGTCACTGCTGCCACCTTGACAAAACAGAGTGTGGGTCAGGCTAAAGTCAATGCTGCCACCTTGACAAAACAGAGTGTGGGTAAAGCCAAAGTCACTGCTGCCACATTTAGGAAGAACATATTTACTGATCAGATTACAGCTACAGAGAGATACTGTCTTTTTTTAAATCATTGCTTAACTTCTTTTAGCTGCAGATCACATAAATTATTCCAATGATGTTTCCAGACAACACAATTGCTCGGGGATTTGCATCTTGCAGTACAAAAATGATAGATTAACTATTGTATTGACAGGTCAGAAAAGAAAGGAAAGAGGAGTGTACCCCCATAGACCACAGCCAGTTAGGTGGCATGGTAAAGGGTCGTCTGACTGGCTTTTTGACGTGTCAATGCAGTTATTTTTAAAATAGTTTTGTTCTTCTTTTATAGTTTTCTCTCTCCGTTTTACAGCTCAACATTGTGGCAAATAGATCAGCAGAAAACTAACAAGCAGAGATGAACCAAACATTTACCCCCATGCGCCATTTAATTTCCAGCAAACCACCAGAGGCAACAGAGGCAACAGAGAAATCAATTCAACAAAATGTTGCAATGAACAAATGACTCGCCTTCTTGATTAATTTCATATTAGAATCCTTTCAAATCTTCCTGCCACTTACTTGCTGTCTTTGTCCTCTCGGAGGGGCACGCTGCAAGTCTCAGTCTGAGAGTGACTGGAAGCAATGGCTGCACTCTGGCCACCCCGAGACTGGCTCATTGCTGTGCAGATGAGAAGACAATTGATGACTGAAAATTCGCTAAAAGTCCAATGGTCACGATCAAGTAGCCAGGACAGCTGGGACAAGGTGTAGAGTCCTGGGAAACCCAGGACAGCTGGCAATCAACCACTGTCCTCGCACTAATGCCCATGACCTAACAAGGCCTAATCCAGAAGTACAGATGTTATCATAAGTGATGTAATGAGGCCCGGACTGGCCATAGGGCATACTGGGAAACTCCCAGTTGGCTGGAGCTTAAAATGGGATGGTGTCTTGACCTGCAGCAATAAAAGAGAGGAAAGGTTGCACTGGTCCATTACATATCATTTAACCCAACATTCTACTCGTTTGATGCTGGCTCACTTACGAGGTTAATTAATGCTTAGGCGTGAACTGCGAAATTCCCACCTCGAAACTAGCCCATCCATGAATAACACCTGTTTACACTTCGCAAGAATATCCCCAAAGAAGCTCATGCTCAAAATAAAGCCCACCACAAAGCATCTTCATTTAGGACCTATGTAGCCTGAAAGTTTGCATAAAGGACTTTTTCCCATTGCATGTCCGTGACACGAAATTAATCCCATCCTGGATTTTGCTTTAACACGTGAGTCTGCCTTTATGGTGTTGTCCAATTGTACCTTCGTAAGAGCAACAAGAAGATTAACAAACGTAGCTTCCTCTGGATCCCAATATTTTCCAAACATCTACTCATGCAGCTTTGTCTTTAGACCACCATCTTATCTTGCACATTGCTTGGGGCATCACTTGTGTTGTTGTCCTGTTTTCTCCTCCCAGTAAGTACAGTACATGACATAAATTGTTTGTGGGCTGGCGCTGTTTATTCTTTCCTGGAACTCTCTATTCCAGTCCAGTGCTCCTTACTCTAGCCTGGTGCTCTTCATTCTGGCCCAGTGCTCTTTATTCTAGCCCGGTGCTCTTTATTCTAGCCCAGTTATCTTTATTCCAGCCCGGTTCTCCCCAGTGCTCTTTATTCTAGCCTGGTGCTCTTTATTCTAGCCCTGTGTTCTTTATTCTAGTCCAGTGCTCTTTATTCTAGCTCGGTGCTCTTTATTCTAGCCCGGTGCTCTTTATTCTAGCCCGATACTCTTTATTCTAGCCTGGTTGCTCTTTATTCTAGCCTGGTGCTCTTTATTCCAGCCCAGTGCTCCCCAGTGCTCTTTATTCTAGCCTGGTACTCTTTATTCTAGCCCGGTTGCTCTTTATTCTAGCCCAGTGCTCTTTATTCTAGTCCAGTGCTCTTTATTCTAGCCTGGTATTCTTTATTCTAGCCCAGTGCTCTTTATTCTAGCCCAGTGCTCTTTATTCTAGCCCGGTCCTCTTTATTCTAGCATAGTGCTATTTATTCTAGCCCAGTGCTCTTTATTCTAGCCTGGTGCTCTTTATTCCAGCCCAGTGCTCTTTATTCTAGCCCGGTGCTCTTTATTCTAGCCCGATGCTCTTCATTCTAGCCCGGTCCTCTTTATTCTAGCCCAGTGCTCTTTATTCTAGCCCAGTGCCCTTTATTCTAGCCCAGTGCCCTTTATTCCAGCCCAGTGCTCTTTATTCCAGCCCAGTGCTCTTTATTCCAGCCCAGTGCTCTTTATTATAGCCCAGTGCTCTTTATTCTAGCCCAGTGCTCTTTATTCTAGCCCAGTGCTCTTTATTCTAGCCCAGTGCTCTTTATTCCAGCCCAGTGCTCTTTATTCTAGCCCAGTGCTCTTTATTCTAGCCCAGTGCTCTTTATTCTAGCCCAGTGCTCTTTATTCTAGCCCAGTGCTCTTTATTCTAGCCCAGTGCTCTTTATTCTAGCCCGGTGCTCTTTATTCCAGCTCATTGCTCCCCAGTGCTCTATATTCTAGCCCGGTGCTCTTTGCTCTTTATTCTAGCCCGGTGCTCTTTATTCCAGCTCATTGCTCCCCAGTGCTCTATATTCTAGCCCGGTGCTCTTTATTCTTTATTCTAGCCCAGGGCTTACCCCCCCTCCCCCCCCCCAAGGCCAGCTCGAGATGTAACTCTATGATTGTGACATGAAGAAGTGTTCAAAATATGAACCCAGTGGGATGTGTGTGGACCATGTGGAAGCAAGTTCCAATGAAGCGGATATTATCTCGATCACTGTTAACATTTATATACCAGATATTACCAGGCACTTACTAGCCCATTTTGCCGCAAATGATTTAAATTCCAAATGCGCCATCCCTTCGCTATTAACCGCATGTATTTAGCTGTAGTGATGCAACTATTAGAATTGCCGATAGGTGGTGAGAATCAGCTGATTAAGGCTGAAAAGAAGGGAATGGAAACAAGTCTTCCCACTTGCTATTGAGCCGACTAGTGTGGAGGGAACAACCATTGCATAGGCCAAACAAAACTTCAAGGACCTATTCAGTGTCGATCGAGTATGCATGTTTGCTAGAGCATTGCTTCATCCACAACAACTTCAAAGACCCTTATATACGTATACAGAAAATAGTAGATTATGCTTGCCATATAATATAGTGGGTGTGGTATAAAACAATTGTTCCATCCCACCCAAAATAATTTTTAACTACTTACTAGTCAACGCAATATTATTTTCTTTTAATATAAACACCTCTTCGACCATAGCCCAAGAACTTGGCTTCATTAACCTTGTAACTAACCTTGTAACTGTGCCATCAGTAAAATAATCTATTTCGTCCTCTCCTCCCCATGGCCATTTTTGGGAGGCTGATAAAACAATGAACAACGACCCTAGCCACACAGTCTTGAAAGCTTGCTGAGAGATAGTGAAACCAGCTGCAACAAATTACCACTACCAAAGCAGGAATGCGCTAATGTCCCCACATACATTATGGTATAGCATTGATGTTTATAAACATTGTGGTACAATCTTGACCACACACATGAATATGATTAATCTATTGATTGACACCCACACAATTTAATGTGGTTTGTAATGTATTGCTTACAAGCATTCAGCAAACACTTGCTGTGGCTGTTTGACACAAAGCAAACAAATTGCTTGAGGTTACTTGATGCAAAATAAAAAGATATGACCGGCAATCCCATCACTACTCAGCAGATACCTCCAACATAAACACATTGCTGCTTATATTGTCAATAGCCATTCGATCAACACCCAAAGACTTTGAATTATTCCCTGCCACAAGCTAAAACTGAACCAACATTTATTACTGCCAGTAACACTGCCAGTTGCTGTTGTTGCTTCTATCGTCAATGCATCGGACTCCCTGCTGTTTCTTGATGACTGTTGCTGCTGCTGCTGATGGATTGTTATTGAATTCAATATTGCTTTCCATAGTTCCCAGCTTATATGGTGTCCAAATTTGGTGGGTAAACCGAGTATGAATTGATTATTTAATGATCCTAAATCTTTTGTAGTCAAATGCTCGATGTTGAATGAATGTTTTAAAACAGACTCTAGGCTAAAACGCACATAGGTGGTTTCTTTAGAGTCTAGACAGTGTCTTCAGCTGTTCTTAGCCCCAGGAAAAGTCCTGCATGCCTTGAATCGTTTACCAAGATATTTGCCTACAGACATATGGACCATGAAAACTGGGGAAACGGTTCCTCAAGGTTCTGTCCTTTTCCTCGCCACATAACCACAACATTTGTCCTACGGGTTCATATTGACATGCTAGAGCAGGATCACTGCTACTATAAATAATTGGTACCTGTTCGAGATCTGGTGATCTCATGCAACTGTTAGGCACATGCAATTTAGTCGTGTTCAAATATTAGAGCGTGCCTTTGAATAAAACATGTCCTCGAGTAGTACATGCTAGGCAGGAGTGAGAGTAAAACATGCAAGTTCTAATTGAGGCAATATGGTATAAACCACAGTGCACCATTGAACCCTCTCACCACTGCAGTCAACTCGAACTGTTTGATTTGCACAGATAGCTTATAATTAGAGTGAGCTGTTAAAAAAAATTACATGTGGATTCAGCTATTAATGAGAGCTGCTAAACTCCATAAAGAGAGCACCCCAAGTGCTTGCAGTGACCAAGGGCCATAACAGGCCATAATAGAAGTAAAAATGATTTTTTTTTATGCACAAGTATATCTACTAGTAATGAGCGCAAGACATCGAGGAGTGAGCTGTAGGAAAGAAAGAGAAAAAGCCATATCCTAGTGTTGTTAGATTGATCACTCTAACCATTGTCCTTGCCAAAGCATAGCTGAAAGCATTACGGTACCAGGGGCGGATACAGGGGGGGGCTTAGGGGGCTCAAGCCCCCCCCCCCCCCCTTATCCCCCCCCCCTTTTTTAATGCTGCACACACACCGAAAGTAAGAGAACGTGCCGTGATGGTGTTTCTGGCTGTGCCACAAAGCGACTTAAACAGTGTGGAATAAAAGAGTACTTTTCGAGGACAAGGTAAGTGGTCAGCTATAGCTAGGTGGCTAGATTAGCTACGCTAAACCTAAAGCCATCTTGAAATAGTTAGCCTAATTTTCCAGTTTCTGTACTATGTAGCTAGCTAGCTATTAGCCTGCTGCAACATCTAGCTTAGCTAGTACTGTACCAGTAAAGCTGTCTATGGGAATGCAAGTGGAAAGGAGAACGCGAACTGGCTCTGACGCTAAGGACAAACTTTACTTCACACTGATCATGCCTAATTTCATACTTTACCAGTTACTTCCTGTGAGTGCGTCGGTCAGTGTGTTACGTTTTCTCAAGACTTCTCTTAGAAGTACGATATCTCGGGAGCGACTAAATGCACTTGCAATGCTACTTACTAGGTCACCGGTTGCCATCTAGACAAGCCCTGACGGCAGTTTTTCCCTCTATGGAAAACCACAAGCATCCAAACTGCTAGATGCTGCTGCAAAAGTGGCAATTTCGGTCTCTAGCCAACTGTTTCTTGCGAGACTTGGAACTCTTCTCGACCATTGTTTTAACTATACATAATATTCACTATTTATTATTGTGCTGTCATTATTTGTTTACTGTCTCACAAGCCCTTGCCAAGCCCCTTCTCTAGGTACTTCCTAGAACCAGGACTCCTTGTGTTCTGGGGTCATGATACATTACTGCTGCTGTGCTTTATTTGTATAATAAATTTGGTTTTCACACCACAAAGACATTAGTATTACACCAGAAGAAGTGGTTGAAGGATTTGTCATGTGTCGACCTCGCAAAATATTGGTATTATAAACCCTTACACTTCACTGATTATTGCTTTATAGCATCAAACTTCTGGTTCTCTGCACTTATTGTTACATTACCCTCTATTCAACATTTTTTAATCATCATGATAGTCTGATTATATCCACCCTCAATACTACCTGAAATGATTTAATAGTATATAATAATAATGTTAAAATTTACCATCTACAGTACATAATGTTTTAATGGTAAATGTGTTTACATTTACCCTAGTATATGCTATCAATATACTGAATATGACATGGTAGGCCACTACGGTGGGTAGGTTTTATAGGGCTTTTGAGGGCACAGGACTGAGGTTAGCCATACATGTTGGAGAAAATATACAGCATATATATCATTCACAACTGAAAGAGTGATCATGAGAAAGTGTGGGTGGTCCTAATTTTTTAATTTAACCAGAAGTGAAATCCTGGATCCGCCCCTGGGTACTGATCCATACATTATGGATTGTGAGATATGGTGAAGTAGTTTAAGAATCGTAGGTATTATATATTCCTTATAGCTTACACATTGTTGAAAACTGAAGGTTACAACCTGATCCCTTTAACATAACGGGATGGCAAATTCTGAAATGGAAATGTGCATTGACAGTACGGCTGTGGGAGGAGTTTTGTTAGAGTATCTACTTGGAACCAGGTTCCCTTGAAGGTGGACACTAAGAGCGAGGTTATCATGTAGTGCTTTCTGCAAGTATTCTTAGAATACTAAAGGGAAGACTATGCAGAAGCTGTCAAGAACTTGTTAAAGTGATAGCTTGCACTCTTACACTGTTCAGTATGCTCTCCATTATTAGCACAGCTCTTCTCTATTGCCTTCTTACATATTCACACTACGTAGTCAGTTCTCTCTGTCCATGGAGAGTAGCAGTATGTGCATTTACCTTACCAAGATTGGTGACCGTTTCTGCATCATGACAAAAATGGTGTGTCCCCCCAAGGCTAGAGCATGTTGATGAATTGTGTACCTGTCAGAATGAAACGCCAGCATCTTTTCCTGCAAGCTATTAACCATGCAGCCTGTTCTCACTTGCTTAGCAGCCAGTTTTCTTTCCTCTGGCTTCAAATCTGCTGCCATTTTCTCGACCTTCCTCTGACTATGACAGACATCCAGGTTTACTTTAAAGGTGGGTGGCATGTGCATATTGGTTTACAGACGAACATATGGTACATACATACATACAACTAGCAATGAGTTGTCATATCACATATTGTTGATATAATCAGTGCTGCTACCATACATACATACATACATACATACATACATATAGATATTTAGATAGATACATAGATGGTGGATAAGCCATGCATGCAGTACCAAGTTTTCCATCCAAATCCAGTGAGGGCTTACTTTGCTCGCCAATCGTCCTTTGTGCATGTGTAGCGCATGATAAAAACAAGCTTGTAATACAGGAACAGAGAAACCAATAAGATCAGGGCTCTCTCTGCATCAATAAATTGCATTATTTCCAAGTTTAGGAGAAACAAACCATGCTAGTCATTCGGGGTGAGCTGTCAACTCCCTCGTCCTTTGTCTTCATCCCTGCCTTGTTCTGTCAGTCTACTACCTAAGACATTTTATATGATCGCTCTCATGGCTTAGGATGAGCAGTGTCTGTCACTAGTTTCCCACATAGACAGGTAGGTGTACCAGAATCTTTGTTTTCATTCTTGACTTCGCATTGTCCTTGTACACTGACATAAACTGGGTCCATAATTAAACTCCTTTATACCCCACAAAAAATAGTAGGTTTCTCTGCAGGAATGTGTGCCACTGGAACACTGGTAGTTCTGTACAAACTTGGAAGTTGGCTCCTTTGCACTCTACAAACAAGGACAAGCTTTATCGCAAGGACAAGTGGTGACAATAAGCCGGCAGTTGGTTAGGTCTCCAGATTTCTTTATGCACCAGGCTTCGAACAGGTACGTATTTGCAGTTATCTCCCCGCACACGAGCAAGGCCAGCATTACCCTCATGGTGAATACACTTGCCATTGGGGAGATCGAGGCAGTACACTTGCCATTGGGGAGATCGAGGCAAGGGAAACAGCTACCATAAGTACCTCACTAAATGGCAAAAGCCTTCTGTTAGATATCAAAATTCTTGCCAGTTAAAATAACCGATCCTGGAGTGTGAACTTCAACGACTCTGACTTGGCCCGACAAAACAGCCACTTTCTAACCCCCCTCCCACCACCTCCCTCTGCTCTGTAAGCTGAAACATGTGTAACAGTCATTCACTATCAAGCATGCAACACTAATTCCCCCCCCCCCCCCCACCCCATCCCACCAAGGTGCAGAACTACACATCACCATCACTAAAGTTTTATATTGCTGGTTTGCATGGAAAGTGGTGTCGAGTCACATAATTCATATTCTACTCACCAGTAATACTCTCCAGATATAGTTCAGTCTGAACGTCAATGTGCTTTCTTCCTTCCACAGGTGGTGGTGATCGAGGCTTGAATTGCTCACGTGCCCTCTTCCTGGCTAAGGATCGCCTACGAGCTTCTTGTTGACGCTGCAGCTCTAGAGGATCTGGTTGAGAGGACTATAATTTTATCAGTGTGGATGAGTTACAAGAATGATCATAATTTTTTTCACAACTATACTCTACTTACTGCTGGAAGGCTGCTTATTGCATATGTATTTCCTCTGACAACATGTCTGTCATGCATGATATTTCCATAGAGTTTACTGCAAAGAGAAATACAAAGTGCATATAAATGTGCTGAACAGTAGCAGCTGGCCACAGCTTTCTAAAGGATAACACTTCCTTGTGAAGTTCTATCACATGCAAGTAAATAATGTACTGGGTCATTTTTATCACATGAAGTTCTAATTGCATTGCATGCTCATTCCCAATAAATTGAAAGCCACACCCACATAATCATGAAGTCGGTTAATAGCCTCAACCATAAATCTATACTTGCAATCACCCATGAAACGACATGATGCTCTGTAAGGAAATCAATTCCTAGTGGATGTTTTGTCTGCTAGAAAAGCTAATGAAATCCAAAGGCATTCTTGAATGTGACTAAAGCTTCCATGAAAACTTCCTATATATATATAATCTTCGTTGGCTTTTAAAAAAATGGGTTGTATTAAATATAAAATGCTGCTTGACTTGATTTGTGCCAGCATCTAAAACATGACAATTACTAGCATTATCATCATCTCCCACATGCCTGTACAACTAGCAAGACTTTTACTCATAGGTGATTTGTCCTGCAGAGAAGAATAAGTGTATGTATGCTGTATTATAAAATTGCCAACGAACACCTAATGATTCTTGAAGGTGACTAAAGCTTCAAGCGAAAATTCCTATACAGTATACGCACGCACCTTCCTGGCTATAAAAAATATGTTTCTAAAATTCTAAAATAATTGATTTAAAAAATAAATACATCTGTTGATTTTACTTGATTTGACATACTCAACAAATGTTACCAGCACTATCACAATGCTTGTACAACTAGCAGAGCTTTGCTAATATTTTTACTCGTAGGTGACTTGTCCCACAGCTCTGGGTTGAGAAGAATAGGTGTAGGTCACACTACTTTCTTGATTCGTTTGCAGTACGGATGCAGACATGACCGACTGACGGACCGACTGCGTGCAGGTAAACAAAAGGTATCCCTTAGTTACGTTTGACCAGCGTGACGGCAATATGCGCATGCGTACTAAATTTCTGAATGGAGCGCACTTCTTCTCTGTGAGTCTGGTGATCTGTGTTTTTGTGTGTGTGTTACAAGAGAACCTGCAACGGCAGTGTGTAGCGGTTATGACGCCAGATACCAGCTGATTGCCTTCTCAAGGTGGTCTATAGAGTAAGTTGCATTAAAAAGAACCTTTAATACGTTCTCGATGTTGAGTGGAAGCACGTATACTAGGGTGCATGGTTGTTCTAGTTGCAGTTTATTACTATAGCTACTCATCTGTCCATAATGAGTTTAATAGTATAACTGTTTACTGTCTTTGCAGGAAAGCGGTCTGGTATTACTATGGGATATGAAGTGAATAGGTTTGCTGAGGCTGTGGATGAAGAGCTGATATGCACCATTTGTGGCCAGGTCCTCGAATCTCCAATTCAGATTCGTCAGTGTGAACACTGTTTTTGTGGTTCTTGCATCAA
Source organism: Cladorhizidae sp. MBARI D1340-BT2 (assembly GCA_028752905.1). NCBI lineage: Eukaryota > Metazoa > Porifera > Demospongiae > Poecilosclerida > Cladorhizidae > Cladorhizidae sp. MBARI D1340-BT2. The sequence goes on from JAQNBH010000017.1 coordinate 11,372,217, forward strand.
TGAATGGCTGAAACATCAGTCCGTCTGCCCCATAGATCGCAGTCCTGTTTCACCAAGAGAAGACCTCGTTCAGCCCCCAAGAATCCTCCGGAATTTATTGTCTCGCTTGAAGATCTCATGCATTCACAAGGACTATGGTTGTTTGGTAACAGTGAGGTTGGATGGGCTCCAGGCACATCATAATGAATGCGAGTACAACCCTAAGAGACCTGTGTCATGTGATAAGGGGTGTGGTCTCGTAGTACCACTGGATGAAGTACCCCAGCATAATTGTGTCCGTGAGCTTCACAAGATTGTCCAAGACAAGTCAGACAACATTGATGAACTGGTCAGCCAGGTAGGAGACTTGGAGTTGCGATTAAATGAGCAGCACAGAGAGATCCTTATCTTAAAGGAGATTGTTCGGGGTATGCGTACTTCTGGCATGTGTGGCAGTCTGAGCAACTCGGATGAAACGGAGAAGGCTATTCAGACTGTTAGGTGGCTCTCTTTGCTCAAACCAGCCCGGGTAAAGCGTTGGGGGGGCATGATCTCAACCCCCGATGCTGTACTTCAAGCCATTATACGCAGGGCACTCAGTGAGAGTGGGTGTCCCTCGCACCTGTTGAGTGAGTTGATGGGCAATGCTCATGAGAGGCGGTGGCCCACAGGCCTGAGCACACTGGAGACCAGGCAGCTGAACCGCAGACGCTATGAACTCTATGTAACCAAGCGAGTCCCTGGGAAGCAAGCCATTGTGATTATGGCATCAGAGAATGAACACATGGGCGAGTCAATGATCGTTTCCCCTGGACTTGTCATGATATTTGCTCATGGAGTGGAATGAATGACCTATTTTTATTACATGTGTCAACTTTGTTTGTTTTTTGTATAGACATTCTAGTCATTTATCTCTTGAAAATGTGTGGCTGATTCTTATTGTCACAATCATCAAATTGCTCCAAAACAACCCTTTTTCTGCTCCCATCTAAACTCCCCCCTTCATTGCAAAATGTACGACCTGCTAAAAATTAAAAAAACTAATTATGCGAACGTACGTTCTCATTTTGTGGAAAAACATCCTGTACAAAAAATTAGACTTTGCTATGGGACAAGTGTAGAATTCTGGGGGGAAAGGTTCTCTGGGACGAGCTCGTCGTGGTAGAGATTTTTTCTTCCTTGTGAAATTGCTGAACGTCAGTCACACTCTTCCTCGAACTATATACTTAGCAACTGGATCTCGAGCGGGAGTGCTGATCAAAATCGCCGTGGCTCCGGCGTTCTCTGTCTCCGGCGTTCTCTGTGACACCCTTGTTGGAGAAGCAGGTAGAGGAGTGCGAGTGGGAGAACTCGAGAACTAATTCGCCTGCATCATTTCATGGGGTCATTATCCTGAACAAAACAAGCCAAGAGACCCTTGTCCAGCTATTCAAGAGTAGGGTGTAGAACTACTGCAATTGTAAGCTCAGCAGACAGAGAATACATCCCTATCTGATGGTCTAGACATGGATGAAGAAAGTGTATTCAACAAGCATTTCATAGATTGCGTCAGGAAACCTCATTCTGAAAGATCTGAAGAGGTTAGTCTTTAGCTAAAGATTCCAAAGTCTGTTTGGTGTGTAGTTTACCATTTGGTAGTTGGAACATGTAATGGCCATATCACTGCTAAACACACGAGGAACTAAGGCCTAATACGATATTCATAACATTAGTGGTGTACGATCATGCGGAAAATTGGGATCCATATTTGAGTTGATATTCGAGTAGGTATGTGTGCATAGTCCCAGTCCAAGTTGGAATATGTGTAGACATAGAGGCTTTGTATTAATTGTTTCTCCTAGAATGACTAGACTAATTAAAGTTCCCTTTATCCTGACCGTTGTTCTTCTCTGTACATCTGTGTAGAGTGTGGAGTAGCTTGTGATTGCATGCTGTAGTTGACATTTTAGTTTGAATTGAATAACTGGGAGCAGAGCAGATGAGAGCACTGAGGAATGTGGAGGGACAGGATTCATGCTAATGTGTGACACGCTTGCTCCATGTTTGCACACACCTGTTCAAGACCAACAGACAGCGGGTCAGTTGAACAGCTTATCCTCTTTCACTCCATGATCACCTGTACTATTGTCAGAGTTGACTTCAAACCATGTGACTTCAAAAGCCAACCGAAGAAAAGTAGCAGGAATGTTTTTCTGTTGCTCTTGCTTTGCACTGGAGCTGGGAGCTGGAAGTGTGTAATATTCTATTAGTCATCGCTGATGTAGATTTACAGTAATTATCAGGAAGTAATTACCAGCAAGCAAAGGCACTCAGCCTTTTTCTTAGAATCTTTGGCTGCAGTTTCACTGTTTTGTCTCAGGTGTAATTTATATAGCCTGTGTGTGTGTGGGGGGGTGGGTGACTGTGTGGGTATGTGTGTAAGATTGGCTAGGGAGTGCACAGGAAGGCATGAGAGGGGAGAGAGGAGAAGGAGTTTACTTGGGAAGGGGTGGGCGTGGGGGGGTGGAGGGATTTTTAAAAAAATAATTAATCAGAGACATGTTATGACTTGTGATGACACTTATTAGTTAAAAGATCGAAAACAAGTGTGGTGTTCCATAATCAACAAATTCTGGTGTGGTGAGTGTATTCCTAATAATAATGGATTATGTACTTCTTTCTTCATGACATCATGGCAGGGGAGGGTGTTCTGGTAAGACCTTAGTGGTTGAAAATCTCTAGTCATGCTGTTACGGAAAGTCAGCATCATCCCACACAAGATCTGGAACTTCAGATAAAGAACTTCACTCAACAAATATACTAAAATACTGTTTGGGTTCAGTGCTAGAGATTGTGTTGGAGTGGGGAGTCCAAATAGGTTCAGATTGTAAATATGCAACTGCCTTATGCAGTCAAGGTGATTGTTCCAGCATAGCTGAAGGCACAGTGTTTCCACGTGCTGTATTGTGTGGCATGTCTCTCTAACTATCACACACACACACACACTCTCACTCTCCCTCTCCCTCGTAGGAAAGCCATTGAAATGAGTCAACACGTATTGCAAAATGTAATATCAGCTCTGATGTTTTCATCTTGATATTTGATGCTGGTTTTTGTGGAGTTTTCTTGCACAGGTGCAGGCTGTGCTAATGGCATGAGAACAATGCTGTGGATGTCCAATTTTCAAAGTTGTTGTCCACCTATGTAATCCTAGCCATAGATCTAGTCCTAGCCCTAACCCTAGGCGTGATCATAGCCATATGCCTATCCCTATCCCTAGGCTTGGTCTTGCTCTATATCCATAACCATAGACCTAGCCGTACTCCTAGCCCTATTCCCTAGGCCTGGTCTTAGCCTTGTATCCCTAGGCCTGGTCCTAGCCTTGTATCCCTAGGCCTGGTCCTAGCCTTGTATCCCTAGGCCTGGTCCTAGCCTTGTATCCCTAGGCCTGGTCCTAGCCCTTGTATCTCCCTAGGCCTGGTCCTAGCCCTGTATCCCTAGGCCTGGTCTTAGCCCTGTATCCCTAAGCCCTGTATCCCTAGACCCTAGACCTGGTCTTAGCCCTGTAATCCCTAGGCCTGGTCTTAGCCCTGTATCCCTAGGCCTGGTCTTAGCCCTGTATCCCTAGGCCTGGTCTTAGCCCTGTATCCCTAGGCTTGGTCTTAGCCCTAGGCCTGGTCTTAGCCCTGTATCCCTAGGCCTGGTCTTAGCCCTGTATCCCTAGGCCTGGTCTTAGCCCTGTATCCCTAGGCCTGGTCTTAGCCCTATATCCCTAGGCCTGGTCTTAGCCCTGTATCCCTAGGCCTGGTCTTAGCCCTGTATCCCTAGGCCTGGTCTTAGCCCTGTATCCCTAGGCCTGGTCTTAGCCCTGTATCCCTAGGCCTGGTCTTAGCCCTGTATCCCTAGGCCTGGTCTTAGCCCTGTATCCCTAGGCCTGGTATTAGCCCTGTATCCCTAGGCCTGGTCTTAGCCCTGTATCCCTAGGCTTGGTCTTAGCCCTGTATCCCTAGGCCTGGTCTTAGTCCTGTATCCCTAGGCCTGGTCCTAGTCCTGTATCCCTAGGCCTGGTCTTAGCCCTGTATCCCTAGGCCTGGTCCTGGCCTTGTATCCCTAGCCCTCTTTCCCTAGCTATAAACTTAGCCATGCCCTAGTCATAGTCCTATACCCCTAGTCATAGTCCTAGCCCTAACCCTAGGCCTGGTCCTAGCTCCATATCCCTAAGTATAGACCTAGCCATATTTCCCTAGTTGTTTCCCTAGCCCTACCCTGGCCTAGCCCTGTTTCCCTAGCTATAGCCTTAGCCCTATACACTTAACCCTAGGCAGTATTAGGTGGATACGAACTTTCAAGTGTGGATATTCATAGATGATCTCGGGATCATTCATGCCATCATTCGGCACTTGTACTGCAAGTGACTTCCATGGTGCTCCACGTAGCGTGTGCCGTGCACCTCCTTTGTTATCCTGTGTATTAGCTTCATTTTAGCAAAATTGTCAGCCATTTATCTGATGGGGGAAACTTCCTAGATCCTAGACAGACTGTCATGGTGCTTTGTTGTCTGAAGGTTTCAAAGTCCAAATGCTCGGAGTGCATATGTTGACTTTAATGATGCTCGTGCATGAGGACAAAACCGAACTGTTGTGCGTGACTTTGTCGCTAATAAAACCGACACCTTGCTTGAAGAGTGCTTGAGTAGTGCTTGAGTAGTGGGACACATTCTCTGCATGCAAGGCATTCATGGCGACCGTTGTGATCCTGAGGGGCCATGTTTCTCGGGTTAAATGAAGTGTGTATATTTATATGTCAGTGAGAGGAAATCTCTCCGTCTGTTTGTGCAGTCTTTGTTGAGTCCAGCTAGTCTAACATTTATTTGGATCTGGGAAATCGTGTTGAGTGACTCTCCTACAACTCCTTGGCTTCAAAAATTTATATATTTTTTTATAGTCTCTGGTATAGTTCTTCCTCGCTTTGTGTCTCTGGTGTAGTTCTTCCACGCTTTGTGTCTCTGGTGTAGTTCTTCCACGCTTTGTGTGTCTGGTATAGTTCTTCCTCACTTTGTGTGTCTGGTGTAGTTCTTCCTCGCTTTGTGTCTCTGGTGTAGTTCTTCCTCACTTTGTGTCTCTGGTGTAGTTCTTCCTCACTTTGTGTCTCTGGTGTAGTTCTTCCTCGCTTTGTGTCTCTGGTGTAGTTCTTCCTCACTTTGTGTGTCTGGTGTAGTTCTTCCTCGCTCTCTGGTGTAGTTCTTCCTCGCTTTGTGTCTCTGGTGTAGTTCTTCCTCACTTTGTGTCTCTGGTGTAGTTCTTCCTCGCTTTGTGTCTCTGGTGTAGTTCTTCCTCACTTTGTGTGTCTGGTGTAGTTCTTCCTCGCTCTCTGGTGTAGTTCTTCCTCGCTTTGTGTCTCTGGTGTAGTTCTTCCTCGCTCTCTGGTGTAGTTCTTCCTCACTTTGTGTCTCTGATGTAGTTCTTCCTCGCTTTGTGTCTCTGGTGTAGTCTTCCTCGCTTTGTGTCTCTGGTGTAGTTCTTCCTCACTTTGTGTCTCTGGTATAGTTCTTCCTCACTTTGTGTCTCTGGTGTAGTTCTTCCTCGCTTTGTGTGTCTGGTGTAGTTCTTCCTCACTTTGTGTCTCTGGTGTAGTTCTTCCTCACTTTGTGTCTCTGGTGTAGTTCTCCCTCATGTGTCTCTGGTATAGTTCTTCCTCACTTTGTGTCTCTGGTGTAGTTCTTCCTCACTTTGTGTCTCTGGTGTAGTTCTTCCTCGCTTTGTGTGTCTGGTGTAGTTCTTCCTCACTTTGTGTCTCTGGTGTAGTTCTTCCTCACTTTGTGTCTCTGGTGTAGTTCTTCCTCACTTTGTGTCTCTGGTGTAGTTCTTCCTCACTTTGTGTCTCTGGTGTAGTTCTTCCTCGCTTTGTGTCTCTGGTGTAGTTCTTCCTCGCTTTGTGTCTCTGGTGTAGTTCTTCCTCGCTTTGTGTCTCTGGTGTAGTTCTTCCTCGCTTTGTGTCTCTGGTGTAGTTCTTCCTCGCTCTCTGGTGTAGTTCTTCCTCACTTTGTGTCTCTGGTGTAGTTCTTCCTCATTTTGTGTCTCTGGTGTAGTTCTCCCTCGCTTTGTGTCTCTGGTGTAGTTCTTCCTCACTTTGTGTCTCTGATGTAGTTCTTCCTCGCTTTGTGTCTCTGGTGTAGTTCTTCCTCGCTTTGTGTCTCTGGTGTAGTTCTTCCTCACTTTGTGTCTCTGGTGTAGTTCTTCCTCGCTTTGTGTCTCTGGTGTAGTTCTTCCTCGCATGTTTTTTGTCTTTTTTTGCGTTGTGTGTAAAATGTACTTGAGGGAGAAAGTCATTTAGGAGGCCTTTCATTTATACTGTGCTGGAGACGAGGGATGAGCCACACCGAGATCGGTGGACAGTCCCTCCCTTTTATGTCATTCCACTATCATGGAATGTGCATGAGGAGTCGGCCTCCCCCCCCCCCCCCCCCCCCCCCCCCATTGGCAGGGTTTGTGTATGTTCAGGAACCATGCATATGCCCTCTCGTAGTTCTTGTCTAATGTCATAGGTGCTGTTTCCTCTTGTTAATTTGTAGCTACTATTTGTCTGGGGCTGATCTGAGGATGGATTAATGCTCTCTAATGGACCAGTGTTTTGAAGCTTTCGAGTACCAAGTGGAAGTTGACTGGGTGTTATTCCTAGTGGGGAATTTTGTTATCTGGTCTTGCCTGGCAGATATGGTGTCCTGCTGTTGATAATCCCAGACCATCCATGCATGTCGAAAGTTCAAAGTTCTCACCCACCTAATAGAAGTTTGGCTAGGTAGGGCCAAGTGTAGGTTAGAATAGGGCCAATATTAATAAGGATAGAACAGGGCTGTAGTAGGCTAGAATAGGCTGAATAAGGCTAAAGGTCTATGTATAGGTAGAGTAGGACTAATATAGGGTTATACTAGACTCTAGAGGCTAGAATTGGGCTAGGGCTAGAGTAGAGCTAGAGTAGAGCTATTATAGGGGCAGTTATGGGCTAGAGGCTAGAGTAGAGCTACTATAGGGCTAGAATTGGGCAAATATAGGGCTAGAACAGGACTAGGTATAGGGCTAGAATTGGGCAAATATAGGGCTAGAATAGGTGTAGGGCTAGAATAGGGCTAGAATAGGGCAGAGCTAAGGCTTGAACTAGCCTAGAACAGGACAACCTGTGGTGTCTGTACATAGCACCATTAAACATGGCTCGGACTAGCCTAGAACAGGACAACCTATGGTGTCTGTATATAGCACCATTAAACATGGCTTGGACTAGCCTAGAACAGGACAACCTATGGTGTCTGTACATAGCACCATTAAACATGGCTCGGACTAGCCTAGAACAGGACAACCTATGGTGTCTGTACATAGCACCATTAAACATGGCTTGGACTAGCCTAGAACAGGACAACCTATGGTGTCTGTACATAGCACCATTAAACATGGCTTGGACTAGCCCAGAACAGGACAACCTATGGTGTCTGTACATAGCACCATTAAACATGGCTTGGACTAGCCTAGAACAGGACAACCTATGGTGCCTGTACATAGCACCATTAAACATGGCTTGGACTAGCCTAGAACAGGACAACCTATGGTGTCTGTACATAGCACCATTAAACATGGCTTGGACTAGCCTAGAACAGGACAACCTATGGTGTCTGTACATAGCACCATTAAACATGGCTTGGACTAGCCTAGAACAGGACAACCTATGGTGTCTGTACATAGCACCATTAAACATGGCTTGGACTAGCCCAGAACAGGACAACCTATGGTGTCTGTACATAGCACCATTAAACATGGCTTGGACTAGCCTAGAACAGGACAACCTATGGTGTCTGTACATAGCACCATTAAACATGGCTTGGACTAGCCCAGAACAGGACAACCTATGGTGTCTGTACATAGCACCATTAAACATGGCTTGGACTAGCCTAGAACAGGACAACCTATGGTGTCTGTACATAGCACCATTAAACATGGCTTGGACTAGCCTAGAACAGGACAACCTATGGTGTCTGTACATAGCGCCATTAAACATGGCTTGGACTAGCCTAGAACAGGACAACCTATGGTGTCTGTACATAGCACCATTAAACATGGCTTGGACTAGCCTAGAACAGGACAACCTATGGTGTCTATACATAGCACCATTAGACATGGCTTGGACTAGCCTAGAACAGGACAACCTATGGTGTCACCACTAAATCTGACTCGAGAAGTTAGTTCCCACAGAAGTTGTGGCAATTAGCACACAATTTTCCCCCTCCATCAATTGTTCTGTCAAGCCCATTAGCCCTCTATTTCCCCCCTCCCCCCTGGTGCCATGTGTGTGTGTGTGTGTGTGTATGTTGTAGATTTCCATGGCTTAGTAGCTTCCAACATGTGTGTGACATTGTGCAATTAGCAGGGATCATCTGTCTGTGTGCATTTGTGCACTGAAAGAGCATTATGCACACTCATTCCATTCATGGCCATCTCTCTCAGCTAAAATAGTCAACAATGGGAGTTGCACCCAAACAAGCACCTTCCAGAAGTTGGGTCATAATAGTACAAAGCATTATGGCTTCTTCAAAGAACAGAGGAAGTGGACTTCACTTTAAACTTGTATTGTTGTCGGATGTTGTTCTTGCTCCAGTGGGACATGTATTAAGCTGTATAGTGTGGATAGCTGTATAGTGTGGATAGCTATATTGCTGTATAGTGTAGCTAGTTATATTGCTGTATACTGTGGATAGCTATATGTGCACAGTGTGGATAGTTATATTGCTGTATAATGTGTGTAGCTATATAACTGTATGAAGTGCAAAATGTTTGTCTGTCTATGTGTGTGTATGTTAGGTTATAACTCGGGACCACCCATGGGCTAATCCAGACCAAACTTTCTATGACCAAAAGGTTTTAGGCCACCCAAAAATCTTTGTTTTGGAATTGAAGAATTGACTCGTTTTTGGGGGGGGGGGGGGGGGGGGGGGGGGGGGATTGTCAGCCATTTTGTTTTGGGATACACCTGCACCTGCATTTTTCACATTCCCGATAATAGCTCACAAATGATCCAACATGATAGCATGACCAACAAACCATGCTAGCTACTTTAACTCGCAAAACTCAAACAATTTGCTAGTGAGCTCTAAGCCTACTCTATTAGAAAAACACTACAGTTGCTGAAATGGCTAATTTAAGGAGGGCTACGTCTTTGGTGGCATGTTCAATAATTGACTGGCCATGCTTCGCCAGCTATTAGTGCCTAGGTCCTGCTTCGTGGGGAGCCCAGCTACTGGGTATCTAGTGTTAGGCCTCTTGTTGTTGGAGAAGGTTGTTATCTGTTAGGTCTCTTGTGGTTGGAGACTCTAACATCTAGGCCCTGCTTCATGGGGAGCCCAGCTGGTGCCTAGGCCCTGCTTCATGGGGAGCCATCTGCTGGGTGCAGCTGATAGGCAATGGTTTGTCCACTCTAATAGTGTATCACTATATAGCTGTAGTACTGTTTAGTGTGTCCAGCTATATAACTGTATACATAGCTGCATGTATATAGTTGAATGTATAGGGAGTATGGCTACATAACTGTACAGTGTGTATACTATATATCTATATAGTGTGTGTAACTATGTAGACATATAGTGTGTTTGACTATATAGCTGTATAGTATGTATAGCTGCTCGTAGCTATACAGTGTGTAATACTTAATAAGATATGTCTAATGTTAGCTACACAGCTGTGTTCGACAGTATATATGTAGTGTGAGTTTTGAAGATGACAGTTCTAATAACAAGTTCTAGTGTTAATCAACAGACAACCCCCTTGCTCTGTTTGAAGTGCCTCTGTAGTAATGGCGCCTTTACTCAGGCAAGTGTTTGACAAGCACACTAGGCAGAGAGACGACTAGTTCTCTATGTAAACTGTATGTATGGACAATATTTGTAACATGCACCCATGGTACTATCTATCAAACAGAAATGAATTTATGCATTCATGTGACCTTTGAAACTGGCGCGCATGTGTGCGCGCACACACACACACACACACAGATGGTAACATACTATGGCCTTCCAGCCACTTCTAATGCTCAGGCAGTCTCTCAAACACAAAGAGCATTCTCTGAATGCACCAGTTGAAACAAGGCAGAGAGTGCAGCTTGTCCCGGAGATGAGGAAACTTCAAAGGGAAAGAATACTCTGACATCATCCTAGTGGTAAGGATGAGAAGGAAGCTAGTAGGTTCAACTGGCACCAGGAAAGAAAGAGGCTAAATGGCGTGTGTCAGTGTCTGAGAGGGAGAGAGAGGCTGGTTTGATCAGGAGAGGAGGAAGGTCCTGGAGAGCTGCTGCTCATCGAAGGGAGGAGCACATGAGAGGGAGGCTACTGGCATGATGAGAGGGAGGCTACTGGCATGACGAGAGGAAGGCTACTGGCATGACGAGAGAGGGGCTACTGGCATGATGAGAGGGAGGCTACTGGCAAGATGAGAGGGAGGCTACTGGCATGACGAGAGGAAGGCTATTGGCATAATGAGAGGGAGGCTACTGGCATGATGAGAGGGAGGCCACTGGCAAGATGAGAGGGAGGCTACTGGCATGACCAGAGGGAGGCTACTGGCATGATGAGGCTACTGGCACGATGAGAGGGAGGCTACTGGCATGATGAGAGGGAGGCTACTGGCATGACGAGGCCACTGGCATGATGAGAGGGAGGCTACTGGCATGATGAGAGAGAGGCTAATGGAGTGTCGGCTGATCAAGGAGCAAATTGGTGCTGCCATTTCTCAATAGCAGTATAGGTGACAAAAACTAACATTGTCACTTTATTTTGTCTCAGATCTCTTGCTGCTGCTCACCTTGTTAACGATGCAGTGAAGTCATGGTGATGGTCAGAGATGATTGGGCTGAAGGTCAAACCATGTGGCAAATGTTTCAGAAGGATGTTCAGAGTGCAAGATGCTTTGGTTTGCAATGGTGGAGGATGTGGTAGGGAGAAGTGAGGTGTGAGAATGGTGGGAGAGAGTGATGGGTGGAGGTCGACTGGACTGGGGGAGAGGGTGGAGATGAGAGCGATAGAGAACGAGTACAACAGCTTTTTGAAGGGAAGTGAGAGATTGGCTGTCTCCTGCACACTGTGAGGACCATCAATTGAACCAGTAATGATATTCATGTTCATCTGTGTTGCTTTGCTATACGTGATAGGGACTCGTTTTTTCCCTCGCGTGCGCTACTCAAGTGATGCCTGTCTCTGTTTATGTGCCAGCTCCACTGGCCTCGGCCGGCATTAGTTAATTAACATAAATAAGAGCATATTTGGTCCTGGTGGTATTCCACACTGGTCCAGTACTTCCTAGGACACCCCGGGGCACTTAGGACTCTCGTAGAGTGGACTTGAGGATCAGTGTTAAGGTTGGAGGTGGAACAAAGGATAGGGTCATTCTAGGGCTAGGGCTGGTCTCAGGGTTGGAAACTTAAGTGTTTCGGGGATCCCTGATGCATAGTCGGCCACCCTAGCTAAACTCTGGGGCTAGTCCCATGCATGCCAGGCACTGGGCATGCCTCCTTAATATAGCTCTGTGCTGGTATCATTCGTGCTGACTGAACACTAAATGAGACTACTAATAACCTTGGGCCATTTGGAGGGGGGGGGAGAAACTATGCCAGTATAGTTCACTTGTATTATAGTACTCTACGGAATGTTATATGTCCTGCTTCTCCCCATCCTCAGGACTTGGACGTGGTATGTCACACCCTGAAGAAACTGTCCGAGTTTCACGACTACAGCTTGTCAAAAGTCAAGTAAGTGGGTGTTTGGTTGTAGCTTTTTCCTTCCCCTTATTTGGGAAAGCTCATTAATGCCACCGCCTTTGCCAAGGTGGGGTGTGTTTATTATCTTGTGTTAATGAGAATGTGAGGCACACCACTCCAGCTCTCAGAGTTGTCTTTGTTGCTGAGCCTGCAGCAATGGCCGCTGCAATGTTGGTGTGGTGTGGTGTCTGCGTGTGTCGTTCATATGTGTGTTGATAGAGACATGTGTTGTGCAATTATGGCATTTGGAAATTGCTTTAGAACGGTTCCGGAGAGGTTACATTATGAAGAGTATTCCAAGGACTATATACTGTACAAGTAAGTCCTTTCTCTGAGGTTTGGCTTTAAAGGTTCTCTCTCTTTCCTCTCTTCTCCTTGTGTTCTCCTTCTTCCTGCCTCCTGTCTTCATTCTGCTGGTCTCCTTCCCCTTTTCTCACACATGGCTAGTGCACTCCTCGTTGTAGTCCATCTCCCTCCCATTGCCCCCTTTCTTTCTCTTCTTCCTCCTCCTCCTCCTCATCGGCCATCATCATCATCATCTCCACCTCATTTACCCCCACCCTCCTCTCCCTCCCCAGTGTTGATGACAAGGCAGACGCTTGGTATTACGTGCTATATGGGAGCGTCATGCTCTCCATGATCTACTTCTTCCCTGCGGAGAGCAGGTGAGCAGATCAGACGGGATGCATGTAGTCGAAAGACACGCAGTTAGTGCGTGTGTGGGGGTGGACGCCTGCATGTACATCAGCGTTGCTTGCTGGACAGTTCCCTCCTGCATGCAAGCAACTGCACACGTTCTTGGGCCAACAGAGAACAGATATCCATATTTGCTTCTTTAATCCTTTCACTGGCAGATTTACGGAGGACTTTTTACAAAAATTGACACAATTTCACATTTTTTTATTTTATAGAGGACCATATGAAGACAAGTACCCAACAACTATATATCAGGTGATAGCTGATGCATGAAGGGACGTTATGGTAAATTTTAGTTGCTTAGCAACAAAAGACAGGAAGTAAAATAAAAGGGATTATATCGGGTTTATATCATCTCAATTTCATATTACACATGAAACCAGCAATGTTAGCCAGTCAACTTTTGGTCAACAACAACTACTGTTTGTCAGCAACAATTTTTTGGTTGATTATAACAAACCACAAAGATGTGAATATCATTATAAGTTGAAAAAGGCTATTTCAGCTCGGTTTCATACACATGAAATCAGCTAGTCAACGTTTGGTCAACAACAACTATTTGTCAACAACATTTTTATATCAAACCACAAAGATGTGAATAGCATAACAAAGAGGAAGTAAGGGCTAGGGTCCATAGTACTGAAAAATAAATAAAAGTATGTGCAAAGCGTGCATAACATAATTATAAATAAATATAGATAAAAAATAAAAGGGCAATGCTTGGCACTGTGAAGGTCTGCATGTTCAGCATAACTCAGACAAACACATAATGCTACATTATAAAATATATATATATATATAAATAATAACCTCTCCTCCAACCCTGTCTTCTCATCTGCTGCTTCCTCCTCCTCCTCACCTCCTCCAGGTCCATGAGTGAAACTACCTTCCAAGGAGAAATAGTTCTTATTATTATGCTAGTTACTAGGCTTTACTATACAACTCTTATCTATTCTTACCTTGGGGGAAGTCTTCATGATCATCACTATCGTCTGAAGCTTCGCTTGGCAGAGTAGGGCGACCTATACTTTGAAAACTTGCTTCGTGGTCGGTGCCAAGAGCTTCAGTTATAGCTGCCATAGCATCACCGTCAACTACGCCACTTCCCAGGTAAGCACAGGCACCTTCTTCCTCTTCTTCACTAACGTCAATCTCGAACAGGCCGAAGTCATCCTCAAATAGGAAGTCTTAACGCTTCGTCTCTACTACGGGTCGCCATTTCTTCTTCGAGACCGGGAATGAACCGGAAGTGATGTTTGCTGGCACGTTTACTTCCCTTTCCTCATTCCGTATTTTCCTGATATTCAGGGGTATATTAGAGGCATGCTTTAGGCATATTCGTGCAATTTTTGAACTATATACAGTGAACGGTTAATTTTTTACGAATTTTTTCGTCGCGACTAATCAGTTTTCGCGACTTAAGTCGCTTATGCCAGTGAAAGGGTTAAGAAAAAGGTTGCTCCCGTGGAACTCCAAGGATGTCTGGAGCCGGCAGTTTCTCACCCTCCACTCTCCAGCCACGAGGCAGTGAGTGGGGTGGATTTTGTTACTGCTAGAGCAGCCAACACAACCTGGCTATTATCCAGAAATGTCCACACACAAACACGTGAGGCGTGATCTCAATTGCTGCTAATATCTTTCTTTCATCGGCTGATTGTAGTTCGAGTTAGAGAAGTGATTTCTGAGCCTTGACAACAGCCAATCTTCCACTGTGATTTTGCTCCAGGACAGCTTTCAAAGACAGTTAGTCGCCTACATAGGCCTGCTTTCAAAGACAGTAATTCCCTAGGCCCCACTGCTTTCAAAGACAGTAATCCCCTAAGCCCCACTGCTTTCAAAGACAGTAATTCCCTAGGCCCCACGGTTTTAAAGACAGTAATCCCCTAGTCCCCATTGCTTTCAAAGACAGTAATCCCCTAGGCCCCACTGCTTTTAAAGACAGTAATTCTGCTTTTAAAGACAGTTCTCCCCTAGGCCCCCACTGCTTTTAAAGACAGTAATCCCCTAGGCCCCACTGGTTTTAAAGACAGTAATCCCCTAGTCCCCATTGCTTTCAAAGACAGTAATCCCCTAGGCCCCACTGCTTTTAAAGACAGTAATTCCCTAGGCTCCACTGCTTTTAAAGACAGTTCTCCCCTAGGCCCCCACTGCTTTTAAAGACAGTAATCCCCTAGGCCCCACTGCTTTCAAAGACAGTAATCCCCTAGGCCCCACTGCTGTCAAAGACAGTAATCCAGTTTTTATTCTGCTGTACTTTCAAACAGCTTGGAGGCAACCCCCAGAATGCCTATTGGGGCATAATGGAGAATGAGAATGTATATATTTCTTGCATCAGCAAGCTAGAGGCACGCACTCATACACACAACTTTGTTGATGTGAGTTGGGGTGCACACATCAATTTGGTTTGGTGTCAACAACTTCCACATGTTGCTTGTTGCTTGCATCAACTTCACTTCCATTTGCTGTAGTTTCGGCCGGTGTGTAAACTCGGACGTGAGGGATGCCAAGTGTCACATGCTCGAGCCTTCCGCGCTCCTCAAGGTGAGCCAGACCCTGTTGATGAAGGGGTTGGGCCAATCTTGACAGGTTGTGTGTGTTCTGCAGTTGATGTACATATGTGACACTCCATTGCATGACAAGAGTGTCATGTGATATAGATCAAAGCCACATCACAGAGTGTCATGTCATATAGATCAAAGCTACATCACAGAGTGTCATGTCATGTAGATCAAAGCTACATCACAGAGTGTCATGTGATATAAATAAAAGCGGCATCATCACAGAATGTCATGTGATATAAATAAAAATAAATAAAAGCTGCATCACAAAGTGTCATGTGATATAAATAAAAGCTGCATCTCAGAGTGTCATGTGATATAATGTCATGTGATATAAATAAAAGCGGCATCATTACAGAATGTCATGTGATATAAATAAACAAAGTGTCATGTGATATAAATAAAAGCTGCATCTCAGAGTGTCATGTGATATAAATAAAAGCTGCATCACAGGTCATGTGATAGCTGCATCAGAGTGGGCATCAACTTTGTTGATGGTGTGGCTGTGTGCTTTATTTTATTTTAAAGGAGACAATTTGACTGCGTGGTCTTGAAGATGGTCTCTGGAAGATAAGCATAAATTTGTTGAAAGTTTGCAGATGTCTGTTTGTGGAAATGATTTTTAGCGTCCTGCTGGTATTTCACAAGTGTGATGGTTGCTTGGCAACTTCTAAAACTCTCTTAATAAGCCATTCCTCACAGCAAGGGTGTTGTGTACATTCCATTTTTCAGAAACCACCCGATTAGAGAGACTTATTAAAAATAAAAATAAATTCAACGTCGAACTACCTGTGCTGACTCAGCACCCCAGCCGACTATTGTCACATTGCTTGTGTTTGTGCGTGAAAGTATTGAGGGTGTGCTCTACAAAGAAGCACCAGTATGAGAGAGGTTTTTCAAAAGAGGAGTTTCTAGTGATGCACACTAATAAGGCATCATGGAAAATAGGAATTTATTTTTAATTGAGACATTCTCATACATGAAGGAACAAAATGACATCATTAGAATGTGCACACATTGTTAAGAATATCATTCTATTCTGTGTCTCCCTTGTGCATTTTGGCTCCGATTTATGTTTCAAGTTTTTACATGTTGACTGCTTGTGGACTTGTAGATTAGTTACACTGAGGAGGAGTTGAAGCTCTTTGCACAAAGAGCAGCAGCCAAAATGGCCTCCAAGAGTCAGCTTGCTTCCCAGGAGGAAGGAGGGCAGCAGGCAGACATCCACCATAATGGAGTCACCTCTTCGCATGGGAGTGAGTTGTTCTTATGACATAACCAGAAGAAGGAGGAAGGGAAGAAGGTGGAGGGTATGGAGAGAAACATTGGGATGGGATTGGGGGTGGGATGGGGGGAGGTATGTATGTATGGAAAAGCTATGGAGTAGGATGTGGAAAAGACGATTGGGATGGGGGGGGGGGGGGGGGGGGGGGGGGATTAGGTTGGACAGAATGGAGATGGTAAGAGAAGGAGATCTAGTTGGAGACAAGAGAGGTTGCATAGAGCTTTGGAGTTTGTGTTGCAATGTGAGGAAAGGTTAGCGGAGGAGAAGTGCAAGTGTTGGGAGAGAGAGGAGGTGAGGTTGGAGAGAGAGAGCTGGAATAGGTAAAGGGTTGCAGCATATTATACAGGAATGCATTGGACTGTGAAATAATTATAAAAGCCCTTTATTATTATTATTATTATTATTATTATTATTATTATTATTATTATTATTATTATTATTATTATTATTATTATTATTATTATTATTATTATTATTATTATTATTATTATTATTATTATTATTATTATTATTATTATTATTATTATTATTATTATTATTATATTATAATATTATATTATTATTATTATTATTATTATTATTATTATTATTATTATTATTATTATTATTATTATTATTATTATTATTATTATTATTATTATTTACTTCTCATTATTGGACCGACTTTTTGGCTGCTAATTTTCTAAGTTGTAAATCTTCATCTTCCACACATCTGCAGGCAGCACGAAGGCTGAGAATACGGCCACTTCAGTACAGAACCATCTGTGTTGCAAGCGACCGGCCCTGGAGGGCATTGATGGTATCATACTCAAATCAAAATCTGTTTCATCTGCGGATGGAGTGGTACTACGCTGTAAAACCAGGAGCTATGGGTCCCCAGGGGACTCGGGAAGAAGCACTCCCGCCACGGAGTATCCCCAAAGTGCGGATTTCTTGGATATGGAACGGAACAGGCGAAGTCGCAGTGAAGAACGGTAAGTGGAGGTGTTACATATATCACATTAGCTGGTTAATTATACAGGGGATAGTCATATGACGAAGTGTGCAAGTCACATGTATGGTTATACAAGTGCAAGTCATGTGACTAAGTGTAGATGTCACATGTATGGTTATGCAAGTGTGAGTCATGTGACTAAGTGTGCACGTCACATGTATTACCAGCTTCAGTATTATAATCAACTTTACAGGCACATGAAGTGAGAGGGGAAATAAGCAGATAGAAGGTTGTGCCAAAGTGTATACTTACAAGTTCTTGTAAAATCTGTTTGCTGAGCAGGTATCTACATGTACTAAGCACCTGCTTTTTGTCATGCAGCCACTTTACATTGGTTTCTTCCCTTCTGAGGCTCAGACAGACTTGTAGATATGATGTCCACCTATGACACTCTCGCTCGGCTCTGCAATAGTTCAACCATTTGCCATCCCTTCTAGCTAGCGCCCGGTGCATGTAATCAGTGATCCATATTCCTGTAAAAAATTGACTATGTCCGCGCATGAGCAGTGCTTGTTAAGCGTGTTTGGGGTTAAATTTTAATTTCAAGTGTCCGTTTTCTTGCTGTCTGCCGCTATAAGCACCTGCTCAACAACTAGCTTCATTTTCTCGGCCTATCTCCAGATGTTTGCACGGCCGTGTCGGTGGGGTGTTCCAGGCTATCAAAGTCGCATACCAAGTCTATGTATATTTTAAAGGTTTGTCAATGTTTTAACACGGATGAGCAAATTCGGTGATTGATAATAATTCGTGTTTTCGTGTCTTTTTTTCCCTGACAGAATTGTCTTCACTTTTGATCCCGAGGAAATGAAGAGCATGAGTAACGAATTGTTGGATAAGAACCTGGCCGGGCATCACCCGCGGCCATTGAGCTCCACGGAGCGTATCATCCAGCAGCATCTGGCAGGGAGGGAGTGGCATTACTCAGCGCCCTCTGGGGACAAGAAACAGCAACGGTATTCTGTGGGATCCCTTGAATACCTCTCAGATGGACCAGGTGAGTTGGGGTGGGGGTTAGGGAAGGGGTGAAGTGCATGGAAAGGACTGAGAGAAGAAGAAGGATATTTGAGGATATTTGGGAGAGAGAAATGAGAGTAAGACGGAGGAAATTGGCTTTGTTAGTTTATAGCTTCTATTTTGCACCATCTCATGTGCTCTTTTCTGTTTTCTGCCTCTCCTCTCTCTCTCTCTTCTTTAATTTCATTCCTTCATTCTCTCCATCTCTTTCTCCCATTTTCTTTACAGTAGATTCAGATGATGAAGAATCTGTCCAGTCAGAGGTGAGCATCTCTACTTGTGTGCTAGTCATGGTGGTGGTGTGTGTGTGTGTGCGTGTGTGTGAGCATACAAATTTAGCATCGTGAAGTGTTAAGTTTGTCGGTGAGTGCTCCATGTATGGGAAGTCTTAATTCACAGGTCTTCTGTTTACTATGACAACAAGCTTCTAATTGACCTGGTGGGCACCTTGCATATACTGTAATATGCACGCGCATCACCTGATGGTGACACACCCACATCTTGCTTTCTTGTCATTAGAGGCTAAAACTAAAGATAGTGTCTTCTCTTTTTGCCTCAAAAAGTCATTTATACCGGATGCAAAGGACATACTGGTAGTGGCTCTAGTTCAGCTTTCATCAGTTGCTTTCTGCATGCTTAGTTGTGGAAGGCTCTACTCTAGTTCAGCTTTCATCAGTTGCTTTCTGCATGCTTAGTTGTGGAAGGCTCTAGTTCATCTTTCATCAGTTGCTTTCTGCATGCTTAGTTGTGGAAGGCTCTAGTTCATCTTTCATCAGTTGCTTTCTGCATGCTTAGTTGTGGAAGGCTCTACTCTAGTTCAGCTTTCATCAGTTGCTTTCTGCATGCTTAGTTGTGGAAGGCTCTAGTTCATCTTTCATCAGTTGCTTTCTGCTTGCTTAGTTGTGGAAGGCTCTACTCTAGTTCAGCTTTCATCAGTTGCTTTCTGCATGCTTAGTTGTGGAAGGCTCTAGTTCATCTTTCATCAGTTGCTTTCTGCTTGCTTAGTTGTGGAAGGCTCTACTCTAGTTCAGCTTTCATCAGTTGCTTTCTGCATGCTTAGTTGTGGAAGGCTCTAGTTCAGCTTTCATCAGTTGCTTTCTGCATGCTTAGTTGTGGAAGGCTCTAGTTTAGCTTTGTTCTTCACTGAACACATAATGGCTTCGTCACTGATGCTGACTGCTCCTGTGCAAGACAGTTGTTAGTGTCTTCTCTATGTTACTCTGCAGCTTTAAGCTTGAAAGCTGCCGTAGCGGAGTCTCCCCTGGGCTATTGTGTTTGTAGCTTTGTTCTGAGTGCATTCTGGAGCTTGTTCCACTGCGGGCATATATCGACCCCTCCCATTAACTCTGTATATAATCAGTGGATTTCTATGCACTCTAGACCAGTCCACACTAGCGCAATCAATGTCAATGCCCATTTATATCAAATGGTTGCATCCACACCGAATTCAAAATAGGAAATTGCGTACCAATGTGCATTGGATCCGATGCGCCTCAACAGCTGGCCAGAGACGATTCAGAGCAATGTGTATAGGCATTAGATTTTTAATGTGAGTGTGCATTAAATAGAACTTCCATCACTTAGGCTTACTGGCGCAAGAGCGTTAACCAGTTATATATCACTTGCTAGAAGCTGTTTGTGAGGTATGCTAGCTAGATCTAGCTTAGTCTAGATCTAGACTAACTTACATTGCAGTTAATAGCTACAGGATTTGTGGAACATCATCCTCTAGTAACCTTAACTCTCTTCTCTTTCTGTTCTGTGCCAGCACAACTTTTATTAATTAGTGTTATTAATTAGTGTTATTGAGTATGGACGGACGCGACTAATGCGCATTGATTCAGATTCAGGTTTTTAAGGACTGGATGCACTTCCATTTTTGCATTGTGTGGACAGACCTTCAACATAATGTTATACTCGTACCAAAAGATATGATTGGCACCTGTGGGTCAACAGCTAGAGATGTGTGGGTGTTTGTGGGTGTGCATCTGTGTATAAGTTGTGCCAGGTCAACAGCTAGAGATGTGTGGGTGTTTGTGGGCGTGCATCTGTGTATAAGTTGTGCCAGGTCAACAGCTAGAGATGTGTGGGTGTTTGTGGGTGTGCATCTGTGTATAAGTTGTGCCAGGTCAACAGCTAGAGATGTGTGGGTGTTTGTGGGTGTGCATCTGTGTATAAGTTGTGCCAGGTCAACAGCTAGAGATGTGTGGGTGTTTGTGGGTGTGCATCTGTGTATAAGTTGTGCCAGGTCAACAGCTAGAGATGTGTGGGTGTTTGTGGGCGTGCATCTGTGTATAAGTTGTGCCAGGTCAACAGCTAGAGATGTGTGGGTGTTTGTGGGTGTGCATCTGTGTATAAGTTGTGCCAGGTCAACAGCTAGAGATGTGTGGGTGTTTGTGGGCGTGCATCTGTGTATAAGTTGTGCCAGGTCAACAGCTAGAGATGTGTGGGTGTTTGTGGGCGTGCATCTGTGTATAAGTTGTGCCAGGTCAACAGCTAGAGATGTGTGGGTGTTTGTGGGCGTGCATCTGTGTATAAGTTGTGCCAGGTCAACAGCTAGAGATGTGTGGGTGTTTGTGGGTGTGTATAAGTTGTGCCAGGTCAACAGCTAGAGATGTGTGGGTGTTTGTGGGTGTGCATCTGTGTATAAGTTGTGCCAGGTCAACAGCTAGAGATGTGTGGGTGTTTGTGGGTGTGCATCTGTGTATAAGTTGTGCCAGGTCAACAGCTAGAGATGTGTGGGTGTTTGTGGGCGTGCATCTGTGTATAAGTTGTGCCAGGTCAACAGCTAGAGATGTGTGGGTGTTTGTGGGTGTGCATCTGTGTATAAGTTGTGCCAGGTCAACAGCTAGAGATGTGTGGGTGTTTGTGGGCGTGCATCTGTGTATAAGTTGTGCCAGGTCAACAGCTAGAGATGTGTGGGTGTTTGTGGCTGTGCATCTGTGTATAAGTTGTGCCAGGTCAACAGCTAGAGATGTGTGGGTGTTTGTGGGTGTGCATCTGTGTATAAGTTGTGCCAGGTCAACAGCTAGAGATGTGTGGGTGTTTGTGGGTGTGCATCTGTGTATAAGTTGTGCCAGGTCAACAGCTAGAGATGTGTGGGTGTTTGTGGGCGTGCATCTGTGTATAAGTTGTGCCAGGTCAACAGCTAGAGATGTGTGGGTGTTTGTGGGTGTGCATCTGTGTATAAGTTGTGCCAGGTCAACAGCTAGAGATGTGTGGGTGTTTGTGGGCGTGCATCTGTGTATAAGTTGTGCCAGGTCAACAGCTAGAGATGTGTGGGTGTTTGTGGCTGTGCATCTGTGTATAAGTTGTGCCAGGTCAACAGCTAGAGATGTGTGGGTGTTTGTGGGTGTGCATCTGTGTATAAGTTGTGCCAGGTCAACAGCTAGAGATGTGTGGGTGTTTGTGGGTGTGCATCTGTGTATAAGTTGTGCCAGGTCAACAGCTAGAGATGTGTGGGTGTTTGTGGGCGTGCATCTGTGTATAAGTTGTGCCAGGTCAACAGCTAGAGATGTGTGGGTGTTTGTGGGCGTGCATCTGTGTATAAGTTGTGCCAGGTCAACAGCTAGAGATGTGTGGGTGTTTGTGGGTGTGCATCTGTGTATAAGTTGTGCCAGGTCAACAGCTAGAGATGTGTGGGTGTTTGTGGGTGTGCATCTGTGTATAAGTTGTGCCAGGTCAACAGCTAGAGATGTGTGGGTGTTTGTGGGCGTGCATCTGTGTATAAGTTGTGCCAGGTCAACAGCTAGTGATGTGTGGGTGTTTGTGGGCGTGCATCTGTGTATAAGTTGTGCCAGGTCAACAGCTAGTGATGAGTGTTTGTGGGTGTGCATCTGTGTATAAGTTGTGCCAGGTCAACAGCTAGAGATGTGTGGGTGTTTGTGGGCGTGCATCTGTGTATAAGTTGTGCCAGGTCAACAGCTGTGATGTGGGTGGCTTGTGGGTGTGTATAATTGTGCCATGTGTGGGTATTTGTCAGCATGTGACCTGTGTATAGTGTATGGACCAGGCCTGTGTGTGTGTCTGGGTAGGTGTGTGGTGTGTGGGTGGGGGAGGTGGTGGGTGGGTAGTGAATGAGTGAGATAAATGGGAGGAGATAGGTGGGTCCGAAGTATTTGAGCTTTGGAGAAGAGTAGGAAGGCTTGCCATAGCTAATACACAGGTACCTCTATACCTGTACACTGTAAGCTGATAAAGAGTGATTATTTTGATTAGTTTACAAAATGGCACTAGCTTTGCAGCTCTGATGCAATGCATGGACAGGCTTGAGGTGTCTATGGCGTCCAACCAATCAGGCTGGCTCTTCGAGCCAATAGCAAATTTTTGAGAGCTGTTGATGAGGTAAGCTTCCTTTGTTGTGGTAGCTGCTGGCTCTGCCTGGTCTAGGGTTGAGGGAAGTCCATCCGCGCACATCGACAGTTGGAAGCATCAGCGAGTTAATAGGTAGCACCACCAGGTTTCAGCACTACACTAAATGGGCGCACTCTAGAACCACTTCTCCTTGTACTGCTCTGGCAGGAATGGGTGTTGTCTGTTACACTAAGGTCAAGGTTTATTTGCCATGCTGAATTATGCCAACCCAGAGAAAGCATGCACATTACAACACTGCCTGAGGGCACGTGTTGTGTATTAAAACACTGCCTGGGGCCATGTGCTGTGTATTGATTGCAACACTGCCTGGGGACTGTGTGCTGCACATACTACATTACCTGGGGACTGTGTGTGCACATACTACATTACCTGGGGACTGTGTGTGCACATACTATACTACATAACCTGGGGACTGTGTGTATACATACTACATTACCTGGGGACTGTGTGTGCACATACTACATTACCTGGGGACTGTGTGCTGCACATTACTACACTGCTAGGTATGTGTGGTACATTACAACATGGGGCTTATGTCATACTGACCAACGTGGTTAAATGACAGACATCTTGGCAAGGGTTTGTCATATCTTGAAATCCCCAAATTCAAACACCTGAAGGGACAGCTGTGCTATATATAGTGTGAGACACACCACAGAAGCCATACCTCCCCCCCCCCCCCCCAAGCTTATCTCTGTGGCTAACCTCCCTCCATGGCACTGTTAGTCTGGGGTGACGTGCCACTGTGTGCACGGAGCAGCCATAAACTCGTGCAGGGTGACTTCCCACAGAGTAACTTTTACGGTGTAGATATCTCTCTGCCCTAAAGCTTGTTGTAGCTGCTTACTTTTTCTGCTGTTCCCTTCTCTCCTGAAGTCTCTTCCAGCCTCTGCATATCTGTCTGTGTGCTACATGTACCTTTCTTCTGCCCTTTCTTTCCATCTCCTGTTCCTCTCTCTCTCTCGCTTCCCAATGTCATCCTCTTCCTTCAACTTTTGTCTGGTGTGTTAATATCTTGCAGTCATCCAGTGCGGCCAGTATGGATGCAGTGCTAGAGGTCCTCTCCAAGCAACCGGCAGACCGAACCCCAGAGGACATAGGTAGGTACAGCGTACACTTAATAGGCGTGGCTTCAAGTTATAGGCGTGGCTTCAAGTGACTGATGTTTGAGCAAATGCAAAAGGTTTGCGTAAGGCGTGGCTATCACTAGTACAAACTGGTATAGCATGCTTACTTAATTAGAGCCCATCCACACCTGGTCTTCCTGGTCGTCTCTACTTCACCTTGCCTACTTACATGTGCATGTATGTCATTGTCCACATGTGCATGTATGCCATTGTCCACATGTGCATGTATGTCATTGTCCACGTGTGCATGTATGTCATTGTCCACATGTGCATGTACAGTAGGAGCCCCCAAAAGTTCCTGTTCCATACCCGACCCGTTCCAACGCTAATGTTACGATGTCGAGGAAAGTAGAGCCGCCGAATCAACGCATAGAAAACCAGACAGATAATGCAAAACAAATGCTGTTAAGTTTATATTTCTAATTTTTAAATCTTGCGCTTTTTAATAAATGTGCTCGTGTTCACGCGTACGTGGAGCGGGCACCCGTTGTTTACAACAACAAGGTGCTAAATCTAGCAAGTGTTGTTGTTTTGCTCCACTTTGTTTTCTTCTTCTCAGATGTCATTTTGCCCATCAAGAAGCTTATTGCTGACAATAGTTATTTCTCTTCCTAACCTTTTGACCTGTGCCCGCTAGTGTCTGTCCTTCGGGTCTAGCTCTCAACTTAGTATTAGTAGCTTAGCCTTCTAGTTCATTGCTACTCTGTGTATAAGATGCATTAGACAAAACTTGCTAAATAGTTTTGTAGAGGTTAGGCTAGGCATAGAGTTAGGCAAAGCCTAGTGTAGACTAAGACTGGTAAACAAGCCCCTTTGTAATGCCCTCACAGAACCTCTAGTAGCTAGCAAGCCTTGCCTTAGAGATATTTCACAGAGTAGCTTAGCAGGCCTTGCCTTAGAAAGGTTGGCGAGTTTACAGAATGTCTAGTAGCCTTGCCTTAGAAAACTTAACCTCTAGTAACCCCTAGCTAAGGTAACAAGTCATGTCTAATTATTAGGCCTCACATCAACCATGTATAGACCAAGAGCTGATGCATTTACACATTGATATTTCTGCCAATGGAGAACTCTGGTGCCCCAAAGTATGATGGAGGATGGGTCATGTGTTTGGTGACAGGTGCACTGTAAGAGTGAAAAAGTTACGTCTGAGTGTAAATTTTCTGCTCTATTGCATGGTGGATGTCTTTATTATTTTTTGGTTGTACATGCAACAGGACCTCAGACTTCTATGGTGGAGTTATAGGGTAAGTTTGTCCTTGATGGCTCATCGAACATACTAGTCTACATCTCCCCTACATTCGCTGGTTCCAACTACTTACCTCTTCATGGACCCTGGAGAAGTGTTAGATCCAGAAAACATACGAGTGTTTATGCTCGCAAAATAAGCAATGGCATGGAGAAGTGTTTATAGTGTTGGTTTTGTAACTGATTGTCATCTTTTATTATATGAAGACATTTGTCTTTTTAATAAACTACTACAAGGCAAGTTCATCTATGCTTCACACCAAAAATGTGCAAATGCCAGAGAAATAGTGCCACACAAACATTGGGTTGTAGCTTTAAGCTTTAAATAAGAGACTGTGTGCTTCACACCAAAAATGTGTCTGCCAATTGGGTAGTCTTGGCCTACCATAACACAAGCCTTGCACGATATGGTGTTAATTGTCATGAAAGTTCACTAGTGATAGTTATCCATGTCATTGCTCAATTACTATGGTAACCAGTCAACACATTTTTTGTATATATGCACACAGCCCAAGCCACACCTAGGCTAAGCTATGCTCTTGAGCTTACCCTTCAAATTTAAAATAAGCTAATCATTCAAGCTTCCTTAAAAGCTAAGCCAAACCAGCTTATAAACTGTAAGCTTAAACCAGGCTGTCAGTACAACAGCATTCAATGGCTAGCTGCTGCTCCTTGTAGTTCAACAATCCTTGGAAGAATTGAGTGCAGTCAGCTGTTCTTCATCACTCGCTTCAAGGTTCGCAAACATCTTTGAGAAGGCTTCTTCTTAGTCCTCATCCTTTGACCTTCCAGATTTCCTCCGCTTTGGATTGGGATCGCTCCGAAACTGCAGGGGTACATCACGGCCACACCTAAAGTAGCTGCTACAAACTTGATCATACGCGCAGTCTGCAGCATGTAGGTCACATGATAGTATTCAATGACTTTGAAGGGCCGCTCATCACACCCATTATCACAGCATGACAATATTGTCTTTGCAAAGCAGTTTTCACATAACTTTAGTCTATCAGTTTTGCTATTGAACGGACCTTCATAAACCCTAGCACTCCTTGTAATGGTACTGGATTCACCACCCTGTTTCCTCTTTGAATGGATATCAATTTCTATACTGGTTGTGTACATTTTGCGACAGTTTGAATGCACTTTACAGCCAGCAGTCACAGCAATGGTGTTCCCTCTCCCAACACTAGCTGCATTCTTTACAGCCAGCAGTCAAGCAATGGCATCACCTCTCCCATAACTAGCTGCATTCTTTACAGCCAGTTGGACTGCATTCATCAGTCCATAATACGTCCTCGACGCCACAAGTCACCTCCCCAAGAAAATGCCAGATTCACTCCAATCTTTTCATTCAGAAAGGTAGGGAAGGGAAGAGATATTATTGTAATATTACCTTGCCTTTAAGATTTGGAAATCAAATGTTTCACTGACTCAAGCTAAGCTTGCTAAGGAGTAAGCTAAGAGGTAAAAAAAAAGGTCTTAAAAAGTCTTAGCCTGGTCCTTCAAGACCCTAAGCTAAACTTCAAGCCACAGCCAAGGCAAAGCTATGCTCTTGAGCTTACCCCTTTAAATTTAATATAAGGTAACCGTTTGAGCTTAGACTTTAAAAGCTAAGCCAAACAGCTTATAAACTAAACAGTTTGTCAGTTTAAACTAAGCTTAACAAGCTTTAGAAATGACGGACAGATTACCTTGTTCCATTAGTCTGATGAGTGATAGTAGAGCTACCTGGAAGGTCTATCCTAGCGCAGTCCTGCTGAGCAGCAGTGAAATGTTGTAGCCCTTGTTCGGTCTGTAGTAGACGCTGGAGCTAGTCGACAATTGTTTCATCAGTCAGCTTCATCTGTTCCTCTATTCCTTCGAGGCTGGCATTAATATCGAGGGCCTTTCGCTGAAGAATGGCATTATGAACGGTACAAGAAGCGAGAGGCTGCTCAACGATGAACAAACTGGAAGAAGCTGGAGCACGAAGCCGATTGAACTCGAAGCATGAGGCTGACGAATGACTGCGCAAACAAGGGCATGGAAATTGAATGCGAATGTGTTTGAAACGAGAAAACAACTTCGCCGTTGGAGCGGGGTCCTTATTTAACGGCGTTGGAACAGGGGTCCTTATTTAACGGCGTTGGAACAGGGGTCCTTATTTAACGGCGTTGGAACAGGGGTCCTTATTTAACGGCATTGGAACGGGGTCCTTATGTAACGGCGTTGGAACGATGTTGCTCAGAAACGCCAACAGAATATTAACACAACAGAACCGGAATTTTTGGCTCTTACTGTACGTCATTGTCCACGTGTGCATGCATGTCATTGTCCACATGTACATGCATGTCATTGTCCACATGTACATGCATGTCATTGTCTACGTGTACATGCATGTCATTGTCACGTGTACATGCATGTCATTGTGCATGCATGTCATTGTCCACGTGTGCATGCGTGTCATTGTCCACATGTGCATGCATTCCATTGTGCATGTAGGCCATTGTCCGTGTACATACATGTCATTGTCCATGTGTGTATGTATGTCATTGTCCACGTGTGCATGTATGTCATTGTCCACATGTGCATGTACAGTAGAGGTAAAAAAAAATGCCTATGGCATTTAAATTGAACACATGTAGATGTTTACAACTGATATGGTGTTAACAAACACAAATAAACGGTTAATGTTTATGCCACTTTTGGCCGCAGAGAAGCTGACTAAAAGGTCAGCGCATCCACGTAGCCTTCCTAAGGTCACCAAAGCGCAC
Source organism: Cladorhizidae sp. MBARI D1340-BT2 (assembly GCA_028752905.1). Taxonomy (NCBI): domain Eukaryota; kingdom Metazoa; phylum Porifera; class Demospongiae; order Poecilosclerida; family Cladorhizidae; species Cladorhizidae sp. MBARI D1340-BT2. Next base: position 11,400,011 of record JAQNBH010000017.1, read on the forward strand.
AAGATTTGTGCCACGTGGCAAGTTATTTTTTAGTTGCTGGGACTCGTCTTTGCTTCGAGCTTTTGAAAGGAAAGATCATCTTTGTTTTACAGCTCCAACATAAGTTGTTGAAAAGATAGCCTGAAGCCCACAGTCAAAAACAGTGTGTATGATTGTGATATTAAGTCAAGACCTGCTAATACAGCTTGGCTTTCACAGGCTTGTAAGTCATAGCTTCTGTACTGTAGCTTTTTTTCTTAGTTGTTCCATAAGAAAGGCTTAGCAAAACTTAGATAGCCTTTGTGTGCAATCCTTTAGCTACATAATGTGCTCTCGATGTATAAAAGTGTCGATGTTAAACTTTATCTTGCCTAGTGGACAGTTTGTATATCAGCATTCTCTAACTGGTTTTATTGCAGCTTTGAGTATGTTTAGATGTGGGAGAGGAAAAATGTAGATGGTCCTGTTATTTGAACATGCTGATTGGCAACAAATAAAAAGTAGGTAGGATTTTGGTGATGGCCCCTAGTTTCCTTCCAAGATCTCCACCAACGTATCCAGCTGTCTAATCCACATTACACCAATTTGTTGACATGTTCTTATTTGGAGATGGATAAAGTGGTTATGCAGCCAAAATGAATAATGTTATTGGACAATGTGATTGTGTAGTTCTTTCTTCTCTTTGGCATTTATTTGTTCTTCGTTGGAGAAGAACCAGAAGGAGCTAACCCACCGTGTGCCACTTCTGGAGAACAGGTTGGCTCGGTGACTCCCCCCGTGCCTCAGCCTTCTCCAGTTTGTCTTCAAGGTTCAATGAATTTGGCACCCCATTTCTCCACCTGCCTTAGTGCCAGGCCCCCTCCTTTCAGACTGTTGATTTGAAGGTGGTCACTCAAAAGTGGAACTATTACCTTTTTTTAAATAATTCTGAACATTTCTCTCTCTTCAGAGTATTATTTTGTACAACAAAGAAAACAACAATTGAATTGAAACAACATTTTATAACCATATAATTGAACAGTTATCCATAGGGCTAGGGCTGGGGCTGGGGCTAGCAGGTAGAAAACAAAATAAAGAGAGCAGCAATTAATATGTATTATATATTAATGTTAAAAAAAAGCTTCTGACGCTCATCTGTATTTCGGATAGGAGGGCTAGGATTAGTTCCAGAACCTTCATTCTTCCTAGTAGTGCAAGTCTCCTGTTACGTATGAGCGTCGGTCTCAGCGAGAGCACAGCAGTCGCATTCGAGCATCTATCTGTCTTCCACCTGAAGCACTTTCGTTCGTGCTACTGTCGAGCGTAGGTCTCCACACCTCTTGCTTGCTATAAATCTGTATTTATAGCAAGAAAGAGGTGTGGAGACCTGTGCTCGACTGTGGGGGGAAATGCTTCAGGTAGGAGATGGACTCTCGACTGCACTGCTTCTTGATGGGTGATGCTCGACTGAACAGGATGTAGACTGCAATACTTCAGGTGGGAAGAATGAAGGCTCTGGAACGAAGAGAAGACTTGAAAAACGCTCACTACGCAACTGAGGCTTACTAGCGCACCGACTTTTTATTTTATTGCGAAGCGCTTCTGCACCGCTACATGTAAGTGGACGGTTTATCCATTTGTAACCGTTGGTTTCCGTTGAGCTGAGCATTTACAGTGTGCGTTTATTTGCGTTCACGATATGTGTTTTTTCACGTTGTATATTCCCAACGCAACCAGCATGTTTGTTTTTTGGCTTGTACTGTGTCATTGTCCATGGGCATGTATGTCATTATCCACATGTGCATGTATGTCATTGTCCACATGTGCATGTAAGTCATTGTCCACATGTGCATGTATGTCATTGTCCACATGTGCATGTATGTCATTGTCCACATGTGTATATATGTCATTGTCCACGTGTGCATGTATGTCATTGTCCACGTGTGCATGTATGTCATTATCCACATGTGCATGTATATCATTGGCCTCATGTGCATGTATGTCATTGTCCACACATGCATGTCATGTCCACACATGCATGTCATGTCCACATGTGCATGTATGTCATTGTCCACACGTGCATGTATGTCATTGGCCACATGTGCATGTATGTCATTGTCCACATGTGCATGTACTGTATGCCATTGTCCACAGATTATGTTAACTCGACCAACACTTGTACATAACTCTCACCAACAATGTCGCTCTCTCTTTCTTGACCTTGTTTTGTTTCATTGTAGAGCGTGTCATGGATGTTCTGCAATACGTTCGTGTGAGTTGCTTATCTGATATTGTCTTTCTTGTGCATTCTTGTGGTTACTATGGTTACGAGGTGTGTGTTTGTTGTTTGTGTGTGTGTGTGTTTTTACTCCCTCCCTCTCTAGGTGTTTTCTAACATGACGTCCAACATTCGTCGTGCTCTGTTTGGGGTGCTGATGGTACTCACCGTGGAGCAAGAGAACACTGTGGTCATAGACAATGGTGACGATGTAAGTCTGAGACGTGATGTTGGCCTCTGTGGTGGTACACGCTCGTATGTATAAAAGCAACGCCTCTTGCCACGATACAGTAGCAACAAAATATCAAAGTGCACCATTTGCTTCCTTTCCCCCCCCCTTTTTTTTTGGTGGTTCACGTTAGCAGGAAGGGGTGGGGACAATGTATACTTTGGCCAAACATGGTGGGGTTCCTGGTGCTTGAATGGTACTGTCAGGGTGGGGGGGCTCTGAATATTGAACTGTTGGTACAATAGGTGTGGATACAGTTTTTAATCTGTGAGGGGGTGGGGGTTGGGGGGGAGTTGCAGGTCGACGAACAAGACCAAGCTTGTGCTGAATGTCCCCACTAGGGGGGCTCGGTGCGGAAACATTTGAAATCTAGGGGCTTTTCCCTGCAATCTAAGGCATCTTGGGCACATGTTGAAGGTTGACTATTTTGTTTATTTTTTGACAAGAACCAAGTCTCCCGGGAGTCGCCCAGGGTTTTGTTTTTTTATACATCTCCCACCCTCCTGGGAAACCCATATTAAGTAATTCTCCCGGTATTTTCATTTCTCCCGGGTTTCCTCCAGAGTCTCTCAATTCCCCCCCCCCCCCCCCCCCCCCCCCCCCTCCACCCAAAAAACTCACTGAAAAATCATCAAGATGGCCATTGTTTATTCGAACTAATGAATTGGGAACTACTACTGTCACAAACCTGTTTGGTCTGTAATAATAACTAGAGGCGTATGTTGTAGACGAGACATCCAACACACCACTCCCAGTGGAAGGGGCTGCATTCGTAAGAAACATCAACATGCGTCCATTATTGACAAGAAACCTTTGAAGTTGTACATTTGGCTAACTTTGATAAAATAATAAGGCAATATTCCATTTTAATATTTTGCTAATAAACATATTCATTGTCTCTCTTTTGTATTTGGCGCATGTGTGGGTGGCCCCAGCCTCCATAGCAAAATCTCCGGGAAATGGCTTTACCTCAACCTATGACCCTGGCCAATTTGCTTATGTTGGGCAGAACAACCATTTAATGTTTGAACCGCGAGACAGTATTCACGAACCCAAGTCACACACTTACATCGGACTGACGGTCGCGCTGACGTCACAGTGTGATTGGCTAGCAGTTAGACAGTTATAGCAAAGCTTATTACGACTCTACTTCGCAGCCCAGGGGTGAGGACCCCACAGCTCCCCTCCGGTCCCTCTAGACCCACGCCTGTGTCCAACCACACAGAACATTACAATAACCTTCTCAATAATCAACTTGAAATTGTATTCTCTCGACATTTCGACAAGATGCCCAAGCCTTAAATCAGGAATGACTTCTTTTTTTCGTTTTCTTTTCTTTTTTTCTGGTGCTCCACGTCCGTTGGGCTTGAGTATGAGAGAGAGAGAAGTAGTTTTTGTGTTGTCGAGGAATTGGGATAGTGAGCTCTGCTGTGTATCCAGAGGTGCCCACAGAGTGTGCCAGTGTGTGTTGTGCTGTGGCTGTCTGACGCGGTACAGAACTCCTTATGTAACCAAGGATTTCTTTGTCGGTCACATGAACTCATGTCAACATATGTGGAGCTTGGAGTCGCCAATACTGTGCTGGGTACGGACAAGCGAGGAGGCATAGTTACATGTCTTGCTGCTGTAATTACTGCCCATGCCTGAGGTTGTGTGTTTGTAAGTTATGTAGTGCAGCCTGCCAGCGTGTCTGAGTTCTGATGGAGGCTCATTAGAGAAGACAATGCCAGTCCTTGCGTTGTTTGTTGCAGGTTGTACCGGCCCAACAGAGGGTCGTTAGGGTTAGGATGCAGCTACTTGCGATGGCTGGTTTCGGCCATCCTTCAGTCTGGCGGTCGTTTGACTCCAAAGACGTGGTCAGGCTCGGCCTCTCAGACATGGTACAGGCTCTTCCTTTCAGACATGGTGAAGGCTCTGCATCTCAGACATGGTGCAGGCTCTCCTCTCAGACATGGTGCAGGCTCTCCTCTCAGACATGGTGAAGGCTCTTCCTTCAGACATGGTGCAGGTTCTTCTTCTCAGACATGGTGCAGGTCCTCTCACACATGGTGAAGGCTCTTCCTTCAGACATGTTGCAGGTTCTTCTTCTCAGACGTGGTGCAGCTCCTCTCAGACATGGTGAAGGCTCTTCCTTCAGACATGGTGCAGGTTCTTCTTCTCAGACATGGTGCAGGTCCTCTCAGACATGGTGAAGGCTCTTCCTTCAGACATGGTGCAGGTTCTTCTTCTCAGACATGGTGCAGGTCCTCTCAGACATGGTGCAGGTTCTTCCTCTCAGTCTCACGGACATCAAAAGGGAGTTGGTGGTGGAGCAATCTGTCGAGCATATGCAGAAATAATTATGTAGTGGCCACCAGTAACATATACTGACGGGGAGCCCTTCTCCTGTGCACTTCCCGGCTACTCAGAGGATTCATAAAAATATGAACTACTAACACAGTTATCTGTAGCTTCCATGTTACAAATTTATTTATTTCGAATTCCTGCTTGGAATTTGGTTCATGACCTGGAGCTAATATGAAGCTCTAATGTGAGGATATTTGGTCTGTGTGCCTGTAGAGTTATAGGGTGGGCACTATGTGGAGGGATGGAGTTATAGGGTGGGCATTATGTGGAGGGATGGAGTTAGGGTAGGCATTATGTGGAGAGATGGAGTTATAGGGTGGGCATTATGTGGAGGGATGAAGTTATAGGGTGGGCATTATGTGGAGGGATGGAGTTATAGGGTGGGCATTATGTGGAGGGATGGAGTTATAGGGTGGGCATTATGTGGAGGGATGGGTGGGCATTATGTGATGTGGAGGATGGAGTTATAGGGTGGGCATTATGTGGAGAGATGGAGTTATAGGGTGGGCATTATGTGGAGGGCTGTAGTTATAGGGTGGGCATTATGTGGAGGGCTGTAGTTATAGGGTGGGCATTATGTGGAGGGATGGAGTTATAGGGTGGGCATTATGTGGAGGGATGGAGTTATAGGGTGGGCATTATGTGGAGGATGGAGTTATAGGGTGGGCATTATGTGGAGGGATGGGTGGGCATTATGTGGAGGATGGAGTTATAGGGTGGGCATTATGTGGAGGATGGAGTTATAGGGTGGGCATTATGTGGAGGGGTTTGAAGGTATTGAGTGTGGCGTTAAAAGGTTATAATTATCGACCATCGTCCTTCTCTTCAAAGGTGACTTGTAATTTCTAGCAAATGATCAGCATTGTGCAGAGAAAATGCACTTAGCAGCAAGACACATGACACCCAATGGTGGTAGTGGGTGTGGTAGGAGATGAAGAAGCTGATGGATAGTTAACGTTTACTCTTAGCACTTGTGCATTAGCAATCTTTTCACTCTGGCCTAAGAGCCATGCTTGCTTATACCTGTGAGATCTGTGCAGTGCAGGACACCTGTGAGACCAGTGCAGTGCAGGACACCTGCGAGGCCTGTGCAGTGCACGCGGCCAGTGTTTCCAACCAAGGAAGGGATTGTGTGTCGGGGGGGGGGGGGGGGGGGGGAGATTTGAAACCATGGTGGCTAACCTCGCTATATTTGCGCTTTTTCACAGCTGCAAGTGTTTGTTCTGCCACCTATTAACAATTCTCAATCCAAAATTGCACGGAATCATCAATCTTCAGAGAAAGTTTGAATTCCTTGTGGAAAAAACACAGATTACCTATGCCCCTCCCCCAAACCGCCCCTCCCCCAAACCTGGATGAAATGCTGCGTATGTACCTGTACGTGAGCATGCAGGAATGGGTCTGGGGAGAAGGGGTGTGGTGGAGAGAGGGAGGGGCTTTTGTTCACCTCGGTTGTGGCATACCTTGCTGCTATTCTGCACGCTGTTGTTGCTTCAGTGAAGCATTAATAGACGGTTCTTCCTGATTCTTGCTGGGACATGTGTGCAGTTAGTTCTAGGGATCAGTCACATAATAATTGTTGTTTTGTTATTATTCTATTTGTTTGGTTGGTATATTTCCATCCATGAGAGTGGACTCGCGCTGGAGCATTATAGACCATCAGTCCCTTTCCGGGGATCAATTCTTCCTGCAACCTCGTTACCTCAAACCTGTTGCTCTTAGTTCTGTTATGCTAATAGACACTAATTGGAGGTATTGTTCATTACTGAGCAACTGTTCCCATTAGGTGGACAAGTGGTATGTGATTCTGAATGGACAATTCAAGCAGGTCCGAGATGCCGCCCCAGTCAAGTTCTACTCTGTAGGGGACTCGTAAGTTGTGTTGTTTTGTGTGTTGTGTGGGGGGGGGGGGGGGGGGGGGGGGGGTGGGGGGTTAGGGAAGGAAGAGGTGGTATTTTTAATTGAAGGGTTCGTGAATATTACTTGGGGGTTGGAGGAGGATGTGTGTGAGTGATAATTAGGAGACATGAAGTATATATTTAGATATTTTATGGTTTTGTTTCAGTGTTGAGGTGAGGGGAGGTCCAGTGGGTGGTGAAGTTAGCTCAGTTCTGTTGTCTGAACTTTCATGAGCATGTGAGTACATGCAGGCCACATGTGTCTGTACATGGAGGCACATGTGTCTGTACATGGAGGCCACATGTGTCTGTACATGGAGGCACAGTGTGTGTACATGGAGGCACATGTGTGTGCGTCCTGCTCTCTATTGTTTGCTGTTTGGTTTTACTGTTGGTATATGACCTGCAGATTTGGGGTCACTCGGAGTCTGAAGGTCTTGCTTATTTGGGGAAGATGATGTCTGCTGAGAAGGCATGCACTGTAAGTGTTTCCTCGCAATAAGTATTGCTGTAGTAGTTTATTTAGTCCCTTGCAATATCTCAGCGCTCTTCTCCTTCTTCCCCACAGTTCTTTTCTTCTCCCCCAACCCGACTACTCTTTTTTTCCCTCCCCCTTCATTTCTACTTCGTCCTATTCTCCTCATTCCCTCCCCTCTCCCTTCTTGCGCTCTCCATCCCACTTTCCCTTCCCCTCCCCCCATCACCCTTCCCTCTTCCACTCCTAACTGTCCTTTTCTCTGCAGCTGGGCTACGTGTCCACGGAGGACTATGGTCGCATCCTCACCCAGGGGGAGGAGAACTTGAAGAAGGTATATAGTGACGGAGAGCTAGTTGCCGTGTGTACGAGAAGAGATCTGTGGCCTGCAATGAGGGCTACTTCCTGATCCAGGTGAGGCTAAATCCTTCTCCCCTCTCCCTCCCTTCTCCACTTCCTCCTCTCTCTCTCTTCTCCACTTCCTCCTCCCCCTCTCCTCTCCCTGTCCTCCCCCTCCCTTCTCCTCCCCCTCCCCTCTCCCTGTCCTCTCCCCTCCCCTTCTCCTCCCCCTCCCCTCTCAATGTCATAGTAGCCTATTAGCTTCATAGTGACAGGGACCAATGTTGTAGTAGCTATTAGCTTCATAATGACAGGGACCAATGTCATAGTAGCTATTAGCTTCATAGTGACAGGGACCAATGATGTAGTAGCTATTAGCTTCATAGTGACAGGGACCAATGTCATAGTAGCTATTAGCTTCATAATGACAGGGACCAATGTCATAGTAGCTATTAGCTTCATAGTGACAGGGACCAATGTTGTAGTAGCTATTAGCTTCATAATGACAGGACCAATGTCCATAGTAGCTATTAGCTTCATAGTGACAGGGACCAATGTCATAGTAGCTATTAGCTTCATAGTGACAGGGACCAATGTTGTAGTAGCTATTAGCTTCATAGTGACAGGGACCAATGTCATAGTAGCTATTAGCTTCATAATGACAGGGACCAATGTCATAGTAGCTATTAGCTTCATAGTGACAGGGACCAATGTCATAGTAGCTATTAGCTTCATAGTGACAGGGACCAATGTCATAGTAGCTATTAGCTTCATAATGACAGGGACCAATGTCATAGTACATGTAGCTATTAGCTTCATAGTGACAGGGACCAATGTTGTAGTAGCTATTAGCTTCATAGTGACAGGGACCAATGTCGTAGTAGCTATTAGTACAGCGTGGAATTTTCCATCCTTGCAATTGTTTAGCTCCCAATGGCTTCAGGTGACTTCTTTTCCACAACCAATTGAGATCGTTTTCTCACCTTAAATTCTCACCTTAAATTCCGGTTTTCTCTGTCCCTATAATCCTCTGTGCAGCCATGTTTGGAGACGTCATCTCATTGCTGTCACATGATCATCACATGATCATCACTTGTGGTTGTCCTATCCCATGATGTGCAACATGACCACATGATTAGCACCTGATTTCACATGCATAATCAGACGTGCTTGGCAAATGATCAACACTTACAATGTGTCATAATAATTATATATATATATATATTCCAGGGGACTCCAGAGAAATTGCTGGACGAGTTGGTGCATAATTCCTTGGACAATACCTTTGTGAACGACTTCCTCCTCACGTACTGCACGTTCCTCGACAACCCCACGCCCATCTTAAACAGACTGAGAGCGGAGTGGGCGGAAGGGTCCCATCGAACCAAGGTTGGTGTAACCCCGTGGGGGAAAGGGGAGTGGCCTTGCTGGTTGGATGGCCTAAGGGTTGATGTTAGCAAGAGCTATCACACGTGCATGCATGCTTAGTCGAAACTTCAAAAAGTAGTTGCTATGTATCAATAACCTGTTTGGGCTGACCTGAACCACTGCATGTGGCCATGGCAGTCCTTCCTGCTTGGCTCCTCCCTGGACTTGCACCCAAAGTGGTTGCTTGCAGCTGTTGTGTGACCACCATGAGGTTCCACTTCTGCACCTACAGAAAGCTGCACTCCACTCCCACCAGCATGCTCGTGGTGGCCTGTCTCAGAAGCAAGAGGCCGACTACAAACTTTGCACGCATACAATGATTGTTTACATTGGATCTCAAGTTTGTGGGATTATTGCACTATCAATATCATTACAGCACATCTCCTGTAGACACCTCCTGCGGTATTCCAGACACATGTGCCATATCCTTGAGTGTGTGATGACTATCTTGTCTGACTTGGGGCACAGAGGGAGAATGGGCGGCTTTGTCCCCCGGCAAGATGGGTGTAATTCTGTGTTAGAACTCTCAAGGAACTCTCAGTCGATATATGGTAGACAAGGATAACCAACTTAAATTTACTCTCTCAAGGCTTCAGCTACATAGATGCTCTAGCCTTCCTCAGGAATAACGATGAAGGCTTGAGTGGACTAAATGTAACAATGAAGGCTTGAGTGGACTAAATTTAGGTTAGTTATTGAGGCAGTTATTGCCCACTCTCTTGGGTGTTGGCTCTGCAGTGGTAGTGTGTGACTGTATGCACTCGGATAATAGCTGGTCAGAACGAGCCGATCTACGTACCTGGTTGAGATTGTGAAAACCTGTGGTTTTACCTATGAACGTATGATATGAATTTGACTTAGATATCTGATGCAGTTTCTATGACAGACGGAGTCTAAACAAGTCAGATCTCAACCAATAGAGATCTACACTTTGTAGCCTTTGGGTTCCTTCAAATACCGTAACTAGCTAGATGTTTGGGAGTTCCTGCAAATACCATAACTACAGTAGCTAGATGTTTGCAAATACCATAGCTAGCTAGATGTTTGGGAGTTCCTGCAAATACCATAGCTACTAGATGTTTGGGAGTTCCTGCAAATACCATAGCTAGCTAGATGTTTGGGAGTTCCTGCAAATACCATAGCTACTAGATGTTTGGGAGTTCCTGCAAATACCATAGCTAGTTAGATGTTTGGGAGTTCCTGCAAATACCATACTAGCTAGATGTTTGGGAGTTCCTGCAAATACCATAGCTAGTTAGATGTTTGGGAGTTCCTGCAAATACCATAGCTAGCTAGATGTTTGGGAGTTCCTGCAAATACCATAGCTAGCTAGATGTTTGGGAGTTCCTGCAAATACCATAACTAGCTAGATGTTTGGGAGTTCCTGCAAATACCATAGCTAGCTAGATGTTTGGGAGTTCCTGCAAATACCATAGCTAGTTAGATGTTTGGGAGTTCCTGCAAATACCATAGCTAGCTAGATGTTTGGGAGTTCCTGCAAATACCATAGCTAGCTAGATGTTTGGGAGTTCCTGCAAATACCATAGCTAGCTAGATGTTTGGGAGTTCCTGCAAATACCATAGCTACTGGATGTTTGGGAGTTCATGAAAATACCTATAGATGTTTTGGTCTCTGATGTGGGACTCTTACATACTTGTACCATCAGTGTGTGTGTGTGTCCATATGTGCCTTCATGCATTATGTTTGTGCATACACTACATGTTCATGTATGAACATGTGCCCTGTACTTGCAGGTGATTACAATATTGCAGATCTGGGTCTCTGAGCACTTCTCTGACTTTGAGGGAGTGATGGAGATGGAGGACTTCTTGGACTGGTTTCAACAGCAGCTGGTGAACGAGGTGAGTCCTACCAGAGTGCTTGCCTTAGAGATGGGTTGGCTGTCTGTAGTGACAGAGTGCTTGCCATATGATGGGTTGGCTGTCTGTAGTAGTGACAGAGTACTTGCCATAGTGATGGGTTGGGTGTCTGTGGTGACAGAGTGCTTGCCATAGTGATGGGTTGGCTGTCTGTGGTGACAGAGTACTTACCATAGTGATGGGTTGGGTGTCTGTAGTGACAGAGTGCTTGCCATAGTGATGGGTTGGGTGTCTGTGGTGACAGTACTTGCCATAGTGATGGGTTGGGTGTCTGTAGTGACTGTGTGCTTGCCATAGTGATGGGTTGGGTGTCTGTAGTGACAGAGTGCTTGCCATAGTGATGGGTTGGGTGTCTGTGGTGACAGAGTGCTTACCATAGTGATGGGTTGGCTGTCTGTAGTAGTGATAGAGTGCTTACCATAGTGATGGGTTGGCTGTCTGTAGTGACAGAGTGCTTGCCATAGTGATGGGTTGGCTGTCTGTAGTGACAGAGTGCTTGCCATAGTGATGGGTTGGGTGTCTGTGGTGACAGAGTGCTTACCATAGTGATGGGTTGGCTGTCTGTAGTGACAGTACTTGCCATAGTGATGGGTTGGCTGTCTGTAGTGACAGTACTTGCCATAGTGATGGGTTGGGTGTCTGTGGTGACAGAGTACTTACCATAGTGATGGGTTGGGTGTCTGTAGTGACAGAGTACTTGCCATAGTGATGGGTTGGCTGTCTGTAGTAGTGATAGAGTGCTTACCATATGATGGGTTGGCTGTCTGTAGTGACAGAGTGCTTGCCATAGTGATGGGTTGGGTGTCTGTAGTGACAGAGTACTTGCCATAGTGATGGGTTGGGTGTCTGTGGTGACAGAGTGCTTACCATAGTGATGGGTTGGCTGTCTGTAGTGACAGTACTTGCCATAGTGATGGGTTGGGTGTCTGTGGTGACAGAGTACTTACCATAGTGATGGGTTGGGTGTCTGTAGTGATAGAGTGCTTACCATAGTGATGGGTTGGGTGTCTGTAGTGACAGAGTGCTTGCCATAGTGATGGGTTGGGTGTCTGTAGTGACAGAGTGCTTACCATAGTGATGGGTTGGGTGTCTGTAGTGACAGAGTGCTTGCCATAGTGATGGGTTGGCTGTCTGTAGTGACAGAGTGCTTACCATGTAGTGATGGCAAATAGCTGACTTCTTGTTAGGAGAGCCATAGCTTCTGTATAAAGGCAGGTGGCAATCCACTCGGTTGAATCTGTTTCTGCTGCATGCGTTCGCGTTCCGTTGCATAGTTCACAATATTTGCACTGAGTCCGTTGACCAATACAATGGATGGCAGTACTAGCAGTGAGGAAGTGATTTTACTATTGGCTAGCAAGAGGAAGTGCAGAAAGAGGAATTACTGGCTGGAATATTTGTATAGCTGCTAATACTAGCTAGTTACCTGGATGGCCACTTCCTTCCAGACATTTTATATAGCCAAGAGACCTGCCAGAGGTTGGGATAGCTCCTCGCCACTTCTATAGTGTAAAGTTCAACACGTGATATGTTCTGGGATTCTGATTGGTCCGACGCAATGGATTGGACACAAGAGTTGAACCAAATCCTACTCGTGCATTTCATATCCATTCCCATCCGTAGTCCATTGCGTTACCTACCGGTTCACAATATCGGTGCAGCAGATCAGAAGGACGGAACACATGCAACAGATGACTTGCGTCATATAGTGAACGGCCTTGACTCGATGCAGAGGAGCCATATGAGCTGCTCATGTTGATAGGAGCCGTACCAGCTGCTCATGTTGATAGGAGCCGTACCAGCTGCTCATGTTGATAGGAGCCGTACCAGCTGCTCATGTTGATAGGAGCCATACCAGCTGCTCATGTTGATAGGAGCTGCTCATGTTGATAGGAGCCATACCAGCTGCTCATGTTGATAGGAGCCATACCAGCTGCTCATGTTGATAGGAGCCGTACAAGCTGCTCATGTTGATAGGAGCCATACCAGCTGCTCATGTTGATAGGATCCATACCAGCTGCTCATGTTGATAGGAGCCATACCAGCTGCTCATGTTGATAGGAGCCATACCAGCTGCTCATGTTGATAGGAGCCATACCAGCTGCTCATGTTGATAGGAGCCATACCAGCTGCTCATGTTGATAGGAGCCATACCAGCTGCTCATGTTGATAGGGGCCATACCAGCTGCTCATGTTGATAGGAGCCGTACCAGCTGCTCATGTTGATAGGAGCTGCTCATGTTGATAGGAGCCGTACAAGCTGCTCATGTTGATAGGAGCCATACCAGCTGCTCATGTTGATAGGATCCATACCAGCTGCTCATGTTGATAGGAGCCATACCAGCTGCTCATGTTGATAGGAGCCATACCAGCTGCTCATGTTGATAGGAGCCATACCAGCTGCTCATGTTGATAGGAGCCATACCAGCTGCTCATGTTGATAGGAGCCATACCAGCTGCTCATGTTGATAGGAGCCATACCAGCTGCTCATGTTGATAGGAGCCATACCAGCTGCTCATGTTGATAGGAGCCGTACCAGCTGCTCATGTTGATAGGAGCCATACCAGCTGCTCATGTTGATAGGAGCCGTACCAGCTGCTCATGTTGATAGGAACCATACCAGCTGCTCATGTTGATAGGAGCCGTACCAGCTGCTCATGTTGATAGGAGCCATACATGTACCAGCTGCTCATGTTGATAGGGGCCATACCAGCTGCTCATGTTGATAGGAGCCTTACGAGCTGCTCATGTTGATAGGAGCCGTATCAGCTGCTCATGTTGATAGGAACCATACCAGCTGCTCATGTTGATAGGAGCCGTACAAGCTGCTCATGTTGATAGGAGCCATACCAGCTGCTCATGTTGATAGGATCCATACCAGCTGCTCATGTTGATAGGAGCCATACCAGCTGCTCATGTTGATAGGAGCCATACCAGCTGCTCATGTTGATAGGAGCCATACCAGCTGCTCATGTTGATAGGAGCCATACCAGCTGCTCATGTTGATAGGAGCCATACCAGCTGCTCATGTTGATAGGGGCCATACCAGCTGCTCATGTTGATAGGAGCCGTACCAGCTGCTCATGTTGATAGGAGCCGTACAAGCTGCTCATGTTGATAGGAGCCATACCAGCTGCTCATGTTGATAGGATCCATACCAGCTGCTCATGTTGATAGGAGCCATACCAGCTGCTCATGTTGATAGGAGCCATACCAGCTGCTCATGTTGATAGGAGCCATACCAGCTGCTCATGTTGATAGGAGCCATACCAGCTGCTCATGTTGATAGGAGCCATACCAGCTGCTCATGTTGATAGGAGCCATACCAGCTGCTCATGTTGATAGGAGCCATACCAGCTGCTCATGTTGATAGGAGCCGTACCAGCTGCTCATGTTGATAGGAGCCATACCAGCTGCTCATGTTGATAGGAGCCGTACCAGCTGCTCATGTTGATAGGAACCATACCAGCTGCTCATGTTGATAGGAGCCGTACCAGCTGCTCATGTTGATAGGAGCCATACATGTACCAGCTGCTCATGTTGATAGGGGCCATACCAGCTGCTCATGTTGATAGGAGCCTTACGAGCTGCTCATGTTGATAGGAGCCGTATCAGCTGCTCATGTTGATAGGAACCATACCAGCTGCTCATGTTGATAGGAGCCGTACCAGCTGCTCATGTTGATAGGAGCCGTACCAGCTGCTCATGTTGATAGGAGCCATACCAGCTGCTCATGTTGATAGGAGCCGTACAAGCTGCTCATGTTGATAGGAGCCATACCAGCTGCTCATGTTGATAGGAGCCATACCAGCTGCTCATGTTGATAGGAGCCGTACCAGCTGCTCATGTTGATAGGAGCCGTACCAGCTGCTCATGTTGATAGGAGCCATACCAGCTGCTCATGTTGATAGGAGCCATACCAGCTGCTCATGTTGATAGGAGCCGTACCAGCTGCTCATGTTGATAGGAGCCATACCAGCTGCTCATGTTGATAGGAGCTGCTCATGTTGATAGGAGCCATACCAGCTGCTCATGTTGATAGGAACCATACCAGCTGCTCATGTTGATAGGAGCCGTACCAGCTGCTCATGTTGATAGGAGCCGTACCAGCTGCTCATGTTGATAGGAGCCATACCAGCTGCTCATGTTGATAGGAGCCGTACAAGCTGCTCATGTTGATAGGAGCCATACCAGCTGCTCATGTTGATAGGAGCCATACCAGCTGCTCATGTTGATAGGAGCCATACCAGCTGCTCATGTTGATAGGAGCCGTACCAGCTGCTCATGTTGATAGGAGCCGTACCAGCTGCTCATGTTGATAGGAGCCATACCAGCTGCTCATGTTGATAGGAGCCATACCAGCTGCTCATGTTGATAGGAGCCATACCAGCTGCTCATGTTGATAGGAGCCGTACCAGCTGCTCATGTTGATAGGAGCCATACCAGCTGCTCATGTTGATAGGAGCTGCTCATGTTGATAGGAGCCATACCAGCTGCTCATGTTGAAAGGAGCTATACCAGCTGCTCATGTTGATAGGAGCTGCTCATGTTGATAGGAGCTGCTCATGTTGATAGGAGCTGCTCATGTTGATAGGAGCCATACCAGCTGCTCATGTTGATAGGAGCCATACCAGCTGCTCATGTTGATAGGAGCCATACCAGCTGCTCATGTTGATAGGAGCCATACCAGCTGCTCATGTTGATAGGAGCCATACCAGCTGCTCATGTTGATAGGAGCTGCTCATGTTGATAGGAGCCATACCAGCTGCTCATGTTGAAAGGAGCTATACCAGCTGCTCATGTTGATAGGAGCCATACCAGCTGCTCATGTTGATAGGAGCTATATGAGCTGCTCATGTTGATGGTTGAAGTTCAAAACTGAATATCTAGATAGTTTGGGGGGGGCGAGGTTCCAACGTTTCAAACGAATGCATCGCTCTTTATTCGGTTGAAATGCAGGCCCTCAAAAGATTCCCGTATAGCTGATTATGTGATATATTTAAGAAGCTGAAAATGATGTTCTGTATTGTTATTTTTATTGATTTTCTTGTCTGGTGTTGATGTTATTTCGTCGACAATGCAATCACCTTTCTTCTCCAAATGTTTGCCAAATATTAGGGCAAGCTTGATGACAAGAAGGAGTTGGATAAGTCCCGGACTTCTTTCTCCCGGACACGGAATGTCGAGCTGGTATGTTGTGTTGCACGCACTTGGAGCGGGATAGAGTCATGTGTTTACACAGTGTAATATTGTGTGGTCTTGGCTCGTTCAACTTCTGGTATGTATGTACATATATTGTGTCTATACTAGCCATAGTAGGCCTAGCCTAGCTTTCCCCTAGAGCCATCCTAGACTCCCCCTCCCCCCCCCCCCCCCCCCCCCCATCCCAGCCATTGCACTAACCCCATCTCAGCCTTTGCTTTATCCTTAGTCCAGCAAGGTGTGCTAGAGTGAGGCCAACCCCATCTCAGCCTTTGCTTTATCCTTAGTCCAGCAAGGTGTGCTAGAGTGAGGCCAGCTAGGAGTGGGGCCAGCAAGGTGTCCTAGCAGCTAGGAATGGGGCCAGCAAGGTGTCCTAGAGTGGGGCCAGCTAGGAGTGGGGCCAGCAAGGTGTGCTAGAGTGGAACCAGCTAGGAGTGGGGCCAGCAAGGTGTGCTGGAGTGGGGCCAGCTAGGAGTGGGGCCAGCAAGGTGTGCTGGAGTGGGGGCAGCTAGGAGTGGGGCCAGCAAGGTGTGCTAGAGTGGAACCAGCTAGGAGTGGGGCCAGCTAGGTGTCCTGGAGTGGGGCCAGCTAGGAGTGGGGCCAGCAAGGTGTGCTAGAGTGGAACCAGCTAGGAGTGGGGCCAGCTAGGAGAGGGTGTGCTAGAGTGGAACCAGCTACTGTAGGAGTTGGGCCAGCAAGGTGTCCTAGAGTGGGGCCAGCTAGGAGTGGGGCCAGCTAGGTGTCCTGGAGTGGGGCCAGCTAGGAGTGGGGCCAGCAAGGTGTGCTGGAGTGGAGCCAGCTAAGAGTGGGGCCAGCAAGGTGTCCTAGAGTGGAACCAGCTAGGAGTGGGGCCAGCTAGGAGTGGGGCCAGCAATGTGTGCTAGAGTGGAACCAGCTAGGAGTGGGGCCAGCAAGGTGTCCTAGAGTGGGGCCAGCTAGGAGTGGGGCCAGCTAGGTGTCCTGGAGTGGGGCCAGCTAGGAGTGGGGCCAGCTAGGAGTGGGGCCAGCAAGGTGTGCTGGAGTGGAACCAGCTAGGAGTGGGGCCAGCAAGGTGTGCTGGAGTGGAACCAGCTAGGAGTGGGGCCAGCAAGGTGTCCTAGAGTGGAACCAGCTAGGAGTGGGGCCAGCTAGGAGTCGGGCCAGCAAGGTGTCCTAGAGTGGGGCCAGCTAGGAGTGGGGCCAGCTAGGTGTCCCAGCTAGGAGTGGGGCCAGCTAGGTGTCCCAGCTAGGAGTGGGGCCAGTAAGGTGTCCTAGAGTTGAACCAGCTAGGAGTGGGGCCAGCAAGGTGTCCTAGAGTGGGTCCAGCTAGGAGTGGGGCCAGCAAGGTGTCCTAGAGTGGAACCAGCTAGGAGTGGGCCAGCAAGGTGTCCTAGAGTGGGGCCAGCTAGGTGTGGGGCCAGCTAGGTGTCCTAGAGTGGGGCCAGCTAGGAGTGGGGCCAGCAAGGTGTGCTGGAGTGGGGCCAGCTAGGAGTGGGGCCAGCAAGGTGTGCTGGAGTGGGGCCAGCTAGGAGTGGCACCAGCTAGGTGTGCTAGAGTGGAACCAGCTAGGAGTGGGGCCAGCAAGGTGTGCTGGAGTGGGGCCAGCTAGGAGTGGGGCCAGCAAGGTGTGCTAGAGTGGCACCAGCTAGGAGTGGGGCCCAGCAAGGTGTCCTAGAGTGGGGCCAGCTAGGAGTGGGGCCAGCAAGGTGTCCTAGAGTGAGGCCAGCTAGGAGTGGGGCCAGCAAGGTGTCCTAGAGTGGAACCAGCAAAGATTGGGGCCAGCAAGGTGTGCTAGAGTGGGGCCAGCTAGGAGTGGGGCCAGCAAGGTGTGCTGGAGTGGGGCCAGCTAGGAGTGGGGCCAGCAAGGTGTCCTAGAGTGGCACCAGCTAGGAGTGGGGCCAGCTAGGAGTGGGGCCAGGGGCCAGCAAGGTGTCCTAGAGTGGAACCAGCTAGGAGTGGGGCCAGCAAGGTGTGCTAGAGTGGGGCCAGCTAGGAGTGGGGCCAGCATGGTGTGCTAGAGTGGCACCAGCTAGGAGTGGGGCCAGCAAGGTGTGCTAAGAGTGGAACCAGCTAGGAGTGGGGCCAGCAAGGTGTCCTAGAGTGGGTCCAGCTAGGAGTGGGGCCAGCTACATGATGTACAGTAGCTATTGAAATGGAAAGAACTTTTAGGTTGGTTGTGTGCTCACCTGGAACATGTGCAGGCCAGGGAGCTCACCTGGAACATGTGCAGGGCAGGGAGTAGACATGTACTCATGCTCACATGGAACATGTGCAGGGCAGGGAGCTCACATGTGCATGGCAGGGAGTAGACATGTACTTATGTACAGTATAACTCTTAGGCTTGGACTAAGTGAATGAAATCAAAAATGAGGCCCGGCCAGCAACCAGACAAATTTTGTTGGCATTAGAGCATTCCAGCGTGTGTTTCGACAGAAATTGCCATTTGCATGAGTGAATATGCATGTATGAAGAGTCACACACACACACACACAACACACACTGTTCTCTGTGACAGTTTAGCTAGTGAAAGTGAACTTTGTTCAAGCACCCTTTTTCTGAGCAGCACAGCACTTAAATCTCATGTATTTCAAGCAGAGCGTTTTGTATTTGTGTAGGTGATAGACTGTCATGACTTTCTGGCTGAATTAATGAAGCACTCGTGCATAATGCATAGCTGCCAACCATCCTGTTTATACCAGGAAAATCCCATTTTCCTGACATCCTGGGGAAAACCATGGAATTCCTACCCAAGTTCTAATTATGTGTTAAAATGATATCTTTGGTGTCAGCATAACTTCAACCAGCAACAGCAGTCCTCCTGGCAGTTTAGTGTAGCTGCAACCAGCAACAGCAGTCCTCCTGGCAGTTCAGTGTACCCAGCAAAAGCAGTCATCCTGGCAGTTCAGTGTAGCTTCAACCAGCAACAGCAGTCCTCCTGGCAGTTTAGTGTAGCTTCAACCAGCAACAGCAGTCCTCCTGGCAGTTTAGTGTAGCTTCATCCAGCAACAGCAGTCCTCCTGGCAGTTCAGTGTAGCTGCAACCAGCAACAGCAGTCATCCTGGCAGTTCAGTGTAGCTTCATCCAGCAACAGCATTCCTCCTGGCAGTTCAGTGTAGCTTCATCCAGCAACAGCAGTCATCCTGGCAGTTCAGTGTAGCTTCAACCAGCAACAGCAATCCTCTTGGCAGACAAATACCGTATGAAACCCAGCAACAAGAGGGAAACCTACGCACTCTATAAGGTTTGCAACGTGGATTCTTCAGTCGCTGGTGGCTGTGTTCACTGAGTTCATCAACACCGCCTGAGCAAGTAGCATACCAACAAGATGAAGGGGCATAGAACACTGCCAGCTTCGCTCATGAACCACCAGAGAGAGAGAGAGAGCCCAAACAAGTACGTGGTCAAGTCAGTTGTGCTGAGCTCTACTTAGCTAGCTAGCTTCATTACTAAGCGCAACTTGCCATTCGCTATGCAGGTCACTGTAACAGGCTGTGTCCTGATTCTATGATTCTCAGACCTCTGTTGCCCAAACTTCTTCCAGCTTAGAATGGGTAAAGGGTGGTTGCTTGTTTTGTTGCATCTTTAGTCGCCTATCAAGTAAGTAGATGGTCTTACTTAAAATGATATTGTGTATAATTTTTTTGCCAAGTCTGATGGTCTTAAAGGGCCTGGCTCCTAAATCATCAAAGCCAGTTCACTACATATACATAGTGGACCTGAGCATGGTAGTACACAGGTTGTTTGAACTCTGATCCTTTTGTTGACAAAATGCTTTGCCTTTCACTTAAAAGACATTTTTGTGGTTCAAGGTTTAGCAACACATCTATATTTAGTTGTGGTGGAGGTGAGCCAGAGTTTGCGCTGTTGGCAGATGAGTGGTGGGCGTGTGCTTGTGTTTGGTTTGGTACTATACTAGAAAACAGAGCCTGTTGTGGAGCAACAGCAATACCTTCAGGAGTAAAACCAGCTCAGTTTTCTGGTGCAGTACCAAGTATCTTTTCTCTGAAGGCTGGTGGCTGGGACAAGAGAACCAGTTGCCCATAGCTGACCTGATTACTGCATAATTGGGTTCTCTTCCTCTTCTACATTTGCTGTTTCTGTATTCAAGTGTGTCTTCCTTCATTAGAACATCTTGAAGCCAGTTCTCTCCCCTCTGCTGACTATGCGGCCAGTTCTCTCCCCTCAGCCAGTTCTCTCTCCTCTGCTGACTATGCAGCCAGTTCTCTCCCCTCTGCTGACTATGCTCTCCCCTCTGCTGACTTTGCAGCCAGTTCTCTCTCCTCTGCTGACTATGCAGCCAGTTCTCTCCCCTCTGCTGACTATGCAGCCAGTTCTCTCCCCTCTGCTGACTATGCAGCCAGTTCTCTCCCCTCTGCTGACTATGCAGCCAGTTCTCTCCCCTCTGCTGACTATGCTCTCCCCTCTGCTGACTTTGCAGCCAGTTCTCTCTCCTCTGCTGACTATGCAGCCAGTTCTCTCCCCTCTGCTGACTATGCAGACAGTTCTCTCCCCTCTGCTGACTATGCAGCCAGTTCTCTCCCCTCTGCTGACTATGCAGACGGTTCTCTCCCCTCTGCTGACTATGCAGACAGTTCTCTCCCCTCTGCTGACTATGCGGCCAGTTCTCTCCCCTCAGCCAGTTCTCTCTCCTCTGCTGACTATGCAGCCAGTTCTCTCCCCTCTGCTGACTATGCTCTCCCCTCTGCTGACTTTGCAGCCAGTTCTCTCTCCTCTGCTGACTATGCAGCCAGTTCTCTCCCCTCTGCTGACTATGCAGCCAGTTCTCTCCCCTCTGCTGACTATGCAGCCAGTTCTCTCCCCTCTGCTGACTATGCAGCCAGTTCTCTCCCCTCTGCTGACTATGCTCTCCCCTCTGCTGACTTTGCAGCCAGTTCTCTCTCCTCTGCTGACTATGCAGCCAGTTCTCTCCCCTCTGCTGACTATGCAGACAGTTCTCTCCCCTCTGCTGACTATGCAGCCAGTTCTCTCCCCTCTGCTGACTATGCAGCCAGTTCTCTCCCCTCTGCTGACTTTGCAGCCAGTTCTCTCTCCTCTGCTGACTATGCAGCCAGTTCTCTCCCCTCTGCTGACTATGCAGCCAGTTCTCTCCCCTCTGCTGACTATGCAGACAGTTCTCTCCCCTCTGCTGACTATGCAGACAGTTCTCTCCCCTCTGCTGACTATGCAGACGGTTCTCTCCCCTCTGCTGACTATGCAGCCAGTTCTCTCCCCTCTGCTGACTATGCAGCCAGTTCTCTCCCCTCTGCTGACTATGCAGCCAGTTCTCTCCCCTCTGCTGACTATGCAGCCAGTTCCCTCTCCTCTGCTGACTATGTGGCCAGTTCTCTCCCCTCTGCTGACTATGTGGCCAGTTCTCTACCCTCTGCTGACTATGCAGCCAGTTCCCTCTCCTCTGCTGACTATGTGGCCAGTTCTCTCCCCTCTGCAGACTATGCAGCCAGTTCTCCCCTCTGCTGACTACGCAGCCAGTTCTCCCCTCTCTGCTGACTGTGGCCAGTTTTCTGCCGTGTGTGTCCCATAGGCAGCTGACCTTTGTCATTTCATCTTGACAATCATTTCCTTTTGAGGATGTCCATTTTATTTGGCGTGAGCTATATTTATGAGTAATGGGTAATGGGTGGCCCATTCATATTTATTGCAGGTCAAGGTGCAGTGCTTTGCATTCTGCATCTGAGAGATGTGACCTAATGTAGTGGTGCGGGCACGAGTAGCTCGTGGAGTAGTCATGCACTGTGAACACAGGGCTGCAGGGATTGATAATAAACCCCTTGACTTCAAGGAGACGAGAGGTGGAGGGGGGAGGGGTTAAGGGAAGAAGTTATGGGTCCCCAGGGCAGAAAAGGGTAGCAATTTTCACTTAGTGTATGGTCCCCATAAATGCCCTGCCCCCCCCCGCTCTTTCCTTCAAGACCTGTCTCTATTATGACTGTCTCTATTGTGACTGTTATAGGATCGTGCAGGGACCAACTCTCCACTCAACTTTGAAGTGGTTGGCGGGTGGGAAGTGGGCCATTCCATCTTTGTGCACAAGGTGGAGTCAAATTCCATTCCAGCGAAGGTGGGAGGACTGCGTGTGGGAGATCAGGTGAGTCCTGTGTCCCAAGTATGGTTGAAGGGAGGAGGTGTGTGTTTGGGGGAGGGGGGAGTGGCACTGTATATTTGTGTTGTCATTGTCGTTACTTGTTTTGTTGGCTCACAGATTCTTGAGATCAACGACTCCAAGTGTGACAAGAAGGAGCTGAAGCACGTAAGAGCAACACATGCTAGCCCTAGCCCTAGCCCTAGCCCTAACCCTAGCCCTAGCCCTAACCCTAGCCCTAGCCCTAGCCCTAGCCCTAGCCCTAGCACATGTGTTCATGTTGAGTAATAAACATTTTGGATAAAAATGAAATCCTCTTTTTGCACGACTAGCTTTGGTCTTGCGAAACATCGTTTTCCTCACCGTAGTCTACATTGTGTGTTAAGTGTCCACGAGCGCTAAATGCTTCCCTTTGAAATCAATTAAGGGAGAGAGTCAGTGGGCCATGGGTGGGCGCTTGCTTGCTAAGTTGGAAATTGGTTAGTACTTCAATTAATGCACACATTATAATAGAGGTGGGCGCGTGCCATTTGACGAGTTAAAAAAAAATGTTCGTGGGGTCAGTCGTGCTTTATTAGAAGCCCTTTCTGAAGGAGAGCTGCAGGGGTGGGAGGGGGGGGGGGGGGGGGGCTTACATTGCTGGGAACCACTCGGAATCCCTTCCCTCTTGACCGAGGAGGTGCTCCTGGATGGACTCTTCGCTGAAAGCACATCATGTGATACACTGTCATTCCTGCTCCCTTGCCCTCGATGGAGTCATCTCTTATACCACTGTCATTCCTGCTCCCTTGCCCTCGATGGAGTCATCTCTTATACCACTGTCATTCCTGCTCCCTTGCCCTCGATGGAGTCATCTCTTATACCACTGTCATTCCTGCTCCCTTGCCTCGATGGAGTCATCTCTTATACCACTGTCATTCCTGCTCCCTTGCCTCGATGGAGTCATCTCTTATACCACTGTCATTCCTGCTCCCTTGCCCTCGATGGAGTCATCTCTTATACCACTGTCATTCCTGCTCCCTTGCCGCGATGGAGTCATCTCTTATACCACTGTCATTCCTGCTCCCTTGCCTCGATGGAGTCATCTCTTATACCACTGTCATTCCTGCTCCCTTGCCTCGATGGAGTCATCTCTTATACCACTGTCATTCCTGCTCCCTTGCCCTCGATGGAGTCATCTCTTATACCACTGTCATTCCTGCTCCCTTGCCCTCGATGGAGTCATCTCTTATACCACTGTCATTCCTGCTCCCTTGCCTCGATGGAGTCATCTCTTATACCACTGTCATTCCTGCTCCCTTGCCTCGATGGAGTCATCTCTTATACCACTGTCATTCCTGCTCCCTTGCCTCGATGGAGTCATCTCTTATACCACTGTCATTCCTGCTCCCTTGCCTCGATGGAGTCATCTCTTATACCACTGTCATTCCTGCTCCCTTGCCTCGATGGAGTCATCTCTTATACCACTGTCATTCCTGATCCCTTGCCCTCGATGGAGTCATCTCTTATACCACTGTCATTCCTGCTCCCTTGCCTCGATGGAGTCATCTCTTATACCACTGTCATTCCTGCTCCCTTGCCTCGATGGAGTCATCTCTTATACCACTGTCATTCCTGCTCCCTTGCCTCGATGGAGTCATCTCTTATACCACTGTCATTCCTGCTCCCTTGCCCTCGATGGAGTCATCTCTTATACCACTGTCATTCCTGCTCCCTTGCCGCGATGGAGTCATCTCTTATACCACTGTCATTCCTGCTCCCTTGCCTCGATGGAGGCATCTCTTATACCACTGTCATTCCTGCTTCCTTGCCTCGATGGAGTCATCTCTTATACCACTGTCATTCCTGCTCCCTTGCCTCGATGGAGTCATCTCTTATACCACTGTCATTCCTGCTCCCTTGCCTCGATGGAATCATCTCTTATACCACTGTCATTCCTGCTCCCTTGCCTCGATGGAGTCATCTCTTATGCCACTGTCATTCCTGCTCCCTTGCCTTGATGGAGTCATCTCTTATACCACTGTCATTCCTGCTCCCTTGCCCTCGATGGAGTCATCTCTTATACCACTGTCATTCCTGCTCCCTTGCCTTGACGGAGTCATCTCTTATACCACTGTCATTCCTGCTCCCTTGCCCTCGATTGAGTCATCTCTTATACCACTGTCATTCCTTCTCCCTTGCCCTCGATGGAGTCATCTCTTATACCACTGTCATTCCTGCTCCCTTGCCTCGATGGAGTCATCTCTTATACCACTGTCATTCCTGCTCCCTTGCCCTCGATGGAGTCATCTCTTATACCACTGTCATTCCTGCTCCCTTGCCTCGATGGAGTCATCTCTTATACCACTGTCATTCCTGCTCTCTTGCCCTCGATGGAGTCATCTCTTATACCACTGTCATTCCTGCTCCCTTGCCCTCGATGGAGTCATCTCTTATACCACTGTCATTCCTGCTCCCTTGCCCTCGATGGAGTCATCTCTTATACCACTGTCATTCCTGCTCCCTTGCCTCGATGGAGTCATCTCTTATACCACTGTCATTCCTGCTCCCTTGCCTCGATGGAGTCATCTCTTATACCACTGTCATTCCTGCTCCCTTGCCTCGATGGAGTCATCTCTTATACCACTGTCATTCCTGCTCCCTTGCCCTCGATGGAGTCATCTCTTATACCACTGTCATTCCTGCTCCCTTGCTCTCGATGGAGTCATCTCTTATACCACTGTCATTCCTGCTCCCTTGCCTCGATGGAGTCATCTCTTATACCACTGTCATTCCTGCTCCCTTGCCTCGATGGAGTCATCTCTTATACCACTGTCATTCCTGCTCCCTTGTCTCGATGGAGTCATCTCTTATACCACTGTCATTCCTGCTCCCTTGCCCTCGATGGAGTCATCTCTTATACCACTGTCATTCCTGCTCCCTTGCCCTCGATGGAGTCATCTCTTATACCACTGTCATTCCTGCTCCCTTGCCTCGATGGAGTCATCTCTTATACCACTGTCATTCCTGCTCCCTTGCCTCGATGGAGTCATCTCTTATACCACTGTCATTCCTGCTCCCTTGCCTCGATGGAGTCATCTCTTATACCACTGTCATTCCTGCTCCCTTGCCTCGATGGAGTCATCTCTTATACCACTGTCATTCCTGCTCCCTTGCCTCGATGGAGTCATCTCTTATACCACTGTCATTCCTGCTCCCTTGCCCTCGATGGAGTCATCTCTTATACCACTGTCATTCCTGCTCCCTTGCCGCGATGGAGTCATCTCTTATACCACTGTCATTCCTGCTCCCTTGCCCTCGATGGAGTCATCTCTTATACCACTGTCATTCCTGCTCCCTTGCCTCGATGGAGGCATCTCTTATACCACTGTCATTCCTGCTTCCTTGCCTCGATGGAGTCATCTCTTATACCACTGTCATTCCTGCTCCCTTGCCTCGATGGAGTCATCTCTTATACCACTGTCATTCCTGCTCCCTTGCCTCGATGGAATCATCTCTTATACCACTGTCATTCCTGCTCCCTTGCCTCGATGGAGTCATCTCTTATGCCACTGTCATTCCTGCTCCCTTGCCTTGATGGAGTCATCTCTTATACCACTGTCATTCCTGCTCCCTTGCCTCGATGGAGTCATCTCTTATACCACTGTCATTCCTGCTCCCTTGCCTCGATGGAGTCATCTCTTATACCACTGTCATTCCTGCTCCCTTGCCTCGATGGAGTCATCTCTTATACCACTGTCATTCCTGCTCCCTTGCCCTCGATGGAGTCATCTCTTATACCACTGTCATTCCTGCTCCCTTGCCTCGATGAAGTCATCTCTTATATACCACTGTCATTCCTGCTCCCTTGCCTCGATGAAGTCATCTCTTATACCACTGTCATTCCTGCTCCCTTGCCTCGATGGAGTCATCTCTTATACCACTGTCATTCCTGCTCCCTTGCCTCGATGGAGTCATCTCTTATACCACTGTCATTCCTGCTCCCTTGCCTCGATGGAGTCATCTCTTATACCACTGTCATTCCTGCTCCCTTGCCTCGATGGAGTCATCTCTTACACCACTGTCATTCCTGCTCCCTTGCCTCGATGAAGTCATCTCTTATACCACTGTCATTCCTGCTCCCTTGCCCTCGATGGAGTCATCTCTTATACCACTGTCATTCCTGCTCCCTTGCCCTCGATGGAGTCATCTCTTATACCACTGTCATTCCTGCTCCCTTGCCCTCGATGGAGTCATCTCTTATACCACTGTCATTCCTGCTCCCTTGCCCTCGATGGAGTCATCTCTTATACCACTGTCATTCCTGCTCCCTTGCCTCGATGGAGTCATCTCTTATACCACTGTCATTCCTTCTCCCTTGCCTCGATGGAGTCATCTGTTATACCACTGTCATTCCTGCTCCCTTGCCCTCGATGGAGTCATCTCTTATACCACTGTCATTCCTGCTCCCTTGCCCTCGATGGAGTCATCTCTTATACCACTGTCATTCCTGCTCCCTTGCCCTCGATGGAGTCATCTCTTATACCACTGTCATTCCTGCTCCCTTGCCTCGATGGAGTCATCTCTTATACCACTGTCATTCCTGCTCCCTTGCCTCGATGGAGTCATCTCTTATACCACTGTCATTCCTGCTCCCTTGCCCTCGATGGAGTCATCTCTTATACCACTGTCATTCCTGCTCCCTTGCCCTCGATGGAGTCATCTCTTATACCACTGTCATTCCTGATCCCTTGCCTCGATGGAGTCATCTCTTATACCACTGTCATTCCTGCTCCCTTGTCCTCGATGGAGTCATCTCTTATACCACTGTCATTCCTGCTCCCTTGCCTCGATGGAGTCATCTCTTATACCACTGTCATTCCTGCTCCCTGCGCCCTTGCCTCGATGGAGTCATCTCTTATACCACTGTCATTCCTGCTCCCTTGCCTCGATGGAGTCATCTCTTATACCACTGTCATTCCTGCTCCCTTGCCTTGATGGAGTCATCTCTTATACCACTGTCATTCCTGCTCCCTTGCCTCGATGGAGTCATCTCTTATACCACTGTCATTCCTGCTCCCTTGCCTCGATGGAGTCATCTCTTATACCACTGTCATTCCTGCTCCCTTGCCTCGATGGAGTCATCTCTTATACCACTGTCATTCCTGCTCCCTTGCCTCGATGGAGTCATCTCTTATGCCACTGTCATTCCTGCTCCCTTGCCCTCGATGGAGTAATCTCTTATACCACTGTCATTCCTGCTCCCTTGCCTCGATGGAGTCATCTCTTATACCACTGTCATTCCTGCTCCCTTGCCTCGATGGAGTCATCTCTTATACCACTGTCATTCCTGCTCCCTTGCCTCGATGGAGTCATCTCTTATATATACCAAGTTTGTTTTTCAGATTTATTTTCCCTGGAAAACTTAGCTACAAAATGAAATAGAACTTGAAGTTCACCATGAAGTTACAGCCACAGCTAAACTTCCATGTACTGGGCACTTGACCTGGACAGCTCGTGTTCCTCTATTGCTAGAGCTAAGGGTGGGTGCTTGCCCAGTGGTAAGCTTGTAGCACGTGCACTAGCATAATCATCTCTTTTAGAGCTGATATTGGATGTCACATGCTTACAGAGAGGGCCAGTTTAGGACACACATCCAGCACGTGCTGGGTCCACACGACATTGTTGACCAGAACTGCTGTAGACCTTGAGAATTCCTTTGTATGTGTGAGTGTGTGTGTGTATTTGTTTGTGTGCACGCGTGCATGTGTGTGTATTTGTTCCTGACGTAACTGGTTCATGGTGCTGTAACAAGTGCCCCACATAACTGGTTCATGGTGCTGTAACAAGTGGCCCACATAACTGGTTCATGGTGCTGTAACAAGTGCCCCACATAACTGGTTCATGATGCTGTAACAAGTGCCCTACATAACTGGTTCATGGTGCTGTAACAAGTGCCCTACATAACTGGTTCATGGTGCTGTAACAAGTGCCCCACATAACTGGTTCATGGTGCTGTAACAAGTGCCCCACATAACTGGTTCATGGTGCTGTAACAAGTGGCCCACATAACTGGTTCATGGTGCTGTAACAAGTGCCCCACATAACTGGTTCATGGTGCTGTAACAAGTGCCCTACATAACTGGTTCATGGTGCTGTAACAAGTGCCCCACATAACTGGTTCATGGTGCTGTAACAAGTGCCCTACATAACTGGTTCATGGTGCTGTAACAAGTGCCCCACATAACTGGTTGCAAGGCTTGTTGGTTGTTGGGGCCTAGGTTGTCATGACAACACAGAACTCTGTGCTAGTATGTACTGTAGTAAGTGCATATGTCAACATGCACACACACACACACACACATCTGTGCACAAAGGGCATGACATGTTTTTTTTTATGAGCAAGATCTGGCATCACAGAGGGGGGGGGTGCGTACAGCTGTACTGGGGGGGGGGGGGGGGGGGATTTTGAGTAATTAAAGCCTCAGCACTATTAATTATCCATTGTTAATTATGGTTAGCATTGATCATGGATAGTTAATGATGCTTCTTCTCTGCAGGTGAACTCTGTACTACGCAAGAACTACAAGTTGTCGCTCAAAGTGAGATCCAATTTGCCAGGTGTGTGCTTATGCATGAGCGTATATATAAACATGCGTATATATAGACATGGCACTATGTGACAACAGGTAAGCATGTGCTGTTCATGTGCTATGTGTGTGTTCTACATGTGCATGTGTTCTACATGTGCATGTACTCTATATGTGCATGTACTCTATATGTCCATGTGCTCTATATTAACATATATGCTCTGTACATGCAAGTACTCTATATGTGCGTATACTCTCTGAACATTTCTCTATCTGAATGTACTCTTTATCTGCATGTACTATATATGTGTGTGTACCTAATGTATTGAGGGAGCATTGAAGCACTCCCTACATTGGCTATCTTGGTGCAAGATAAAGCACCAACTCCTCCCACCCACCCACCCTCTCCCCCCACCCAAAAAAGACAACCCAACAATAGCTCATGTCTTGGCTAAAATCGTACTGGCAGCTTCTAACAGGTTTTACCTGTTAGACGTTTTATTTATTTATTATTATTTATTTTTTACTTCCTCTGAGGCAGGAAGTGAACATGCAAACAGGAAAGGTGTAAGCTATTCCTTCGTTTCCCAGCAACAGGCATTACCTCCGTGCCGTACGCGGGGGAGGATGGTGATAGACAACTTTGTGCTTGTGTGTTTCTTGATTTTGAAAAACATGGGGGGGGGGGGGGGAGCGGGGGGTTGGTAAAGATCATTATTTCACTCACTATCACTTGGTGCTTCAGCCTGGTTTGTTTTGTGTAAGCTGTACGTACGGAAAGTGGGTATAGATGGTCATGGATGAACACGCTGGGATGACAGCAGTTAACAGCTGAGCTAGACCTGCTAGGGGATCAATTTCTTGCTCTCGATACGTATTCGTGTCCCCTCAAGAAGTAGCCGTGGTCTACACTTTGAAGGAGGCTGTAGCTAGCCTTCCAAGAGGTGAACTGATAACAGCGCAACAGAAAGATTTGATATGTACAGACTTGTACACACATGTTTGGAAAGAAGTCGAGTGGTTCGGGAGAGAGCAGTAAGTTGGTAACCATAGCTTCAGGGATACTAAAACAAGACTGAAAATGAAGATTAAATGGGTACAAACTAGAAACAAGTTTTAATTATGTCTAGTTTAGAAACACCGCCATTTTGTACTGGCCAACTCAATACACTTGCCATGTCCTTATAAGCTCATGAAATGCACATGTTCATTACTGTATAAGTCATATGTTTTAACCCTTATGTGTAATGTATAAGTCATGTTTTAACCCTTATGTCCTTATGTGTAATGTATAAGTCATGTTTTAACCCTCATGTGTAATGTACAAGTCATATGTTTTAACCCTCATGTGCCACCATTCAGAATACAGATCCTACCTTGCTGACCCACCTAAAGCACCGCCTCCTGAGGTAAGATGCAACTCCCACATGCACAACACTCCCTGGTCACACTCACACCATCAGCACCCGCAACCTCATTGTGCACCACCCACCCTCCACATGTCCCATCCCACATATACCTTTACTTATCAGTCACCATGGGGATGATGTCACTTTAATTTTATCTCCTCATCTGCTTCACTCTGTTATCATCACCTATATGATAATCACTTTTCATGCCACGCCTTAATTAGCATGCTGAACTAATTAAGGCGTGGCACTGAAAGCTGACTATCATATAAATGATTAGATAGTGATTAACAGGATGGTTCCCCCGCAGACTCTGACCCCAGTTATTGTGATGTAACTGGGCCAGCTTCTGAGCTCGACTGAAAGAGCGTGTGGGTGTATTGCCACCTTCAAAATGGCCGACATCTCGGACCTTAAATGCCCCCCTTGTTCTGCCACTTTACCACCAAACTCTCTGAAAAAGAGATTGTCACTCGAGCTGGCATAGTGATTTGTTTTCAATAATCAGATAAAACTCTGGTACGACCGTCGCCTGAGACCGCCAGCTGGCTGATCCACATGTGGATGCTGTCTCCCCTAAGGGGGTATAAATCAGAGGAAGTTATTAGCAAATTCAGCAATTTTTCACTTACCAAATATAATTAAATGTGAAATTACATACCATTTGAAAGATAATCCAATTAAAGATAATTCAATTAAAGATAATTCGTGGTTATGATAGTATTAAAGTTATGCATGCGTGTAGCGTTAGCTGTTCTTGAGCTAAATGTTAAATGGTTCGAAGTTTAGTGTCATATATACATACTGTAGTAATGAAATTAAGTGAACTATTCAATTTTACACGGAATTGCAATGGACCATGTGATTCTGCAACCTTCGCCGGCTCAGCTGATATATAAAGTTCGACCGTTGAGTGTAGCAGTATCCAGCCCGCAAGAACGAGACTTGTTTTCACTGTTTTTTTGAAATAAAAGGTGATACACACACACACATCACACACACACAACACACACGCACATGTACACTCATTAAATACTGCCAAATCCACACCATCACACCGTTGCTACACATATTTTCTCCTCTCTAACCCCCCCCCCCCCTTCCACTGAAGCCTCAAAAGACCAAGACCCCCCGACCGTCCCCTCTAGTGGCTACACACAGCCCCGTCACCCACGTGCAGTCTCTTGACCTGAACGCCTCACCAACTAACGTGGACAACAGAGAACGCTGCTCCACCGTCGACACATCTAAAGGTGGGTGCTGTAATATACCAGCACAGGTTAGGTCACGCACAAACTCATGCATAATGCAAGAGCTGGACATGTCCAGCATTTCTATCACCCTTTACCGTATGTGTGCGCGCGCCTTTTTGCATTGTGCTGCATACCAAGGTGATGCTGTGTTATTCTGCGTTACACGCCTACGTCTTAGGGCTTTAGGATTTGCTTGAATCCTGGTCCTGCTAGACTGTATGTGACTTGAGCCTGTAATAACTAGTGTGAACTCTTGCCACTTCAACTTGCACCCCGAGTGACGACTTGCCCTGTAAATGACACGTCCACATTATTTTGTTGTGGCATGTGTGCGATGGTGCGTGTGTGCACGGTTGATGTGATGATGGGGGCAGCCACTACATAACTACACACACACACACACCCTCCCCTTCTTGGCCTCTGTGGGCCAGTGTAAATTGCCTTTGGACTCTTGGGCCATTGCAGGTGTTCTCTTAGATGAACTCTCAGCAAACTCTTAGTTGACAGTGGAATAGAATGACTTTCTCAATGAGCAACGTTTTTTGACATTTCCCCTAGATGCTCTAGCCTTCACCTAGATGCCCTAGCCTTCACCTAGATGCTCTAGCCTTCACCTAGATGCTCTAGCCTTCACCTAGATGCTCTAGCCTTCACCTAGATGCTCTAGCCTTCTCCTAGATGCTCTAGCCTTCTCCTAGATGCCCTAGCCTTCACCTAGATGCTCTAGCCTTCACCTAGATGCCCTAGCCTTCACCTAGATGCCCTAGCCTTCTCCTAGATGCCCTAGCCTTCACCTAGATGCTCTAGCCTTCACCTACATAGATGCTCTAGCCTTCACCTAGATGCTCTAGCCTTCACCTAGATGCTCTAGCCTTCACCTAGATGCTCTAGCCTTCACCTAGATGCTCTAGCCTTCACCTAGATGCTCTAGCCTTCACCTAGATGCTCTAGCCTTCACCTAGATGCTCTAGCCTTCACCTAGATGCTCTAGCCTTCACCTAGATGCTCTACCCTTCACCTAGATGCTCTAGCCTTCACCTAGATGCTCTAGCCTTCACCTAGATGCTCTAGCCTTCACCTAGATGCTCTAGCCTTCACCTAGATGCTCTAGCCTTCACCTAGATGCTCTAGCCTTCACCTAGATGCTCTAGCCTTCACCTAGATGCTCTAGCCTTCACCTAGATGCCCTAGCCTTCTCCTAGATGCCCTAGCCTTCTCCTAGATGCCCTAGCCTTCTCCTAGATGCCCTAGCCTTCACCTAGATGCCCTAGCCTTCACCTAGATGCCCTAGCCTTCACCTAGATGCTCTAGCCTTCTCCTAGATGCTCTAGCCTTCACCTAGATGCTCTAGCCTTCACCTAGATGCTCTAGCCTTCACCTAGATGCCCTAGCCTTCTCCTAGATGCCCTAGCCTTCTCCTAGATGCCCTAGCCTTCACCTAGATGCTCTAGCCTTCACCTGTAGATGCTCTAGTCTTCACCTGTAGATGCTCTAGGCCTTCACCTAGATGCTCTAGCCTTCGTTAATTCATATACAGTGGACCCACACTTCTCTGGGCAGTGTGGGACCAAGAGGTGCCCCTAACTCTGAATTTGCAACTTATTCCATCATGAAGTGCATGTGTGTGTGTATGGCTACACACTTGGTTGTGTGCACATGAACCATAAACATGCAGGGCAAGTAATGAGTCAGGCTGGTTAAACAGGTTTGTTCCTGGTCTACACTCTTTTTTTCTTCAGACTCCACTTTCTTACAAGCAAGAGGTGTAGTAGGTCAGCAGCAGACTGGCCTTCTAGCCACTTCAAAGCAGCCTGAAATACATCGACTTGTAATGGCAATATACCTTCATGTGTACAAACCATTTATTAGAGCCCACCAGGAAGCTATAAATGCAAACAAGAGCAGTTGTCTTGAACTTTAACAAAGCAAAGTTCTACTTATTAACAATGTTTGTTTTATTTAAAAACAAGCAACTGCGTTGGATTTAGCTTGATACAGAGGGGAAGCAAGACTGCAATGCATCAAGCAGAACACAACCAAATTCGACGACCCTTTACCATTTAAAATAGTCTACAATTGGCAGATGTCTAACTGGTTGTCGTCGGCAGGATACAGTCTTGCTTCCTCTCTTCTCTCCCGCCCGCCCTCCCCCCAAGGTCAATCCAATACAGTTTCTTGGTTTTATATTTTATATTTTCCTTAACGAGCGCGTGCTCTCAGTTGACGTGCTCTCAGTTGACGTGCTCTCAGTTGACGTGCTCTCAGTTGACGTGCTCTCAGTTGGCGTGCTCTCAGTTGACGTGCTCTCAGTTGACGTGCTCTCAGTTGACGTGCTCTCAGTTGGCATGCTCTCAGTTGACGTAACAAAAAGACCACGACCTTCTCAATAATCAGCATGAAATTTGCTCTCTCGATGTTTCAACTAGATACTCTAGCCTATTCCTGATGGAGACTAGAGAGATGAAAGGTCGAGAGAGTAAATTTCAAGCTGATTATTGAGGTCATTGTAAGAATATTCCTGTATGTTCTGTTGCTATTAGTTAAGCGACGCCAAATTGGAGTTCAGCAAAATCCAACTCAGAGTTTCAGTGTCTCCAGAGCTTTCAAACACTTTTCTTGACTTTGTTCATTGTGTGCTGTACACTGCACGTGCCACACATGCCGTGTCTGGTTGGCTCTACCCATGTGGGGTCAGCTATAGCCTTCTTCAAGAACTTGGCAACAGTTGCCCCTGGAGAGAGAACTGCGCCAACCAAAGCAGTGGAACTGAGCACTAGTCATTACAATACAGCACGTGTGTCAGCTTGTTGGCTGCACCATTGACGAAAAAATATTTGTAATCTTAATAGACTAGTTGTGGATGTGCATTAGAATATTTGTAATCTTAATAGAGTAATTGTGGACGTGCATTGGAATATTTGTAATCTTAATAGAGTAATTGTGGACGTGCATTGGAATATTTGTAATCTTAATAGAGTAATTGTGGACGTGCATTGGAATATTTGTAATCTTAATAGAGTAGTTGTGGAAGTGCATTGGAATATTTGTAATCTTAATAGAGTAGTTGTAGATGTGCATTGGAATATTTGTAATCTTAATAGAGTAGTTGTAGATGTGCATTAGAATATTTGTAATCTTAATAGAGTAATTGTGGACGTGCATTGGAATATTTGTAATCTTAATAGAGTAATTGTGGACGTGCATTGGAATATTTGTAATCTTAATAGAGTAATTGTGGACGTGCATTGGAATATTAGTAATCTTAATAGAGTAATTGTGGACGTGCATTGGAATATTTGTAATCTTAATAGAGTAGTTGTGGAAGTGCATTGGAATATTTGTAATCTTAAATAGAGTAGTTGTGGATGTGCATTGGAATATTTGTAATCTTCTGCTTCTAAAGTTTTTATGAATGAATTTATAATCGCGAGGGGGTGAGTTAGATGCATTGTACAATAGAGGGATCCTTGATAGATTTTCAAATTATTCTTTGGGGGGCTGATAATGGCTGAAACGGTTTAGGAAGCTAAGAAGCTGCCAATATGAGTTTTTGAGCTTTGGTTTAGGGGGGTTGTGTCCTCCATTTTGAAACAGGGGTCATACCGAATAGGGAGTGTTAGTGCACACCCCAAAACTATATGTATTTGTCTACCCTATATAGAATATAGAGATATGACTGGCAATAGTGCATTAGTGTGTATCTAGATTCTCTCTTTACTTGTTTTACTACTACTATTACTATTACACTACTACTACTATTACTATTACACTACTACTACTACTACTACTACTACTACTACTACTACTACTATGTGTGATACTCTCTAGGTTCTGATTCTGCCAAAGTCAAAAGGAAGACTCCGGTAAGTTTACTCGATGGCATACAAAAATTGTGTTTCTTCTCTTGCTCTCTCTCTCTCGGGATTTCCAGTACTGCCACACCTTTTCCTAAGACATCCTTTGAAGTCGTCAGTGAGTGAGTGTGCAGCGTAGATACTTACTTGTCCTAGAATATTTGGGACTCTCTTCCAGGAAGTCCCTTGCCCTAGCACTGACCTAGCCCAAGAATAGCACCAGTCCTGGGCCGAGAATTGGCCTAGCCCTAGAACACCACAGAACAGTCAGTCACCCTAACTAGGGACATCCCAGGATGGTCCTGGCTATTCCAGGAATCTCAGGATGTCCTAGGAGAGATTGCTGTTACTTGGCATGCATTTTCTCTCCCTCCCTCTCAAGAGAGGGGGGGGGGGCTTCATTGTGTGCAGATGGCATTTTCAAATGGCAGGAAGTCTGTGAGAGGTGTGACACACTGTTACGAGCCTTACAGAGACACTGCAAAGAGCCTCAGGCTATTACATAAATGGCATCTCTCTCTCTTTCTCTAATAGGGTATATAGGAGTGTGTTGGATGTGCATAGACATGACCCTTTTGCTATATGTTAAATGACCTCGCAGAAAATCATCAAGCCGCTCCAAGTCATTGGAGGGAGGATAGACAACAGGCTGAAGAAGTTACGTGCAGGATCCTCGTACGTGTGGTGACCTACGATAGAATGCAAGCACTACAATACACAGATTGCACAAAATCATGATAGTTATGTGTTGGTGATGACACTTTACCGCATCACTCCATTCCATACTGCACATATCGTACCCATTAGACGCCACTTCAGTTCAACTTCGCTGGGGGGCAACAGTCTGGATAGTGGCATGGGACCCCTGAAGGCCAAAAAGATGTCGGTGAGGAAATCCTCTGTGGAGAACCTGTTGGACGACCAGCCGGCTGCTCCTGTGCGCTCGAGCTCCCTGGAAAACATTCACGCCTTGTCGAAGCAACAGAGTTTGCCCGGTCGCCCCATGTCAGCGGGGTTGAAGGGAGGAGGAAGGGTGGTGGGCGGAGAGATGGGAGGGAAGATTGTGGACGCTGTGGTGAAGGTCTACCAGCCAGACCACACCCACAAGTACATCGACATCTCACCAGTGAGTCTACCTACACACACGAATGCACGCACATGTTGGCTTGCTTACAGTGTCATCTGGTTGCGGTGGACATACGCAGCAATGTGTGGTTCCCCAGTTACTGCACAATTCCAATCAAGATCATGTGTGATGTGCTTTCCTCAAGGAAAGATTAATCATTATGTGTGTGTATGTGCATGCCATGCCATTCTGATACTGATAATCACCGTGTCATGCCCACCTTGACCACCCTTTACCACATGTGAGCACTTTTGTCTTCCCTCCGTGCAGGCGACCACCATATCCGAGCTGATCCAGCAAGGGGTGAAGGAGTTCTATCCAGACAAGTTCGTAGTCACCCCAGCTGAGTGAGTCATTGCTCGCACCAGCAGTCATGTGTCAGCTCAATTTGTGTGTGTGTGTGCGTGCGTATTTTTTAAATTGTTGTTTTAATATTTGTTCGTTCCTCTCCGTACCTATCCTTTGTCTCTTGCTTCACCTCCGAGCTTCAAGCCCCACCTTTCTAATATTCTTTTCTTGGCTCCCTCCCCCCAATTGTGTTCCAGTCTGTTATCTATTATCTGATCTCCTTTTCTCCACGCCTTCTCAATCTCCTCCCCCTGTCAACATACCACACATGTGTGTGTGTGTGTCCCTATAGTGAGTACTGCATCTGCATGGTTACCATCACCAGTAGGAACGGTCCCATCAGGAACTCCGTGCTCCCAAACCACATGGTGGACTTGGCCAACTACATCGGCATGGAGAGCAGGTGAGCCCACGTTGCCAAGGTTACTAATAGAGCACACACGTTGTCCTATTGGCCAGGCTTAGCAGCCCAGATGTTATCGTAATGTCTAGAACTGGCGTGTAGGTTTGGGGGGGAATTGGTATTCTAACCTCAAGCTCATGAGTTATGTGGTGTATGCACAGGGTTTAGCCATTCCTGTAAGTGATGCTGCTGCTATGCGTGTGTGTGTGTGTTTTCTGCAGGTATTATTTGAAGGAGAGAGCCTTTCATGGAACACTAGTACAGGACGATGAGGCAGAGGTGTGTGTGTGTGGTGTGTGTGTGTGACTTGAGCCGAGATAATTTCCCAAATCTAAGCCAATTGCTGATGCTGGACCTCCATTGTGCTGTCTGCCGCTCTGTTGTTTGGATGTGTGATATTCCAAAAGTGTTCCAAAAGTGTTCCAGCATTTATGCATAATAAATAGCAAGCCACTTCCAGTGCCTGAGGCTATGGAGGTGGACTGCTACTCAAGGAGTCTGCTCCAAGCCTGTCCACTGGAGTCTGCTCCAAGCCTGTCCACTGGAGTCTGCTCCAAGCCTGTCCACTGGAGTCTGCTCCAAGCCTGTCCACTGGAGTCTGCTCCAAGCCTGTCCACTGGAGTCTGCTCCAAGCCTGTCCACTGGAGTCTGCTCCAAGCCTGTCCACTGGAGTCTGCTCCAAGCCTGTCCACTGGAGTCTGCTCCAGGCCTGTCCACTGGAGTCTGCTCCAAACCTGTCCACTGGAGTCTGCTCCAAACCTGTCCACTGGAGTCTGCTCCAAACCTGTCCAATGGAGTCTGCTCCAAACCTGTCCACAGAGTCTGTATCAACTCTAATTAAAACACATTAACTGAGCATGTTTTAATGAAGGCTCTCATATATAGACGTGCATGCATATAGACTTATGTTGCATTGCATTTTTGGTCGTATCCTCTTAGCAAATCTTCAAAGAGAGCCGTCAGTGGGAAAATCTTCTCAATCTCAAACCCAAGCAGATCGCAGAGGAACTCACCAGACAGGTATGGCAGACAGAGAGTATGCACATTCCTTTATGGGATGTACTAGACTGCAGCTAATGTCAGTATTCAGAGACCAAATTGAGTGTGACTGATGGTGTGTGGGAAGCTAGGCCTGGAGTTCCAGGAATTGATGGTGGCCTGCTACTGATGTCACTTTGTGGATTGTATGTGCATGTACTGTATGTTGCCTTCATCCCGTGAGAGAGACCACCTGCTCCATGCTATTCACCAGAAGTATTTTTCTTGGACCCTCCCCCACTTGCCCTTAGGTATAAGAAGTGTGTTGATTACCCATCCCCTTGATCTTAGCCCCTTCACCGAAGCAGTTAGTAATGTATTCATATTATGGCATGTGACTGCCCCTTGCCCTTGTATCTGTGTCATGTGACTGCCCTTGCATCTGTCATGTGACTTGCCCATGGAGGTTGCATCTGTCATGTGACTGCCCCTTGCCCCTTGCATCTGTCATGTGACTGCCCCTTCCAGTTATACCATGTGACTGCCTCTTCCAATTATGGCATGTGACTGCCTCTTCCAATTATGCGCATGTGACTGCCACTTCCAATTATGTCATGTGACTGCCCCTTCCAATTATACCATGTGACTGCCGCTTCCAATTATGTCATGTGACTGCCTCTTCCAATTATGGCATGTGACTGCCACTTCCAATTATGTCATGTGACTGCCCCTTCCAATTATACCATGTGACTGCCCCTTCCAATTATGTCATGTGGCTGCCCCTTCCAATTATGTCATGTGACTGCTCCTTCCAATTATGTCATGTGACTGCCCCTTCCAACTATGCCATGTGACTGGCCCTTCCAATTATGTCATGTGACTGCCCCTTCCAATTATGTCATGTGACTTCCCCTTCCAATTATGGCATGTGACTGCCCCTTTCAATTATGTCATGTGACTGCCCCTTCCAATTATACCATGTGACTGCCTCTTCCAATTATGGCATGTGACTGCCTCTTCCAATTATGGCATGTGACTGCCTCTTCCAATTATGGCATGTGACTGCCCCTTCCAATTAGGCCATGTGACTGCCCCTTCCAATTATGTCATGTGACTGCCCCTTCCAATTACACCATGTGACTTCCCCTTGCATCTATGTCATGTGACTGCCCCTTGCAATTATGGCATCACTGTTGACAAGAGTGTTAAAGTACATCCTGATTACATGATTAGAGCCGCTGTTGAATGCAGGCTAATAAAATAATATAATATAATAATATATATATAGTAATATAATAGCATAATAATATAATAATATAATATAATAATATAGTAATATAATAATATAATATAATAATATAATATAGTAATAACATAATAATAATAATAATAATATAGTAATATAATATAATAATATAGTAATATAATAATATAGTAATATATAGTAATATAATATAATAATAAAATTATAGTAATATAGTAATATAATAAAATAATGTAATAATATAGTAATATAATAATATAGTAATATAATAAAATAATATAATAATGAAATATAATAATACAGTAATATAATAACATAATAATAAAATAATATAATAATTAGTAATAATAATAATTAGTAATATAATAAACATAATAATATAATGATATAGTAATATAATAAAATAATATAATAATATAGTAATATTAATATAATAAAATAATATAATAATGAAATATAATAATATAGTAATAAAATAAAATAATGTAATAATATAGTAATATAATAATATAGTAATAATTATAATAATATACATTTAGTAATATAATTAATATAATATAGTAATATAGTAATATAATAATATAATAATATAATAATTATTATAAATATAGTATTGATATAATAATATAATAATGAAATATAATAATATAGTAATATAATAAAATAATAATAATGAAATGACTGATGATGACAAGACATAATAATAATAATGGTCGTAGGTTTCACCCCAGAGGTCATTTATATGTTGCAGCCACCATCGCCAGAAAGCACCCCCGGGGGTACTTGGCCACTTTGTTTAGAGATGTGGCAGTGCATGCATTTTTTGCATTTTTCACATTGCCAATGATAGCTCACAAATTGCTGAACATGCTGGCATTACAAAAAAAACTGCACCAGCTACATTAGAGCTCGCAAACAAGCAGGGTACAGAGGTCATTTTAAAGGTTTTTAGTCACCTGACCTTGGCCTGTTTTTTTGTTGTTGTTTTGTTTTTTCCCGCCCATTTCTATTTTCCCGGTCTTTTTCTTGACATTGTCTGGCCACGACAGAAGATCCAGAGGGCCTCTTTTTAATGGGATAAAAGTATCTAAGGCTGTGTGTGCTGCATGCAGAGAGCTACGTGGCTGTGAGGTCATTTCACAAACCTGAGCCTTCTTGCTCTGAGTGACATCCTCGCTAGCCCTTCTAAGCTCCAAGGTCAGCTAGTGAACTTGACAGGGGGACATCCGTAGGATCCCCCGGTAAGATACAGGCCTCGACCTTTTCCCCCATTCAAGTCATCGTCAGAGCACCTGGCTATGTACAAGTTGTAATCACCTGCTCCTCTGGTGTGAAGCTGTAGAGTTCCTTTACCCAATAGCTCAGCTCACTTTTGTCGGCCATGGAAATGAATTTGTGAGAAGTGGGATTGCTATGCACTCACCCACCGCACCAAGCCTCATAGCCTTGCAAGCTTCAGCCTGTCTTCTCCCTCCCTTCCTCCCTCTCCTATAGGACTCCATCTTGTTCTGCAGCATTCAAGCCAGCGAGTACATAGCTGATCTGTGGAGGACGCCAGACAGCACAGCAAAGAAGAATCTTCACCATTTTGAAAACGTACGTGTATAAATCTGCCTTGCTATTTATTTTCCTGTCGCGTCATTCCATTTGCGTGTGTGTATGTGTCCTAGATTCCCAATGACGAGATGTACTGGGTGGTGACCATGATCGTGTCCGAGATGAGGAGTGAGATCAGAGTCAAGCTCGTCAAGCATTTCATCAAAGTTGGAAGTGCGATGTTGTGCTTGTTCTTGTAACGTTGTGTGGGGTCTCCCATTAACTGGCACGACACAGCACCCCCTCTCTCGTTCTCTCCTCTACCTCCTCCAGTTCCTCTTCTCTCCTTCCCTCGTTACATTCCTGCCTTCTCCTCCTCCTCCTTCCAAACCTTAACCCCCTCAACCCGTTCTCTTTCTTTCCCCTTCCTTTTGTTATCTCGTGCCTCTCTCTACAGAGTGGTGCAAGGAGATGAATAACTTCAACTCTGTCTTCCACCTCATCAGTGGCCTCAACCACGGTCTGGTGCAGCGGCAGAAGGTTATGTGGGAGAAGGTTCCACATAAGCACAAGAAAATCCTGGACGTAAGTCGACACACGTGTACCTTCCTCTCCAAATAATCCACTCTTTAATATCCTGGGGAGCATATGTTATTTTGGTGTGCATAGTAACTAGGGCAGGTGTGAGGCAGCCCATGAAAACCTCGTGCTTAATGATTGCATTGTGTACTTGCTGGTCAACACTCCGCCCACATGTGTAGTGTGGGTTTGGTGCATAATGATTGCATTGTGTACTTGCTGGTCAACACTCCGCCCACATGTGTAGTGTGGGTTTAGTGCTTAATGATTGCATTGTGTACTTGCTGGTCAACACTCCGCCCACATGTGTAGTGTGGGTTTAGTGCTTAATGATTGCACTGTGTACTTGCTGGTCAACACTCCGCCCACATGTGTAGTGTGGGTTTGGTGCTTAATGATTGCATTGTGTACTTGCTGGTCAACACTCCGCCCACATGTGTAGTGTGGGTTTAGTGCTTAATGATTGCATTGTGTACTTGCTGGTCAACACTCTGCCCACATGTGTAGTGCGCTTAATGATTGCATTGTGTACTTGCTGGTCAACACTCTGCCCACATGTGTAGTGTGGGTTTAGTGCTTAATGATTGCATTGTGTACTTGCTGGTCAACACTCCGCCCACATGTGTAGTGTGGGTTTAGTGCTTAATGATTGCATTGTGTACTTGCTGGTCAACACTCCGCCCACATATGTACCGTGGGTTTGCAGGCCACGCCCATTTCCTTTCCCCTTCAAAACCCATCGTCTTTTGCCCGAGAAAAGTTGGGTCTGTCTGTATAACACCCCGAAGTGCCTCAAGGCACTCTTCCGTCCTCTGTACTTGACTAGCCTACATATGTCTGTAGTAGAGAAGGCGGGTCTCAAACTTACATGCAAATTGTCTTTTGGAGCGAGTCGTTTGGTTGACGTCCCCTGCTCGTTGCAGTGCTAATTGGTGGCATTTTTGACCATAGGACTTGTCTAGCTATATGACTCCGTTCCACAACATGGCCAAGTATCGCGAGCTGCAGCGTACCACTTCCCCTCCATTGATCCCCTTCTTCCCCATCATCAAGAAAGACCTGACCTTCCTCTTCGACGGCAACAAGACCCAGGTGAGCGGCCTCATCAATTTTGAGAAGCTACGGATGTTGTCCCAGCAGATCAGAATCATCAGGAATTTCTGCCAGCACCCGATTGTGGTGAGTCTGTTGATGCGAGGGGGGAAACATGTGAGGGGAGTGCACTTTGTCACCTACCCATGCGTACAGTAATCCGTGTGTGGACCCTTTACCTACCTTTCACAATAGCACTAGCCACATGCAACCCAGTCATCTAAATATGGATGAAATATAGACCGGGTGTGGACCCTTTACCTACATTTCACAATAACACTAGCTGCATGCAACAATGTACCAGTATCTAAATATGGATGAAATATAGACCGTGTGTGGACCCCTTACCTACTGACTCTCAACAAATGGCTACTTGTTTCCATGGTGTCGTGACCTCATCCTGGTCGCCTGTGCTCTATTTTGCCTTATGTTGACAGCTTTCTCCCTCTATCGTTCCATGCTTGTGCAGCCGCTCCCACCTCAGATAGACATGAACCGTCTGGGGGGAGTGCTGAAGACCATCCATCACTCCATACGCATGAGAAACAGACACACCTCTCACGCCATGGCAACGCTCACTGACAACGCCCTCAAGGAGGTCTATCATCACGTGAGCTACAACTTGTTGGTACTTTTTTTATGATTGTGATTTGACTCGTGTTTCCCGCTCTCTCTTCTTCTTCCTCTGTCATCTTTCTGTCCTCTTCTTGGCCTCCCTGGCATCTTGCTTTTTTCCCCTCCTCAGCATCGCATGACGAAGATGGTACGGAAGTACCTCGCACAGAAACATGTGGTGCAAGAAGAGGACATTCTGGAAAGAATAGCTGAGAGCAGCGAGAAAGGTTTGTGCATGCAGCGTGCCATTAAATGTGTATATTTACTTTCATGTTGGTGTGTGTGTGTAGTTGTTCAGATGCGCAAGAACCCTCCTAGTCCGTTGCATAGAGGCAAGAGGAAGTCGGGACCACCAATTGATAAACACAGTAAGTGTGAGCAAAAGATGTACCGATGTGCCGATATTGATGGTGTGTTAGTTTATTGACTGTGATGACAAAGATGATGATCTTCCACAGTTTGATAAGATACACGATATATGGTAAGGTGTTGACTGGTTTCATTCTTCTCCATCCTCTCTTTAGAGCCAATGAACATGACGTTTTCCATTTCCCCGTCCTCGACGACAGCTTCGTTTGGATCAGGTATATGCACCTACGCTTACTCAATCTCATTTCAGTCCATTTTCTTCTCTTTTCAATCGGCTTCTTCAAGACATTCCTTCTCTCTGTAGGCTAGATTTGCTCTTTCTTCCTTCACTCTTTGCCTTCCCCACCAAGTGTTTATTTGTATCATCCTTCCCCCCCCCCCCTCCTCCTCTCTCCCCCAGACTCCTCTGCTCCAGTGGCAGACAGCAACCTCCTCACCACTCCACCAACCTCTCCACGAAGGCTATCTGCTCCAACTATCTCCAGTAAGCTCTAAGCAATGTACAAACGCTGTGTTTGTGTGTGTGTACAATATAACATGCTATAACTTTATGTATTAGAAACGTATTGCATAAATGATATGCATTTGTACGCAGGTCTGCTAGATTCTGGTTCTGTACCTTCTACTGATTCGCCTACATTGAGTGCGTGCCATTGTTACTCCTCTCTCCTCCCCTTTTCTCTTAATGCTATTCATGATATTGCCCCTCCCCCCTTCCCCTATCCTTACAGCTGGTAATGGAAGCCTCCACGTAACACACTAGTGTCTGGTAATCTCCTTAACATTTGGCGTTGCAATATAAGTGTTTGGAGCCCCTGCAAGTGTGACTGTGTTTTGTTTGTCTGTTCGTTGATTTTTTTCACAGTATATAAATGTGTCTATATTATTATTCTATGTGGATATTATTATTGTTGTTATTTGTATTACCTGTTAATATACAGTTTCTGTTTTCACTTCTTACCACGCCCCCTTACCCCGTCCCCCAATATGTACTGACTACTAGTAATGTCGTATTATGTATTGTACTAAGTATCATCAAAATTACTTCGTATGCACTTGTAAAACCTGTCTTACTGGTGGGACACTATGTACAGAAAATTCTAACTGGACATT
Organism: Cladorhizidae sp. MBARI D1340-BT2; assembly: GCA_028752905.1. Lineage (NCBI taxonomy): Eukaryota > Metazoa > Porifera > Demospongiae > Poecilosclerida > Cladorhizidae > Cladorhizidae sp. MBARI D1340-BT2. The sequence continues at coordinate 11,444,633 of JAQNBH010000017.1, forward strand.
TGGAGGCCTTATGTGCATGTGGCATAGCTTGCAAACCGCAGCACCAATCAGAGTTAGTTTGTAGCTATTAGCAGTTCGTATACCATTTTGTCACACCTGCATAATTATGTATGTATATGTTAGAGATCATGAACTCCACTCAGCGATGATGACAACATCAACAATAATTAATAATATAGTAATTATATATATATATTAGAATGTCCCAAGCATTGTTAAGATGGTTGACTCTTGATAATATGCCTACATCCTGCAGCGCACATGGCGCATGCCAAAGCCATTGCTTCTATCAATGAAATTACGTGTGAGGGAGGTGTTAGTAAAAGAATGCACGTATCTAGTGCTGCTGTGATCTGTATATATAACGAGCTATTGCAAGGTGATTGCAGTGTTGATGTTATCATCACTGAGTGGAGTTCATGATCTCTAAGATATACATACAATATTATATAATATTGTGCATTGGGGATCAGTGATAAAACAATCAAAATGGCCTCAGTTAAGAAAGCATTTGTTTTGTGTGTGTTTTTGGCACGACCTTATCAGACTAATATATATATAGGAGTGCTACTGCAATCTCTCATCTCCACTTGTAGATAGGCAGGTGTGACAAAATGGTATACGAACTGTTACATAACACACATGAAGACAAACAGCAGCACGTGGTTACAAATGCCTCCCACATTCTGTACTTGTGAATAAACAAGTAAGTCGAACTTCAATTGTCTTCACTAAATTCATTAAGCCACCTCCCCATTTGACAAATGTTTTGCAATGAATATATTTGACCACCATGTGATAAGAATGCACTTTCAATTGATGACTATATACTTGTAGAAAAAGTGACGTGAAGAACTAATTTTGTTGAACTAATTTTGATAGCTCAACGAACAATCCCAACCTAGCCTTGCCACTTAAAAAGTGTCTGCTTAACACCATTGTGGATGTATATAGTGTCACAAAAGAATATAATTATAATAAGAGAGAACAATAATAATGACAAAATGATCAATATTATGATAAGTTTGTTATTGGGTAAAGTTTGTTATTGGGTAACAGCTATTATTATTATATAATAACAAAAACTCAAGAAATAAACAATAACAATAGTGCTGTAGATTGGGTAAGATAATTACTGTGATGTCCTGTAGTCTTACTGAGCCATCCCAGGAGTTGCAAGTGCTAAACTTTGTTTTAGGAAATCAAGATTAAAACTAGAAAACTGCCATTTTTTCCAGTTTAGTGAGGACAATTTACATCGTAATTCCTGATGATCAGAAACACCTATTTCCCCCCAATATTATGCTCTGCCAATGCCGATGGGTGGGTGGGTGGGAATTGGTAATGCATAATTTGCCTCCTTTCCTTCCTAATTGGGCATATAATATATATATATATAATGTATGTTATACTTGGAAGGTAGTTTGCTGAGAAGGCTACAAATAGTGCTCAATGCTGTATTAAGGCAGAGCTATTAAATATAGAAAAGTACTGGGATGGCTAGTCCTACTGCAGTTTCATGCTAATGCAATCATCAGGGACATCAGATTGTCCCTGATGATTGCATTAGCATGAAACTGCAGTAGGACTAGCCATCCCAGTACTTTTCTATATTTAATGTATGTTATATATATATTATATATATTATGTAGGTTAGATTCTAGTTAATTGATCTCTGGAATACTATATATATACCCTTTGTGGAGGCATTCTAAAATGAAGTTCACATATTTGGAAGCAATGCAGTATATTTCAGATACTAGACCCAATCACTACACTAGTGGAAAAAGTAAATGCTTTGATCCTTCCTTGATTGAAATTATTATGATTATTTCCACATCATAATGACGTGAACAGTAATGACGTGAACAGAACATTGCTGCAATTATCGACAGGTTCCCACACGCACAAAAAGTTGACTTCTAAATTTATAAGTCCAAAGAAACAACATGTTGATAAGTGAAAATAGCCGTGTATTGTTTATCATAATAAGTAATAATGTATTGTTTAACAACTCTTAATGAAGTAATAATGAGTAATAAGTATATCTGTTTAGCCAAATGATTCCACCCATAATTAAATAACATTTGCACATGAAAACCTTCGATGAGCAATGTTAGATTTTAAACTTCGAGTTATTCCTGGGCTTAAGTAAGGAGGGGTTCTTATTCCAGACTTCTTAACAGCATGGCTATGGCTTTGCATTGATCTCGATATTGATGGCGGGTATTTCAATTCTCTCATACCAAACACTTCATTTTCCTTAGCCAGTGCAGATATTTTTTTATGCAGCTGGCTAATCTCCTCTTCAGATACTTTACTGACTTGGAAAATGTCTTTCTCAAATAAGTTATCATCCGAGGATTGTAACGAATCTGGACTGCTTCTGTTGGACAACTCCTGTGGCACTGCACATTGAGCTATATTCCCCACATCTGTTTCCTGTATTTCAGGACTCCAGAAACTCTTGTTAGTTGGTTGAGTAGCGTCTAGGTAAATATCTTGGTCCAAATGGGGGGTAGAGTTCAAATGTGTCTGTTGTGCAGGAATTTCATGCTCAGTAATGGGGCAACTGACCCTAATATCCAGGGACTGCTTTGAAAAATCCATCCCAAGTTTCCCTTTCATTAATAATAACAAATAAAATAAAAAGTATTTATATATATATATATATAGCAACATGAACATCAAATTGGTTTATGTTGCAGCTGTTATATTCCAACCTACGTTTTCTGTTGGTCACTCTGACTTCAGCCACTCTGCAAACAGTACGGGTGATGGTGCAAGTGTTTTTTTTTAGATCATCTCTGCTGCCCTCTGATCCAGAAGCCCTTGCTTCATGTAGTTCTATTTGCTTCAAGGTGTCCTTGAACATCTCCATGTTCCAAAAGCATTTTGATGCTAATTTAGCTATGTTAGACCCAAGAGGAATACCTAGGAGATTTATGTTAGGACAACTGAGAGACCTGGTCGCTCTGGAGGGGAAAATATTCCTTGCATGTTCTAAAAATGAATGATGAATACAAATGGCTTATGCACCTTGGTAAATAAATATCTTTCTAACCTTTTTCTGATACAGTTTCTGACGAGGAGTCTTTCACTTGTGTCATTTTGCAGTTGGAAAATGACTGCGCCATTTCTGCTCATACATATATTATATATTCTATGTACGGAAGGGAAAAAAACAAGCCCCTGTTTATATATCAGCTATTACGCATGCTCACAACCAGACTGCAGGTGGTGAGCGCGCACTTCCACGTGTATGCTGAGAGAATTTCTTAGGTTTAGTATTTTTCTGATTCCTCATTGTGCACTCATGATTTCTTTTGTAGGAGTTAGTAAATTTAGTTGTAGAGTCATCTGTAAATGATTGAAGCTATACAAGACCTCCGATCCAGATTCGTAAGGGATCGTGACATCCACCACCACTGCTTCTTTCGATGATTTGTCGTGGAGGACAATATCCGCTTGTGGAAAAACTCTGTTCGATATAGAGGTCCTTGTCCTCCTTGGGGATGGCTCGAACCAGGCGCTGGAGAATTGTGTTGTGTCTGGCCCTCATGAATCCCATGTTCGGTTTGCATGCATTTAGCACATGGCCCAATGTCTCCAGCTGGGAGTAGGTGGCATCGCTGATCTTCTTGAGCCTCTTTGCCACAGCCCCCACTGGCAATAAGTTCAGCCTAGCCCGCATGGCAAACTTATATTCCGCAAATGAGATGTAGCTGCCAGTAGGGATCCAGTGACTGGAAGCCGGGTGGAGGGAGATGGAGTGGAAGGAACGGCCTTGGTCACAACTGTCGAGTACCTGCTTCAACCTCCTTTCTTCTCTGGCTCTCTTGAGGAGGTCTGCCACAGGGCGCCCAATGGTTGACTTGGATTGTGGATTCCTGGAACATAAGGGAGAAGCTGTCCTGGTCATAGTCTACTTCCATACTAAGGTAGGTGAATGACCTTCTGACCATAGACCAGAGCGAGCGGACGTCTCCACAGGAAGCATCTCCCCTGGGAGGGGTGGAATTCAGAACTTCACTATTTCATCTGAAGTCTGTGGAGCCTGGCCAGTCCGTTTTAGGATGGTAGTTCTGAGTTGTCCCAGGCAATATCAGAAACCAGTTTGTCTCTCGAGGACAGGCATTTCAGGGCTCTTAGGATCATGGATGCCTCCAAGTAGTCCTCAACCGAGTGGAGGCCCAAATCCCCCTAGTGAGCATGGGAGATGGAAGAAGGTGCAGATGGTTCAAATGGGAAGTCTGAAAGATTTCTTCACCTTCCTAATGATGGAGTCCATCCCAGAGGCCCACGATCGGTTGAGAGCTGTGGTATGCAGGCAGTGGTTTGTCTTGGACAATACAAAGTTGTTAATGGCATCCAGCTTCTGCCAGTCCGTAAGTTTAGTAATTAATATTTTATCCACCAACCCCTCAATGTCCTTCCTCAGGTCCTCTTTTGTGCCAACCCGGGACCTCCCCACATCAATGCCCAGGTAGCGGTAGGTGTCTTCCCACTTCAAGGCAGGTATCCTGATCTCCATATTTTGGCATGAAGGGTTCCATATATCTACCTCGAGCGAGAACTGCTGTTAATACACCCACATTTCTGGGCATTGAGGGAGAGGCCAGACCACTCAGAGAACTCCCGGACGATGCCCAGCAGATTTTCAATCTCATCTCGGAGAGGGGTAATGAGGCAGATATCATCTGCATAGGCCAGCTGAGAAATATTGGCAACGTTCTCCATACTGTAACCAGTACAGGATAGCTTGAGGATGGGGAGTAGGGCTTCCAAAGCCAGGTTAAAAAGGAGAGGACTCAGAGGGCATCCTTGCTTGATCCCGACAGCAACTGGCACTTCTTTGGTGTACCCTGAGGAGCAGCGAACACGTTGGGTGCTCCCAGAGTAGATCTTTTTGCAGATCTGTATAAAGTTCACTGGGACCTCTAACCTCCGCATCATCAGCCATAGCAGCTCATGGGAGACCGACCCAAAGGCATTCTTTAGGTCCAGCCAGAGCACTCGCACATCCTTCTTCCTTCTCCTAGCATCATGAGTGCTCCAGGCAGCCTTCCATGGGCAGGAATCCCTTCTGAGATGATGAAATTTTGTCTTTGATCAAGGCCCACGATGCCAACCTCTTTGCCATGACAGCCGCAAAGATCTTGTATATTGTAGGCTGTAACGATATCTGTCTCCAGTTACCTGATGATGCCTCGTCTCCTTGCTTGTGGATGAGGATGGTATTACTTCTCTTCCAGGAGTCGGGAAAACGGCAGTTGATGAGGCAAATATTAAATATCTCTGTCAAGACGGTGCTGCTCTTGGGGGTGACCTTCCACATTTTGTACTCCATCAGGACCTGGGGATGACTGCCAGGGCAGGCGCTTCAGCTGGGCATCTACCTCTTCCTCTGAGACTTGTCCAGTGAGGGAATCGTCTGGGGTTGTGTTCGTGGGTACATCCGATGAAAGCCACTGAGGAATGTTCTCTCCTAGGCTGATGGGTTATAATTCTCCAGGGTCAGTGCACATGAAATTGATTGGTCACCCAAGAGAGACCTCATGCAATGCTTCTTGTTGGCCCTGTACCACCGTTGTATGTTCCTCGCCTCATTGGCTCTCCGCCTCCTGTCACTCGACTGACGGCCTCTTTGGGAGGCTTCCGATGCAATGAGCTGACCTCTTATGAGGGAGGCGTCACCATCTCTCTGGCAGTGATGTTGGGAGGTCCCAAGCTCATGGCTTTGATGTGGCTGTGTGCTTGCCCTTGTGGTCGTAGGAAGGGGATGGGAGGGGACATCTCGTTGGGATTGAGCAGGTCTATTTGTTCTCCTTCTCCAGTGTGTGGTTGGGTGAGTGTGTGGCCGACTGATAACTAGTTGATAAAGATCCTTTACGAGATCATCCACTCTAGTCACAAACACAGACCACTCTTCATCTGTCGGTCTGCAACCGCAAAGATGGCTCGTCGCATTCGTGAAGTCATCCATCCTCCTTTCATGCAATCTCCTCAGGTTCTCCTCCCTCTCCTCGATACTGGGGCGTGCTAGAGGAGCATCAGCATTAGTGATTGAGGAAGAAGCGGCGCTGGTGAGTGAGGTGGATGAGTTGGCGTGGGGAGAACTGATGGTGACTGGTGTGGGTACAGATGTAGTCGGACCTGTAGTGGCTTGAGAAACTGGTATAGGATTAGTTAGGTGGGAGGACGAGGGTGGCACAGGTGGGGGTGGTGACACAACATTAGCGGGGGACAAAACAACATCAGGGGTTGGTAAAGGGGAGGGGCTTACACCTGTCACACTGGCGTTGTCCACTGCAGAGTGTCAAGAGTCAAGCTGCACAGGTATAGGTGGGGGAGCGGAATGGACCAGGGAAGGGGAGCTGATCGACTGGTCATGTTGGAAGTGATGGGGAAACTCTTCGCCCGCAACTGGTTGGCCAACTCGATAGGTGACAACAGGTTGCAATCCTCAATGGTCTGATTCTCCTCATTACGGGCGGTATCCTGTACCTCCTCCCTCTGTGAGAGGCGTGTGCCCAGGGTGACTAAGAGTGCATCTGCTCCCATGAGGTCATTCTGCTGTGAGGACAATTGGTCCTTCTCACAGCGGAGAAGCAGGGGTGATGGCGGTGTCGAGGATGAGATGGCTGCTGGTGATGAGATGGCTGATAGAGGTGTCAAGTCTGGTCCAAGATGATCTGACTGGCACAGTGGCACATCCTCTATAGGAGAGCTGGAGGGTGCCACTACACCATTAGTGTTTTCTTGGGGTGGGTGAACCTGTCCCTCTGCCATCCGTGGTGATGGGTGGTGGGAGGTCCAATCAGGATGATCACGAAGGAAATTCCTTTTATGTACTCCCACCTGTTTTGCTGTCTTTGTGCCAACCACTCCTGTGATGGCAATATTGGAAGAGGAGCCTAGTCGCTGCATTCCATCCAGAAACTGTTCAGCAGGGGTCCATTCTCTTGGGACTGCATTGGAAGCATCCAATGCTCTGTCTCTGCTGGCCTCTGGTGCATGTTTGTTGCGGATATGCTGTCCCAGTGATCGCTTGCTGGGAAGCATCTCAGGACAGTACTGACAGCTATGACCCGCAGAAGTAGGCAGGCTGATAGTGTCCTGGTGTGAGACTTCGAGTAATGGGTGCTGATAGAATGCTTGGTGGAGAATAGCACTTGACATTGTGTGCATTTGAATTTTATGATCACCTCTCCTTCATGACTTGCTGTGAGATGTCTGGTAAAGGAGGTATAGACCTTGTAACTAACATTACACACAGGACATCTGAAGGGCTGCCCAGGGACATCTGGGTCAGTGGTGGGTGTTGTCATCTCAAGTGAGCAGCGTGCTGATAGTAATCAAGTGGACAGGAATGGTAAATAAGATGGCAGTGCAGATTGTCAGGTAAACAACGATGATGGTAGGCAAGTAGACAATCGATCGACTATATAGTAGATGTAAGTACAGGTAAGCTAGCAAAGAACTAGAATCTAGGGAATGATCAAATCTCTCGGCTGTGGGAACGAACAAGTTACACTCTAAAGATATTTCTACTTGATCAGCCACTCAAATTCCATTGCAACCAAGAAGCTATTATATATTTCCCTCGTTAGGCCGAAACTAACATACTGCTCACCTGTCTGGAGGCCCCACTTGATAAAATATATTAACCTGATAGAGAAAGTCCAACGACGTGCAACGAAATTCATTTTGAATGACAGTTCCATGAAGTATAAAGACCGTCTAATTGCTCTCAACATCCTGCCTTTAATGATGTTGTTGGAGATATATGACATCACCTTCTTCATAAAGAACCTAAAAATAACTACTAGAAGCTTTCAGATAACTGATTATGTCACCTTCTCTGCAACCAACACAAGGTCTTCTCAGGTGCACAAGCTTCTACCATCTATATAGATCAAATAACAACGCATCACGACACTTCTACTTTAACAGAATTCCGAGACTCTGAAACTCGCTATCGCATATTGATAAACCTATCCATCGCCACTATCAAGCACTCTCTCTATGATACTTTCTGGGACCACTTGATGTCTAATTTTGATGAAACTATTCCTTGCACCTTTCATTTCTCATGTCCATGTTCTAAATGTATGTCCACACCACTTCCATCCAATTACAATTGATCACTTTTACCATACATAATCTAACCAGGCTGCCAGTATTTATTATTGGTATGCCTTCAGTACATGAACATATGTTATCCCCTACTTGGTCACATCTCCATAACATATCTGTACTGTAAAATCATTATCAAATCAAATCAAAGCACTGAAGCAGCTGCTGGACCGTCCAAAATCAGTGTCGAAGTGAATAATGTCTCCTTATGAATGATCAGCTGAACAATACATTGAACATTGAATAATGCTCAGCCAGACAATATTCACTAGTGAATAATATTTTCCCCATCCCCCATGAGATTAGCAGATGATCACTGGGGTGGAAGGATTGGAGGTTGTGGCAGGCAAGGAGTAGATTGGCATGGAGGATAGAAGAAAAATCTAGAAAAAGATAAGTCTGGCATTACTGCAGTGAGAGGATAGAGAAGGAAGATGAAGCTTAGTGAGAAGAGAAGGGCAGTCTGGGGACCAATGTTTTCTACATAATTTACATGTATTCTCTCAAGATGAGAAGAAAGATGGAATGATTGAGGGTCCCAGATGAAAGAACAGTACTCCAAATGAGATTGGATAAGAGAAGTGTAGAGGTGAAGAAGAGTAGAAGTGTCTGAATAGCAGTAGAAATGACACTAGAGAAGACCAAGTAGTTTACGGGCGAAGAGATGTAAAAAATGTGATTCATCCAGGATAAAAATGAAGAAAAGAGGATTCCCAGGTACTTGAACTCAGAATTGGAGAACCAATGATTACAATAGGTGGCAGATTGACTTCATTAGATTAAATGTGAGAGATTGAGGCAGTGATACAGTTTCAGCTCTCTCCTCTTTCTTCTCTGCAGCAAACATTTCCTACGTGTCTATAGGTATATAGCTGGCAGTAAGAAAAGGACAAAAACAAAACTCCACCTCAACTACAGCTAAAGTATATGATTTTGACTGACTTTGGTAAGCTTATAATATTATTGTTGCTTTGTAAGTCGGTGCTATATAGTGTGGATGCGACGAATGTGCATTGATTAATGCGCATCAGCAGTGTTGGACAGGCCTTAAAATATTTCTAGCATATGTTCTAAATTGCAGATAACTTAATTGCTGCACACAGTGGGGTTCAATTAATTCAAAGTTGAATTAGTTAGACTGTCATTTGGGTATATTTAATTCAACTGGTTAGTTTGTCACAGTTATTTTATTTATTTAAACTGGTTTTTGAGGTCCATTAATTCAAAGTTGAATTAGAGGGGCATATAAATTAAGGGGGCATAGACCTTATTTGTGGTCACCAATTTAATGCTTCATCAATTTTGAATGGTTTTGATCTCAAAATTAGCTCATTCTGTGCTTTCCAATGATATTTATAGCCTATAGGCAAAGCAGTGTTGCCATCAACATCTGGCTGACAGCCTGACACACTGGCAATACTACAGAGGTGGGTTTTTTCCAGCCTTCATCAAGACTTGCCATTTATGTTGCTGTCAGTCAGTTTCTCCCCCCCCCCCCCCCCTTTTTAAATTCAGCAGAAAAAGTGAGCCCACAGAATGAACCATATCTCATGGAAAATTGGCTGGATTGAAAAACTGATCATTCATTTTGAAGAGCAAAGAGAGAGCAATTAGCACAGAGAAATTATATACTATGGACAAAAATTGAGTGAGCAAAACTGTGAATAATGACAAATAATGTTCAAAATACAACACTCCAGGGGGCAGGGGTAGATCCAGGGTAGTTGTAAATCCCTCATTTTGCTCTTGATCATGACTATCATTCTTGCACTCTTTCATCAGCAACACACAGACCCACCAGAAATACAGTGACTGAGCAGGGTTGACACAGGAGCAGGCAGGCCCGTCATAGCCAGCCAGCGCTAGGGAAGGACCAGCTACAGTCGCCATCTGAAGGTAAAGGGTAGAGCATAAATGGTAAAGCCGTTAATACTATAGTTTCAAACATCCAGCATCATTTGAGTCTTCAACTTCTAGATATCTCTTCTTCTCCCACGATTCTAACCCAGAAGATTTTTCGTATCTCTTCATGACTCCATACTTTCGTCTTTCCAGAGCTTTTGTTTGCATTCTTCTTGACATGGAATTTAATAGTATTAATAATGCTAACAAGTAAATAGCAGTACCAATGTGGATGGGTGTTAGTGTGTGTCAAACCAGTGGCCACAAAACCCGAAAATAAGGTCCGGTGAAACTGTCAAATAGAGTTTTCAAAGCCCTCAAATAGAGTTTTCAAAGCCTACTTCCAAGGAGGTGGGGAAAACGAACATGAAAACGAAATGAACGGACTTGCCTAAAAAAAGCCAATGTTATGGTCTCTTTATTTAATTCAAAATTAGTTCATTTTAGTTGACTTGTCATGTCAATTTTAGTTGAATTGTTTAGTTAAACTGTCATTTCAAATTTATTAGTTAATTTGTCACATCAAATTTAATTGAACCCCACTGGCTGCACAGTAGACATAGTCTGAAGAGATGCTACTCACTTTCTTTTCAAACTTTTAAACTTCGATTGTCCTTGGCCTGCTAAGTTTGCGTGATTGGTGATTGTGTGAATCTTCTATTCTTGTTGGTAGTGGGTAGCAAATTCTTCACGTCGATGCCAGATGACTTATTAATGTATGATTAATAGGGACACTTTGTCCAATTTGGGAATAATTTTTACTTGTAATAATCAAAATTGCACTCGCCTCCTGCAATTACTGACTGTTACTACAATTGTTCCCAAAATTGACTTGAACATGTGATTACCTATACTCTAGATAAACAATCCTGCAGGGACTCTGTGATTATTTTTTCTTTCACAATGAATGCTCTATATATATATAGAAGGCACTGATAACAATTGCTGTACATATATGTCCTATAATAATGTTTCAAATTTTAATAATGCTGTTAGGTAAGGAGAAGGTATTTCCTTATGTTTTGTTGAGTATACTCAAAAAGTGGTGGCAGACTAATCTTGCTATATATTGTGGCAGCAGTTAAGGATCTCCATATTTGACCTTAAGGCATCAAAATCCCAAGGTAGAAGTTTTCATTGCTTGGATTTTCATTTGTACTTCTTCTCGCTAATCTCTGCCTTTCTCTGTTCAGCTCTTTCTGGACTTTTCTTTCCTTATCTGCTATATACTGGTGGTCTCGCTAGTCTCTGCCTTTCTCCATCTGGAATTTTCCTTGTCTGCTACTGGTGCTCTCGCTAGTCTCTGCCTTTCTCCATCTGGACTTTTCCCCCTCATCTGCTACTGGTGCTCTCGCTAGTCTCTGCCTTTCTCCATCTGGATTTCTTTCCTCGTGTGGTTATGCTTCACTGCTTTCTCTTTCCCACTCCCTGTTAGATACTCTTATACTTGCTTTTACATTTTCATCTCTTCTCCATCTCTGTCTCTCTGCTGCAGCTCTATCTCAGACTTGGGGTATTTTGCAGGTTAATAACAGTTGCTACATGTTGCACTGGGCATGCTCGGTAGCACAATATACACATAAATACACTTGTTTGTATGTGTCACACTACTGAGCATGGGCAGTACAACACTTGGAGGCCAAGGATAGATCACCTGAAACAATTTCATATGTGTCATGCCATTGTGACTCTGTGTTTTATCATATCCTTCTTCCACATGGTGACTTAAGCTGGCACAACCACATGGTCCATGTTGCAGGGAGTACCAAACAGGATCTCGCAATAGAGTGACCATTCAACAGCTCTACAGTTACCAACTAGCGATAAGAGAGGAATTTAGTGCAATTCACAGTGCAGGAAAGCTCTTTCAACAGTGTGCTTGATGCCTGTATCAAGACTGAAGGCTGCATCACATCAGAAATAACCAAGCCCAGCTGAGAGTGGATATCAGGTATCATATATAAATATTATAAAAATGATCTGCATTAACTATAATTTGACAAGGCTAATAGACGACTTAAACCTACCAAGTGGTGACAGTGTGCAACCTGGAGGTCCAGTCAGTCTTCCCTTATCATTCACTGGAGGTCCAAGAGCCATGCACATATGCCTGCATTCCCAAAACTAAAGATTACAGAGAACCTGAGACCAGGTGAGCAACCTCAGCATCATCCTGATCATGTGACCAGCATTCTTCAAACTACACTTAACTGAACTGTTGAAGTGCCTCAGCGATGGACATGTACTTGGAATACTGGTTGCATATGAGCATGTGATTGAACTCCAGAAGGGTGGTCTGCCTCACAGTCATATCCTTCGTGATGAAGGCACCATGAAGACATCGACAGGATGACAGCAGCTGAAATTCTCGACCAAGAGGAAGATCCAGAGTTTTAAGATTTGGTTAAATCCTGCATGATCCATGGTCCTTATGAAGCAATGGATCCAAATTCTGTATGGAGAATGGTATGCAAGAAGAAGTTTCCCAAGGAATTCAAAGACAAGGCACATGCAAATGTCAATAGATGCTTACAAGGATTAATGGGAGAACAGTGCAGATAGGAAGAGCTGTTGCTGAGAACAGACATGTGGTTCTATACACTAAGAAGTACAGGGCCCACATCAACCTGGAGATGTGTGCGTCAATCAAAAGTGTCAAGTATTTCTATAAAATGCATAATTGTGCTAACAGAGATGGTCGTTAGCCAATCTGATGGTAGCTGGAAAGTGAAGGTGTTTCATATATTCATGACGAAATTACAACCTACCTGAATTGCAGATATGCATCTTCCCCTGAACACCGTGGTATCTATCAGAGTACAAGATGCATTATTAATCTCGCACCCTATACAGGTTAACGCTTCAAGCAAAGCAAAGTACACGTATGGTTAGATCATACATTATGTATTACAGGCAAGTATGGTTTTTACTTTCATGGTGGAACAGGAAGCACAAGCCCAGCAGAGTTTCATACTTGACATTTGGCTCTAGTTGAATCATGAACATCCTTGACACTAGGAATATATCAATTCATTACATGTGGAACAACAGAGGAACAAAATAGTCCATGAGAGAAGCTATATATCTGTTAGCCCTTCTGGTCCAGAAAATCCTCTCTGTGCCTGCTACTTTCGCATATGTGAGGTGCTACACACTGCACTGACCTAAGACTGTGGAAGGAGAGGTCCTCGGAAGTTTCCATTGAGGCATACATAAGTGACATCTCCTTGTGGATGACACAGAATTTGAGCAGCCTCTGATGGAAGAGTCAATGTCAAAGCAACTTCAGAGGCAACAATTTGTGTCTAATGCCAGCCACTCAGATCCATTGCAGCTTGGATGGTATTCAGCAGCTTGGACACTAAACACCTTCGCCATATTAATTCCCTCAAGCTCAACTGCAGGAAGACTTACTTCTCTCTCTAGATATTTGCTGCAACTCCATTCAGTCTCAGCTTATGGCTGGCAACTCCATTCAGCCTCAGCTTATGGCCATTCAGTCTCAGCTTATGGCTGGCAACTCCATTCAGTCTCAGCTTATGGCTGGCAACTCATTCAGTCTCAGCTTAAGTCTGGCAACTCCATTCAGTCTCAGCTTAAGGCTGGCAACTCCATTCAGCCTCAGCTTATGGCTGGCAACTCCATTCAGTCTCAGCTTATGGCTGGCAACTCATTCAGTCTCAGCTTAAGGCTGGGAACTCCATTCAGTCAGCTTATGGCTGGCAACTCCATTCAGTCTCAGCTTATGGCTGGCAACTCCATTCAGTCTCAGCTTATGGCTGGCAACTCCATTCAGTCTCAGCTTATGGCTGGCAACTCCATTCAGTCTCAGCTTAAGGCTGGCAACTCCATTCAGTCTCAGCTTATGGCTGGCAACTCCATTCAGTCTCAGCTTATGGCTGGCAACTCATTCAGTCTCAGCTTAAGGCTGGCAACTCCATTCAGTCTCAGCTTAAGGCTGGCAACTCCATTCAGCCTCAGCTTATGGCTGGCAACTCCATTCAGCCTCAGCTTATGGCTGGCAACTCATTCAGTCTCAGCTTAAGGCTGGGAACTCCATTCAGTCAGCTTATGGCTGGCAACTCCATTCAGTCTCAGCTTATGGCTGGCAACTCCATTCAGTCTCAGCTTATGGCTGGCAACTCCATTCAGTCTCAGCTTATGGCTGGTAACTCCATTCAGTCTCAGCTTATGGCTAAGTGTTTAGGCAATTAGTGGGGCAGTATAACCTGTTTCCTTGCTGTTCTGTAGATGAATCTATCTCTAAAGCAAGAAGAGCTTTTTTTGCCCCATGTTTTATTGTAGCTTCATGAAAAGTGAACCCCGTATCTAACAAAACCCTTTTTGAGACTTTTGTCATTCCAATCTTACTCTATGACTCTTTAGACTTGGAAACTAACACCATCACTTATGATCAAGCTTGAAAAGTTTCAAACTGACATTGCGAGGTGCATACTAGGCATTTCAAATCATCATGCTGCCATAACTCCAAACTCATTGGCTTTCATTGGCCCAATTGCAGCAAGAGTGCCAATAAAAAAATTAACCTTCCTCTCCACAGTGTCTGATTGCCATAAAATGAGTGCTTGATTATTCAGATCCCTGGTGCAGACGATATTGAGAACATCAGTTTGGTGCAGCAGATTTGGTGGCTTGAACACGAAGTACACATTGCTTCTGTCATTGCTTATTGAATCCTCATTATGTAAGATCAATTTTTCATAAATGGATAACTGATTCAGACTGGGAATGTACTTCATCAAAAGCAAGTTCTCATCTATCGCCGAAGCCTGTCACTTCATCTTCTACCATTGCATCTAGTTGGTGCCATATGTGGGACCAGGCTTTAGACCTCCGAGTTTAGGGGACTAATTTTCACTAATTTTTTTCTCCAAATGTCCCACCAGACCAGTCTTCATGAATCATCTATGCAACCAGTGTAAATCAGATGCCCCATCAGACCAGTCTTCATGAATCATCTATGCAACCAGCATAAATCAAATGTCCCATCTTCATGGATCGTCTATGCAACCAGTGTAAATCAGATGTCCCACCAGACCAATCTTCATGGATCGTCCATGCAACCAGTGTAAATCAGATGTCCCACCAGGCCAGTCTTCATGGATCGTCTATGCAACCAGTGTAAATCAGATGCCCCATCAGACCAGTCTTCATGGATCGTCTATGCAACCAGTGTAAATCAGATATCCCATCAGACCAGTCTTCATGGTGTCCATGCAACCAGTGTAAATCAGATGTCCCACCAGACCAATCTTCATGGATCGTCTATGCAACCAGTGTAAATCAGATGCCCCATCAGACCAGTCTTCATGGATCGTCTATGCAACCAGTGTAAATCAGATGTCCCACCAGGCCAGTCTTCATGGATCGTCTATGCAACCAGCGTAAATCAGATGTCCCATCAGACCAGTCTTCATGGATCGTCTATGCAACCAGTGTAAATCAGATGCCCCATCAGACCAGTCTTCATGGATCGTCTATGCAACCAGTGTAAATCAGATGTCCCACCAGGCCAGTCTTCATGGATCGTCTATGCAACCAGCGTAAATCAGATGCCTCATCAGACCAGTCTTCATGGATCGTCTATGCAACCAGTGTAAATCAGATGCCCCACCAGACCAATCTTCATGGATCGTCTATGCAACCAGTGTAAATCAGATGCCCCATCAGACCAGTCTCTTCATGGATCGTCTATGCAACCAGTGTAAATCAGATATCCCATCAGACCAGTCTTCATGGTGTCCATGCAACCAGTGTAAATCAGATGTCCCACCAGACCAATCTTCATGGATCGTCTATGCAACCAGTGTAAATCAGATGCCCCATCAGACCAGTCTTCATGGATCGTCTATGCAACCAGTGTAAATCAGATGTCCCACCAGGCCAGTCTTCATGGATCGTCTATGCAACCAGCGTAAATCAGATGCCCCACCAGACCAGTCTTCATGGCATCCATGCAACATGTGTAAATCTAGCATTCCAACACAAATGATTATGTCATATCTTGAGCTCATCTCTTCCACACACATTGACCTTGACCTTGTATCCCTACCCTCCATTTTAGAGGAAGGAGGGCGTGAGCTATTTCACCTGGCTAAAAAACTTCCATTATGAATCAATTCTTTACTTAACTCTTCGTCATATATCACACAAATAATCAACTTCGGCTTTCTTTCTTGCGAGTTCGAATCGTAGCCAGCGCGAAATACGCATGCGTATGAGCAGCAGTTGAAAATACATCCGTAAGTTACAGCTAAGTTGCAAACTGACAAAGAAACAAACAAACAAACAAATAAATTCATAACCTAACTAGATAATACCTAACAAAATACCACAAACTAACAAATAACTAACAAATACAATTTTTAATGGCTCATTGCAGTAGGCGTGGCATAAATGTCTGGTCGGTGTGGGCAGCAGAGTTAATCACGCGCGAACACATCAATTTGTGTGAGGGTGTGGCTCGCGCGACTAATGAAGAATACTTTTCCTATTAAATTTTAGGTAAATCTCTTACCCTGCTTTCCGAAGAGGCCCAAAATTCAATATGAGTCGAGCTCATATGCTGTACGACGATGAGCCTCTAAAGCAAGAGGCAGTCAAGACCTTTAAGTGGAAAGGAACATGGAACCCGCTGGAAATGCAAAAGTCAGTTGTCATTTTTATTGAAAAAGATCACTCAATAGCCAATAATGTGAAGAGTGAAAATAAGTGAACAAGTACTTGGAGGAGTGTATTAAGTTGATTATAGTTGAGTAGTTAAAAGTTAAGCGATGATAAGGGGTGTTGGATATGATGCTTAAATTTTTCCAAGTGCTCTTTAATGTAATTGGGGAGAGAGTTCCAGAGCCTAGTAGTAGCAGGGGGAACTGAAAGGTAAGCAGACTGAGTTCTGTTGTCGCTATTATTCATTAGCTGTGGCATTGATAATTACCTTCGTGCAGTTATGCAGTTATTCATCAGGCAGTCATGAGATAGATCTCTAGCTAACTACCTTCCTATCTTACCTATCAGCAACAAGATAGATCTCTGGCTAGTTACCTTCTTTCGTCATTCATCAACCATCATCAATTCTGGCTGGATCTCTATCAGTCAGTAGGTGAAGGCTGTGTATTCTCTTGTGTTGCATGAAGGCGTGTCTAGGTCTCCATAGAGATGGCTGTCCAAATGTTGGTTGAATGCCACACCCACTGTGTTTGTATTGTTTCATACCATCCATATATCTTTAGAGGGACAGGTCTCCTGATGGAAGGAGTTTATCATAAAAGCACACGGCATGTAATCCAAGACACAAGTGGACAAAAGGTATTTATTCTGGAAGTGATCTGTTAAAGGTATATGCATACAGACTACCTGTTTAGCGTGGGCAATACTAATAACATAGCCAGCAACAAGAAGCCTCAAGGGTTGAGATGGACAGTGAAAAACTGGATTGCTTACAAAAAGGCAGTAAGACTTGCCAGTTGACTAAGAGACTTCCAGCTGACAATCACTCATCAAGGTGACCCTTACCATACAAGAGTGCTTAAAAATGTGTTTTACTGTATATCTGATTATTGTGAGAGGTTCTTTTACTCGAGCAACTTTCGCATATAGTAAGCCGGTTAATTTCACTGGTGTGGTCAAGTGCTGTGCAGGTGCTCACCAATGGCGCATAGTTGGGTGCATGCCTTCATGACTGTTCGGTATGTCATTGTATCGTTTGGTTTGCTCCCACCAAACCAACTAACAAAACCTGCTTGCCCGATCCCAGCAAGGAGAGGTCAGAGGAGACACTTTTGAAGCTGAAGCAGCCTATCAGTATGTTGAATAGGAACTGGGGAGAAAGAGACGCGACGCGTATAATTATTACATCCCGAGCTTCGTGCCAAAACTGGCACTTACGCTGCATGCTACGTCTGGCAATGCAGCTTCTGTGAAGAAGTTTAGCGAGCAGTTGGGAAAGAGAGCACCGTCCGTGGCTGCTCTGTGCTGCTAAGTAAAGATTGAAGTGCTGACTTAATTACAAGGCTGGAGCATATTGTGAGGATGACTCCTCTTGCTGGAAGACTTGGACTCATATGACTTGTTACTTTCCTGTATGTCGACAGTTGACTACTAGTCTTTGGCTCATTTGCTGAATTTTATGGACACCAAAATGCATAAAGGTTGAAAAGGGAGCATAAAATAATGTGATTCTACAGTAATAGATTTGTCTTGCTTGGTGCACTTAGGCCTCTAATCATGTGAGCTAGGTCATGTGCAAGGGGCGGAGCAACATTCTGCCCCTCCCCTTCTGGAAAGTTGGAAGTTCATGTGGCAAAATGTTATTGTAACCTGCTCCTCTTGGTAGTGCTGCTCTTGGTAGTGCTGCTCAAGGTGGTAGAAACCATTTTCCTGACATTTATTGAAGTGTGTGTGGTCTAGTGTGATGGAAAGTTTCCGTTCTCTCAGTAGGTGTGGTTTATACATTGACAGTGCGTAAATTTATGTGGATTCTAAACGATGCCTGGCTATAATCTGGTACATGTGTTGGCGTACAGGACAGGGGGTTGAATGTGATTTAGTTTGATAACGCCAACAAGGGGAAGTGCCAATGATGTACTCACTGTAGCTACAGGCATTGCGTTAGATCTTCTCCCACATTCCAACAGTGGTTATATTTTCGCTCTACTGCACTTGTGCGTAGTCATTAACTACCGTTTTCCAAGAATTGTGGCAGGGCACCTGAAGCAGGTGACGAAGCAGTTCTGTGTAAGCAATTTATTGACAGCTATAAAGCTTCAAATATGTCAAGACAACTAGAAGTGACTTAAATGTGATGTGCCAGTCTGGATGGACGGACGGACGGACAGGCACACCAACCAATCAACCGTATAGAAATATAATAATTATTATGAGTGTATCAAATGTAGAGCTTATCACACTCTAGCCCTAGCCCTAGCCCTAGCCCTAGCCCTAGCCCTCTCGTCGTGGAACAGGGAGAGTTAATTCATTCACAAGCTGTGTTTTCAACTTCGGCCCATGAAATCACAGGCACCTGCTCATACAATAGCTCATCCTACTCCCCACTCTAACTCATGCCAATAATATATATATTATATTATATAGAAAAGTACTGTCAGTCCTACTGCAGTTTCATGCGAATGCAATCATCAGATTTGTCCCTATTCGCATGAAACTGCAGTAGCCATCCCAGTACTTTTCTATATTCAATAGCTCTGCCTTAACACAGCATTGATCACTATTTGTAGCCTTCATGAGCAAACTACCTTCTAAGTATATACATGTATATATATATATATATAATATATAAGGGTTTTATCTGGGAATGGGGGAAACATACTCCGATTCCCCCCCCTCCCCCCCAACAAAACTCTGTGTGTTTGTGTGTAGACTGAATATTATATAATTATAAACCCAGACATGTGTGTTTGTGTGTAGACTGAATATTATATAATTATAAACCCAGTTTGTGTGTAGACTGAATATTATATAATTATAAACCCAGACATGTGTGTTTGTGTGTAGACTGAATATTATATAATTATAAACCCAGACATGTGTGTTTGTGTGTAGACTGAATATTATATAATTATAAACCCAGACATGTGTGTTTGTGTGTAGACTGAATATTATATAATTATAAACCCAGACATGTGTCTTTGTGTGTAGACTGAATATTATATAATTATAACCCAGATATGTGTGTTTGTGTGTAGACTGAATATTATATAATTATAAACCCAGACATGTACACACATGCCAACATTGTGCCAAGTAGTATTAAGTCTCTCCAAGATTTCTTATGCATTTATCTTTGATCAATGCACATCATCCATTTGTAGCATCGCTTCGTGGTATTCCAAATAGAGTTCAAGTATGGATGTCAGCGGAAATTTGACGGCCATGGAAAAGAGGTGGAGCCTAACTTTGGCTATACTGGTCTCGTAAGAACAGGCTACCTGCAGTCCACGTACAGTAAGCAGAAATTAAAAAATTAAAAAAATTATCACAAGGTCAATCATCAAGCATGTTTCTGTCAAATGGACAGGAGGTACAATGACTTTCTCGATAATCATTGCTCGCTCGGTGTTTGTGCTAGATGCCCTAGCCCTCACTAAGGAATCATTGTCTAATGTTCCAAGTGACATTCATTGGCCCACTTTGTGCTGGTAATAATAAGAAATGTGTATCATGAGATAATGCATGCATGTTGCCATGACAACTATTGTAATGGTTGCACGTGTGTCTAGGTTATTTCTCATGCCTTCCACGATGTAATGGTTATGAATACGCTTACAGCGTATATACATTGTCAAGAAGGCTGAGCATATTCATGATTTATAGGAGTGGTCAATAGGTAATGGAAGAAGATAACTAACACCAAGGAGGGAAGAAGTAGGCGATGAAAGGTAGTCATGGTTTCCAGACCCGAGTGATACAATGAAGGCAGCTGTAACACTGGAGAGGGGATGCTGGTAGAGGGAGAGGAGTGGAGAAGCTGATGACCGGTGTCTACTATAGAATCCCAAACCAGTGTGGATGTACATGCACTATCTTGTTTGGTTTAGAGGTGGAGAAGAAAGGAACTCCGGATACTCTGAACTTTGGTGAGGTTCAGTCTCGTCTCAATACTCCTCTGGCAGAGTTCGTGCGGGCCTCTCATGCACAGACGCTCTGTCTATGGGGGGAGGAAGGTGTGTACAACCATGTGGAGTTGGAGTACGGGGGAAGCGTCAGGCTCAAGACCAAAGGAGATTCACCATTCATAGGTGAGAATTGGAAGAGTTTTGTCATTAGGTGGGGGTGGGGCAGGGGTGGTGGGGGTGGGGCAGGGGAGTCAAGGTATCTGTGTGTGTGGGCCATGAAGTACATGTATGTGGTAAGCACTTCCAATGTAGCAAGCTTCCATAGGATTAGACCAAGCACATCTCACTGAACCCTTCAATCTAGGATTATACCCTGTAGCAAGCACATCTCTCTGAACCCTTCAATCTAGGCCTGTAGCAAGCACATCTCTCTGAACCCTTCAATCTAGGCCTGTAACAAGCACATCTCTCTGAACCCTTCAATCTAGGATTAGACCCTATAACAAGCACATCTCTCTGAACCCTTCAATCTAGGATTATACCCTGTAGCAAGCACATCTCTCTGAACCCTTCAATCTAGGCCTGTAACAAGCACATCTCTCTGAACCCTTCAATCTAGGATTAGACCCTATAACAAGCACATCTCTCTGAACCCTTCAATCTAGGATTATACCCTGTAGCAAGCACATCTCTCTGAACCCTTCAATCTAGGATTATACCCTGTAACAAGCACATCTCTCTGAACCCTTCAATCTAGGATTAGACCCTGTAACAAGCACACCTCTCTGAACCCTTCAATCTAGGATTATACCCTGTAGCAAGCACATCTCTCTGAACCCTTCAATCTAGGATTAGACCCTGTAGCAAGCACATCTCTCTGAACCCTTCAATCTAGGATTAGACCCTGTAGCAAGCACATCTCTCTGAACCCTTCAATCTAGGATTATACCCTGTAACAAGCACACCTCTCTGAACCCTTCAATCTAGGATTAGACCATGTAGCAAGCACATCTCTCTGAACCCTTCAATCTAGGATTATACCCAGTAGCAAGCATATCTCTCTGAACCCTTCAATCTAGGATTAGACCATGTAGCAAGCACACCTCTCTGAACCCTTCAATCTAGGATTATACCCTGTATCAAGCACATCTCTCTGAACCCTTCAATCTAGGATTACACCCTGTAACAAGCACATCTCTCTGAACCCTTCAATCTAGGATTATACCCTGTATCAAGCACACCTCTCTGAACCCTTCAATCTAGGATTAGACTCTGTAACAAGCACATCTCTCTGAACCCTTCAATCTAGGATTATACCCTGTAGAAGCACATCTCTCTGAACCCTTCAATCTAGGATTAGACCCTATAGCAAGCACATCTCTCTGAACCCTTCAATCTAGGATTATACCCTGTAACAAGCACATCTCTCTGAACCCTTCAATCTAGGATTATACCCTGTATCAAGCACATCTCTCTGAACCCTTCAATCTAGGATTAGACCCTATAGCAAGCACACCTCTCTGAACCCTTCAATCTAGGATTAGACCCTATAGCAAGCACACCTCTCTGAACCCTTCAATCTAGGATTATACCCTGTAACAAGCACATCTCTCTGAACCCTTCAATCTAGGATTAGACCATGTATCAAGCACATCTCTCTGAACCCTTCAATCTAGGATTATACCCAGTAGCAAGCATATCTCTCTGAACCCTTCAATCTAGGATTATACCCTGTAGCAAGCATATCTCTCTGAACCCTTCAATCTAGGATTAGACCATGTATCAAGCACATCTCTCTGAACCCTTCAATCTAGGATTAGACCCTGTAACAAGCACATCTCTCTGAACCCTTCAATCTAGGATTAGACCATGTATCAAGCACAACTCTCTGAACCCTTCAATCTAGGATTAGACCCTGTAGCAAGCACATCTCTCTGAACCCTTCAATCTAGGATTAGACCCTGTAGCAAGCACATCTCTCTGAACCCTTCAATCTAGGATTATACCCTGTAGCAAGCACATCTCTCTGAACCCTTCAATCTAGGATTATACCCTGTATCAAGCACATCTCTCTGAACCCTTCAATCTAGGATTAGACCATGTATCAAGCACATCTCTCTGAACCCTTCAATCTAGGATTAGACCCTATAGCAAGCACACCTCTCTGAACCCTTCAATCTAGGACTATACCCTGTATCAAGCACATCTCTCTGAACCCTTCAATCTAGGATTATACCCTGTAACAAGCACACCTCTCTGAACCCTTCAATCTAGGATTATACCCTGTAACAAGCACATCTCTCTGAACCCTTCAATCTAGGATTAGACCCTATAGCAAGCACACCTCTCTGAACCCTTCAATCTAGGATTATCCCCTGTAGCAAGCACATCTCTCTGAACCCTTCAATCTAGGATTATACCCTGTAACAAGCACACCTCTCTGAACCCTTCAATCTAGGATTACCCCCTGTAACAAGCACATCTCTCTGAACCCTTCAATCTAGGATTATACCCTGTATCAAGCACATCTCTCTGA
Organism: Cladorhizidae sp. MBARI D1340-BT2; assembly: GCA_028752905.1. Taxonomy (NCBI): domain Eukaryota; kingdom Metazoa; phylum Porifera; class Demospongiae; order Poecilosclerida; family Cladorhizidae; species Cladorhizidae sp. MBARI D1340-BT2. The sequence continues at coordinate 11,467,802 of JAQNBH010000017.1, forward strand.
ACCCTTCAATCTAGGATTATACCCTGTAGCAAGCACATCTCTCTGAACCCTTCAATGTAGGATTATACCCTGTAGCAAGCACATCTCTCTGAACCCTTCAATCTAGTAGACCCTATAGCAAGCACATCTCTCTGAACCCTTCAATCTAGGATTATACCCTGTATCAAGCACATCTCTCTGAACCCTTCAATCTAGGATTAGACTCTGTAACAAGCACATCTCTCTGAACCCTTCAATCTAGGATTATAAGCACATCTCTCTGAACCCTTCAATCTAGGATTATACCCTGTAGCAAGCACATCTCTCTGAACCCTTCAATCTAGGATTATACCCTGTAGCAAGCACATCTCTCTGAACCCTTCGATCTAGGATTAGACCCTATAGCAAGCACATCTCTCTGAACCCTTCAATCTAGGATTATACCCTGTAACAAGCACATCTCTCTGAACCCTTCAATCTAGGATTAGACCATGTATCAAGCACATCTCTCTGAACCCTTCGATCTAGGATTATACCCTGTAGCAAGCACATCTCTCTGAACCCTTCAATCTAGGATTATACCCTGTAGCAAGCACATCTCTCTGAACCCTTCAATCTAGGATTATACCCTGTATCAAGCACATCTCTCTGAACCCTTCAATCTAGGATTAGACCCTCTAGCAAGCACATCTCTCTGAACCCTTCAATCTAGGATTATACCCTGTATCAAGCACATCTCTCTGAACCCTTCAATCTAGGATTAGACCATGTATCAAGCACATCTCTCTGAACCCTTCAATCTAGGATTAGACCCTGTAACAAGCACATCTCTCTGAACCCTTCAATCTAGGATTAGACCATGTAGCAAGCACATCTCTCTGAACCCTTCAATCTAGGATTAGACCCTCTAGCAAGCACATCTCTCTGAACCCTTCAATCTAGGATTATACCCTGTATCAAGCACATCTCTCTGAACCCTTCAATCTAGGATTAGACTCTGTAACAAGCACATCTCTCTGAACCCTTCAATCTAGGATTAGACCATGTAGCAAGCACATCTCTCTGAACCCTTCAATCTAGGATTATACCCTGTAGCAAGCACATCTCTCTGAACCCTTCAATCTAGGATTAGACCCTGTAACAAGCACATCTCTCTGAGCCCTTCAATCTAGGATTATACCCTGTAGCAAGCACATCTCTCTGAACCCTTCAATCTAGGATTAGACTCTGTAACAAGCACATCTCTCTGAACCCTTCAATCTAGGATTAAACCCTGTAGCAAGCACATCTCTCTGAACCCTTCAATCTAGGATTATACCCTGTAGCAAGCACATCTCTCTGAACCCTTCAATCTAGGATTAGACCCTGTAGCAAGCACATCTCTCTGAACCCTTCAATCTAGGATTATACCCTGTAGCAAGCACATCTCTCTGAACCCTTCAATCTAGGATTAGACCCTATAGCAAGCACATCTCTCTGAACCCTTCAATCTAGGATTATACCCTGTAACAAGCACATCTCTCTGAACCCTTCAATCTAGGATTAGACCCTATAGCAAGCACACCTCTCTGAACCCTTCAATCTAGGATTATCCCCTGTATCAAGCACATCTCTCTGAACCCTTCAATCTAGGATTATACCCTGTAACAAGCACATCTCTCTGAACCCTTCAATCTAGGATTAGACCCTGTATCAAGCACATCTCTCTGAACCCTTCAATCTAGGATTAGACCCTATAGCAAGCACATCTCTCTGAACCCTTCAATCTAGGATTATACCCTGTAACAAGCACATCTCTCTGAACCCTTCAATCTAGGATTAGACCATGTATCAAGCACATCTCTCTGAACCCTTCGATCTAGGATTATACCCTGTAGCAAGCACATCTCTCTGAACCCTTCAATCTAGGATTATACCCTGTATCAAGCACATCTCTCTGAACCCTTCAATCTAGGATTATACCCTGTAGCAAGCACATCTCTCTGAACCCTTCAATCTAGGATTAGACCCTGTAGCAAGCACATCTCTCTGAACCCTTCAATCTGGGATTATACCCTGTAGCAAGCACATCTCTCTGAACCCTTCAATCCCCTGTAGCAAGCACATCTCTCTGAACCCTTCAATCTAGGATTAGACCCTGCATCTCTCTGAACCCTTCAATCTAGGATTAGACCCTGTAGCAAGCACATCTCTCTGAACCCTTCAATCTAGGATTATACCCTGTAACAAGCACATCTCTCTGAACCCTTTAATCTAGGATTAGACCATGTATCAAGTACACCTCTCTGAACCCTTCAATCTAGGATTAGACCCTGTAACAAGCACATCTCTCTGAACCCTTCAATCTAGGATTAGACCCTGTAGCAAGCACATCTCTCTGAACCCTTCAATCTAGGCCTGTAACAAGCACATCTCTCTGAACCCTTCAATCTAGGATTAGACCATGTAGCAAGCACACCTCTCTGAACCCTTCAATCTAGGATTATACCCTGTAGCAAGCACATCTCTCTGAACCCTTCAATCTAGGATTAGACCCTGTAGCAAGCACATCTCTCTGAACCCTTCAATCTAGGATTAGACTCTGTAACAAGCACAAACCCTGCACACCTCTCTGAGTAAGCATCCTTTTATAGCGAGGAGAAACAAAGTCATGGGGTTAGGAGATTTTAGCTTCGTCCACTGGTTCTAATAGTGTTTTATATTCTTACTAGAGTCATTGACTCGACTGGTTCTAATAGTGTTTTATATTCTTGCTAGAGTCATTGACTAGACTGGTTCTAATAGTGTTTTATATTCTTGCTAGAGTCATTGACTAGACTGGTTCTAATAGTGTTTTATATTCTTGCTAGAGTCATTGACTAGACTGGTTCTAATAGTGTTTTATATTCTTGCTAGAGTCATTGACTAGACTGGTTCTAATAGTGTTTTATATTCTTGCTAGAGTCATTGACTAGACTGGTTCTAATAGTGTTTTATATTCTTGCTAGAGTCATTGACTAGACTGGTTCTAATAGTGTTTTATATTCTTGCTAGAGTCATTGACTAGACTGGTTCTAATAGTGTTTTATATTCTTGCTAGAGTCATTGACTAGAGGTTCTAATAGTGTTTTATATTCTTACTAGAGTCATTGACTAGACTGGTTCTAATAGTGTTTTATATTCTTGCTAGAGTCATTGACTAGACTGGTTCTAATGGTGTTTTATATTCTTGCTAGAGTCATTGACTAGACTGGTTCTAATGGTGTTTTATATTCTTGCCAGAGTCATTGACTAGACTGGTTCTAATAGTGTTTTATATTCTTGCTAGAGTCATTGACTAGACTGGTTCTAATAGTGTTTTATATTCTTGCTAGAGTCATTGACTAGACTGGTTCTAATAGTGTTTTATATTCTTGCTAGAGTCATTGACTAGACTGGTTCTAATAGTGTTTTATATTCTTGCTAGAGTCATTGGCTAGACTGGTTCTAATAGTGTTTTATATTCTTGCTAGAGTCATTGACTAGACTGGTTCTAATAGTGTTTTATATTCTTGCTAGAGTCATTGACTAGACTGGTTCTAATAGTGTTTTATATTCTTGCTAGAGTCATTGACTAGACTGGTTCTAATAGTGTTTTATATTCTTGCTAGAGTCATTGACTAGACTGGTTCTAATAGTGTTTTATATTCTTGCTAGAGTCATTGACTAGACTGGTTCTAATAGTGTTTTATATTCTTGCTAGAGTCATTGACTAGACTGGTTCTAATAGTGTTTTATATTCTTGCTAGAGTCATTGACTAGACTGGTTCTAATAGTGTTTTATATTCTTGCTAGAGTCATTGACTAGACTGGTTCTAATAGTGTTTTATATTCTTGCTAGAGTCATTGACTAGACTGGTTCTAATAGTGTTTTATATTCTTGCTAGAGTCATTGACTAGACTGGCTCTAATAGTGTTTTATATTCTTGCTAGAGTCATTGACTAGACTGGTTCTAATAGTGTTTTATATTCTTGCTAGAGTCATTGACTAGACTGGTTCTAATAGTGTTTTATATTCTTGCTAGAGTCATTGACTAGACTGGTTCTAATAGTGTTTTATATTCTTGCTAGAGTCATTGACTAGACTGGTTCTAATAGTGTTTTATATTCTTGCTAGAGTCATTGACTAGACTGGTTCTAATAGTGTTTTATATTCTTGCTAGAGTCATTGACTAGACTGGTTCTAATAGTGTTTTATATTCTTGCTAGAGTCATTGACTAGACTGGTTCTAATAGTGTTTTATATTCTTGCTAGAGTCATTGACTAGACTGGTTCTAATAGTGTTTTATATTCTTGCTAGAGTCATTGACTAGACTGGTTCTAATAGTGTTTTATATTCTTGCTAGAGTCATTGACTAGACTGGTTCTAATAGTGTTTTATATTCTTGCTAGAGTCATTGACTAGAGGTTCTAATAGTGTTTTATATTCTTGCTAGAGTCATTGACTAGACTGGTTCTAATAGTGTTTTATATTCTTGCTAGAGTCATTGACTAGACTGGTTCTAATAGTGTTTTATATTCTTGCTAGAGTCATTGACTAGACTGGTTCTAATAGTGTTTTATATTCTTGCTAGAGTCATTGACTAGACTGGTTCTAATAGTGTTTTATATTCTTGCTAGAGTCATTGACTAGACTGGTTCTAATAGTGTTTTATATTCTTGCTAGAGTCATTGACTAGACTGGTTCTAATAGTGTTTTATATTCTTGCTAGAGTCATTGACTAGACTGGTTCTAATAGTGTTTTATATTCTTGCTAGAGTCATTGACTAGACTGGTTCTAATAGTGTTTTATATTCTTGCTAGAGTCATTGACTAGACTGGTTCTAATAGTGTTTTATATTCTTGCTAGAGTCATTGACTAGACTGGTTCTAATAGTGTTTTATATTCTTGCTAGAGTCATTGACTAGACTGGTTCTAATAGTGTTTTATATTCTTGCTAGAGTCATTGACTAGAGGTTCTAATAGTGTTTTATATTCTTGCTAGAGTCATTGACTAGACTGGTTCTAATAGTGTTTTATATTCTTGCTAGAGTCATTGACTAGACTGGTTCTAATAGTGTTTTATATTCTTGCTAGAGTCATTGACTAGACTGGTTCTAATAGTGTTTTATATTCTTGCTAGAGTCATTGACTAGACTGGTTCTAATGGTGTTTTATATTCTTGCTAGAGTCATTGACTAGACTGGTTCTAATAGTGTTTTATATTCTTGCTAGAGTCATTGACTAGAGGTTCTAATAGTGTTTTATATTCTTGCTAGAGTCATTGACTAGAGGTTCTAATAGTGTTTTATATTCTTGCTAGAGTCATTGACTAGACTGGTTCTAATAGTGTTTTATATTCTTGCTAGAGTCATTGACTAGACTGGTTCTAATAGTGTTTTATATTCTTGCTAGAGTCATTGACTAGACTGGTTCTAATAGTGTTTTATATTCTTGCTAGAGTCATTGACTAGACTGGTTCTAATAGTGTTTTATATTCTTGCTAGAGTCATTGACTAGACTGGTTCTAATAGTGTTTTATATTCTTGCTAGAGTCATTGACTAGACTGGTTCTAATAGTGTTTTATATTCTTGCTAGAGTCATTGACTAGACTGGTTCTAATAGTGTTTTATATTCTTGCTAGAGTCATTGACTAGACTGGTTCTAATAGTGTTTTATATTCTTGCTAGAGTCATTGACTAGACTGGTTCTAATAGGTGTTTTATATTCTTGCTAGAGTCATTGACTAGACTGTTTCTAATAGTGTTTTATATTCTTGCTAGAGTCATTGACTAGACTGGTTCTAATTAGTGTTTTATATTCTTGCTAGAGTCATTGACTAGACTGGTTCTAATAGTGTTTTATATTCTTGCTAGAGTCATTGACTAGACTGGTTCTAATAGTGTTTATATTCTTGCTAGAGTCATTGACTAGACTGGTTCTAATAGTGTTTTATATTCTTGCTAGAGTCATTGACTAGACTGGTTCTAATAGTGTTTTATATTCTTGCTAGAGTCATTGACTAGACTGGTTCTAATAGTGTTTTATATTCTTGCTAGAGTCATTGACTAGACTGGTTCTAATGGTGTTTTATATTCTTGCTAGAGTCATTGACTAGACTGGTTCTAATAGTGTTTTATATTCTTGCTAGAGTCATTGACTAGAGGTTCTAATAGTGTTTTATATTCTTGCTAGAGTCATTGACTAGACTGGTTCTAATAGTGTTTTATATTCTTGCTAGAGTCATTGACTAGACTGGTTCTAATAGTGTTTTATATTCTTGCTAGAGTCATTGACTAGACTGGTTCTAATAGTGTTTTATATTCTTGCTAGAGTCATTGACTAGACTGGTTCTAATAGTGTTTTATATTCTTGCTAGAGTCATTGACTAGACTGGTTCTAATAGTGTTTTATATTCTTGCTAGAGTCATTGACTAGACTGGTTCTAATAGTGTTTTATATTCTTGCTAGAGTCATTGACTAGACTGGTTCTAATAGTGTTTTATATTCTTGCTAGAGTCATTGACTAGACTGGTTCTAATAGTGTTTTATATTCTTGCTAGAGTCATTGACTAGACTGGTTCTAATAGTGTTTTATATTCTTGCTAGAGTCATTGACTAGACTGGTTCTAATAGTGTTTTATATTCTTGCTAGAGTCATTGACTAGACTGGTTCTAATAGTGTTTTATATTCTTGCTAGAGTCATTGACTAGACTGGTTCTAATAGTGTTTTATATTC